>JARKHS020034297.1:0-326290 GCA_030143305.2 Amblyomma americanum | reverse complement strand
AGCAGTTACGTCTGTAGCCGACGATACGTCAGCCACTCGGTCCCACTCGCTGGCAGGAAGACAGCGGTCACCACGGATGTGGCTGCGAAAAAAGCAGGAACAATGAACGAAGTGCGAACGGCTTGCGCACTGCTGCCAAACTGAGCAGAAGCCTCTTGCAGGGACGTCATTTGTAGGCAGCTGGGGAGGAAGTACAACGTTGAACGCGCTTGATCACCGGAAGAGGGCTATACACAATTCCAGCAGTTCCGTCTGCAGCCGAAGATACGTCAGCCACTCGGTCCCACTCGCTGGCAGGAAGAAAGCGGTCTCCATGGATGTGGCTGCGAAGAAAGCAGGAACAATGAACGATGTGCGAACGGCTTGCACACTGCTGCCAAACTGAGCAGAAGCCTTTTGCAGGGACATCTTTTGTAGGCAGCTCAGGTGGAAGTTCAACGTTAAACGCACTTGATCACCGGAAGAGGGCTACACGAAATTCCAACAGTTACGTCTGCAGAAGAAGATACGTTAGCCACTCCGTCACACTCGCTGGCAGAAAGAAAGCGGTCACCACGGATGTGGCTGCGAAGAAAGCAGGAACAATGAACGATGTGCGAACGGCTTGCGCACTGCTGCCAAACTGAGGAGAAGGCTCTTGCAGGGACGTCTTTTGTAGGCAGCTCGGGCGGAAGGACAACGTTGAACGCGCTTGATCAACGGAAGAGGGCTACACGAAGTTCCACCAGTTACGTCTGCAGAAGAAGATACGTCAGCCACTCGGTCCCACTCGCTGGCAGGAAGAAAGCGGTCACCACGGATGTGGCTGCGATGAAAGCAGAAACAATGAACGATGTGCGAACGGCTTGCCCACTGCTGCCAAACTGAGAAGAAGCCTCTTGCAAGGACATCTTTTGTAGGCAGCTCAGGTGGAAGTACAACGTTGAACGCGCTTGATCACCGGAAGAGGGCTACACGAAGTTCCAACAGTTACGTCTGCAGAAGAAGATCGTCAGCCACTCGGTCTCACTCGCTGGCAGGAAGAAAGCGGTCACCACGGATGAGGCTGCGAAGAAAGCAGGAACAATGAACGATGTGCGAACGGCTTGCGCACTGCTGCCAAACTGAGCAGAAGCCTCTTGCAGGGACGTCTCTTGTAGGCAGCTCGGGCGGAAGTACAACGTTGAACACGCTTGATCACCGGAAGAGGGCTACACGAAGTTCCAACAGTTACGTCTGGAGAAGAAGATACGTCAGCCACTCGGTCCCACTCGCTGGCAGGAAGAAAGCGGTCACCACGGATGTGGCTGCGATGAAAGCAGGAACAATGAACGATGTGCGAACGGCTTTCGCACTGCTGCCAAACTGAGCAGAAGCCTCTTGCAGGGACATCTTTTGTAGGCAGCTCAGGTGGAAGTTCAACGTTGAACGCACTTGATCACCGGAAGAGGGCTACACGCACTTCCAGCAGTTACGTCTGTAGCCGACGGTACGTCAGCCACTCGGTCCCACTCGCTGGAAGGCAGAAAGCGGTCACCACGGATGAGGCGGCGAAGAAGGCAGGAGCAATGAACGATTTGCGAACGGCTTGCGCACTGCTGCCAAATTGAGCAGAAGCCTCTTGCAGGAACGTCTTTTTTAGGCAGCTAGGGCGGAAGTACAACGTTGAACGCGCTTGATCAACGGAAGAGGGCTACACGAAGTTCCAAGAGTTACGTCTGCAGAAGAAGATACGTCAGCCACTCGGTCCCACTCGCTGGCAGGAAGAAAGCGGTCACCACGGATGTGGCTGCGAAGAAAGCAGGAACAATGAACGATGTGCGAACGGCTTGCGCACTGCTGGCAAACTGAGCAGAAGCCTCTTGCAGGGACGTCTTTTGTAGGCAGCTCTGGCGGAAGTACAAAGTTGAACGCGCTTGATCACCGGAAGAGGGATACACGAAGTTCCAACAGTTACGTCTGCAGAAGAAGATACTTCAGCCACTCGGTCCCACTCGTTGGCAGGAAGAAAGAGGTCACCACGGATGTGGCTGCGAAGAAAGCAGGAACAATGAACGATGTGCGAACGGCTTGCGCACTGCTGCCAAACTGAGCAGAAGCCTCTTGCAGGGACATATTTTGTAGGCAGCTCAGGTAGAAGTTCAACGTTGAACGCACTTGATCACCGGAAGAGGGCTACACGCACTTCCAGCAGTTACGTCTGTAGCCGACGATACGTCTGCCACTCAGTCCCACTCGCTGGCAGGAAGAAAGCGGTCACCACAGATGAAGCTGCGAAGAAAGCAGGAACAATGAACGGTGTGCGAACGGCTTGCGCACTGCTGCCAAACTGAGCAAAAGCCTCTTGTAGGGACGACTTTTGTAGGCAGCTCGGGCAGAAGTCCAACGTTGAACGCGCTTGACCACAGGAAGAGGGCTACACGCAGTTCCAGCACTTCCGTCTGCAGCCGACGATACGTCAGCCACTCGGTCCCACTCGCTGGCAGGCAGAAAGCGGTCACCACGGGTGAGGCTGGGAAGAAAGCAGGAACAATGAACGATGTGCGAGCGGCTTGCGCACTGCTGTCAAACTGTGCAAAAGCCTCTTGCAGGGACGTCTTTTGTAGGCAGCTTGGGCGGAAGTTCAACGTTGAACGCACTTGATCACCGGAAGAGGGCTACACACAATTCCAGCAGTTCCCTCTGAAGCCGAAGATACGTTAGCCACTCTGTCCCACTCGCTGGCAGGAAGAAAGCGGTCTCCACGGATGAGGCTGCGAAGAAAGGAGGAACAATGAACGATGTGCGAACGGCTTGCGCACTGCTGCCAAACTGAGGAGGAGCCTCTTGCAGGGACGTCTTTTGTAGGCAACTCGGGCGGAAGTCCAACGTTGAACGCGCTTGTTACCGGAAGAGGGCTAAACACAATTGCAGCAGTTTCCTCTGCAGCCGAAGATACGTTAGCCACTCTGTCCCACTCGCTGGCAGGAAGAAAGCGGTAACCACGAATGAGGCTGCGAAGATAGCAGGAACAATGAACGATGTGCGAACGGCTTGCGCACTGCTGCCAAACTGAGCAGAAGCCTCTTGCAGAGACGTCTTTTGTAGGCAGCTCGGGTGGAAGTACAACGTTGAACGCGCTTGATCACCGGAAGAGGGCTACACGAAATTCCAACAGTTACATCTGCAGAAGAAGATACGTTAGCCACTCCGTCCCACTCGCTGGCAGAAAGAAAGCGGTCACCACGGATGTGGCTGCGAAGAAAGCAGGAACAATGAACGATGTGCGAACGGCTTGCGCACTGCTGCCAAACTGAGGAGAAGGCTCTTGCAGGGACGTCTTTTGTAGCCTGCTCGGGCGGAAGTACAACGTTGAACGCGCTTGATCACAGGAAGAGGGCTACACGAAGTTCCAACATTTACGTCTGTAGCCGACGATACGTCAGCCACTCGGGCCCACTCGCTGGCTGGCAGAAAGCGGTCACCACGGATGAGGCTGCCAAGAAAGCAGGAACAATGAACGATGTGCAAACGGCTTGCGCACTGCAGCCAAACTGAGCAGAAGCCTCTTGCAGGGACGTCTTTTGTAGGCAGCTCGGGCGGAAGTCCAACGTTGAACGCGCTTGTTACCGGAAGGGGGCTATACACAATTCCCGCAGTTCCGTCTGCAGCCGAAGATACGTCAGCCACTCGGTCCCACTCGCTGCCAGGAAGAAAGCGGTCGCCACCGTTGTGGCTGCGAAGAAAGCAGGAACAATGAACGATGTGCGAACGGCTTGCGCACTGCTGCCAAATTGAGCAGAAGCCTCTAGCAGGGACATATTTTGTAGGCAGCTCAGGTAGAAGTTCAACGTTGAACGCACTTGATCACCGCAAGAGGGCTACACGCACTTCCAGCAGTTACGTCTGTAGCCGACGATACGTCAGCCACTCGGTCCTACTCGCTGGCAGGAAGAAAGCGGTCACCACGGATGTGGCTGCGAAGAAAGCAGGAACAATGCACGAAGTGCGAACGGCTTGCGCACTGCTGCCAAACTGAGCAGAAGCCTCTTGCAGGGACGTCATTTGTAGGCAGCTGGGGAGGAAGTACAACGTTGAACGCGCTTGATCACCGGAAGAGGGCTACACGAAATTCCAACAGTTACGTCTGCAGAAGAAGATACGTCAGCCACTCGGTCCCACTCGCTGGCAGGAAGACAGCGGTCACCACGGATGTGGCTGCGAAAAAAGCAGGAACAATGCACGAAGTGCGAACGGCTTGCGCACTGCTGCCAAACTGAGCAGAAGCCTCTTGCAGGGACGTCATTTGTAGGCAGCTGGGGAGGATGTACAACGTTGAACGCGCTTGATCACCGGAACAGGGCTACACGAAGTTCCAACAGTTACGTCTGCAGAAGAAGATACGTCAGCCACTCGGTCCCACTCGCTGGCAGGAAGAAAGCGGTCACCACGGTTGTGGCTGCGAAGAAAGCAGGAAGAATGAACGATGTGCGAATGCTTGCGCACTGCTGCCAAACTAAGCAGACGCCTCTTGCAGGGACGTCTTTTGTAGGCAGCTCAGGCGCAAGTACAACGTTGAACGCGCTTGATCAACGGAAGAGGGCTACACGAAGTTCCAAGAGTTGCCTCTGCAGAAGAAGATACGTCAGCCACTCGGTCCCACTCGCTGGCAGGAAGAAAGCGGTCACCACGGATGTGGCTGCGAAGAAAGCAGGAACAAAGAACGATGTGCGAACGGCTTGCGCACTGCTGCCAAACTGAGCAGAAGCCTCTTGAAGAGACGTCTTTTGTAGGCAGCTCAGGCGGAAGTACAACGTTGAATGCGCTTGATCACCGGAAGAGGGCTACACGCAGTTCCAGCACTTCCGTCTGCAGCCGACGATACGTTAGCCACTCGTTCCCACTCGCTGGAAGGCAGAAAGCGGTCACCACGGATGAGGCGGCGAAGAAGGCAGGAGCAATGAACGATTTGCGAACGGCTTGCGCACTGCTGCCAAACTGAGCAGAAGCCTCTTGCAGGAACGTCTTTTTTAGGCAGCTCGGGCGGAAGTACAACGTTGAACGCGCTTGATCAACGGAAGAGGGCTACACGAAGTTCCAAGAGTTACGTCTGCAGAAGAAGATACGTCAGCCACTCGGTCCCACTCGCTGGCAGAAAGAAAGCGGTCACCACGGATGTGGCTGCGAAGAAAGCAGGAACAATGAACGATGTGCGAACGGCTTGCGCACTGCAGCCAAACTGAGCAGAAGCCTCTTGCAGGGACGTCTTTTGTAGGCACCTCGTGCGGAAGTACAACGTTGAACGCGCTTGATCACCGGAACAGGGCTACACGAAGTTCCAACAGTTACGTCTGCAGAAGAAGATACGTCAGCCACTCGGTCCCACTCGCTGGCAGGAAGAAAGCGGTCACCACGGTTGTGGCTGCGAAGAAAGCAGGAAGAATGAACGATGTGCGAATGCTTGCGCACTGCTGCCAAACTAAGCAGACGCCTCTTGCAGGGACGTCTTTTGTAGGCAGCTCGGGCGCAAGTACAACGTTGAACGCGCTTGATCAACGGAAGAGGGCTACACGAAGTTCCAAGAGTTGCCTCTGCAGAAGAAGATACGTCAGCCACTCGGTCCCACTCGCTGGCAGGAAGAAAGCGGTCACCACGGATGTGGCTGCGAAGAAAGCCGGAACAATGAACGATGTGCGAACGGCTTGCGCACTTCTGGCAAACTGAGCAGAAGCCTCTTGCAGGGACGTCTTTTGTAGGAAGCTCGGGCGGAAGTAACACGTTGAACGCACTTGATCACAGGAAGAGGGCTACACGAAGTTCCAACATTTACGTCTGTAGCCGACGATACGTCAGCCACTCGGTCCCACTCGCTGGCTGGCAGAAAGCGGTCACCACGGATGAGGCTGCCAAGAAAGCAGGAACAATGAACGAAGTGCGAACGGCTTGCGCACTGCAGCCAAACTCAGCAGACGCCTCTTGCAGAGACGTCATTTGTAGGCAGCTGGGGAGGAAGTACAACGTTGAACGCGCTTGATCACCGGAAGAGGGCTACACGAAATTCCAACAGTTACGTCTGCAGAAGAAGATACGTCAGCCACTCGGTCCCACTCGCTGGCAGGAAGAAAGGGGTCTCCACGGATGTGGCTGCGAAGAAAGCAGGAACAATGAACGATTTGCGAACGGCTTGCGCACTGCTGCCAAACTAAGCAGAAGCCTTTTGCAGGGACATCTTTTGTAGGCAGCTCAGGTGGAAGTTCAACGTTGAACGCACTTGATCACCGGAAGAAGGCTACACGCACTTCCAGCAGTTACGTCTGTATCCGACGATACGTCAGCCACTCGGTCCCACTCGCTGGCAGGAAGACAGCAGTCACCACGGATGTGGCTGCGAAAAAAGCAGGAACAATGAACGAAGTGCGAACGGCTTGCGCACTGCTGCCAAACTGAGCAGAAGCCTCTAGCAGGGACGTCATTTGTAGGCAGCTGGGGAGGAAGTACAACGTTGAACGCGCTTGATCACCGGAAGAGGGCTATACACAATTCCAGCAGTTCCGTCTGCAGCCGAAGATACGTCAGCCACTCGGTCCCACTCGCTGGCAGGAAGAAAGCGGTCACCACGGTTGTGGCTGCGAAGAAAGCAGGAAGAATGAACGATGTGCGAATGCTTGCGCACTGCTGCCAAACTAAGCAGACGCCTCTTGCAGGGACGTCTTTTGTAGGCAGCTCGGGCGCAAGTACAACGTTGAACGCGCTTGATCAACGGAAGAGGGCTACACGAAGTTCCAAGAGTTGCCTCTGCAGAAGAAGATACGTCAGCCACTCGGTCCCACTCGCTGGCAGGAAGAAAGCGGTCACCACGGATGTGGCTGCGAAGAAAGCCGGAACAATGAACGATGTGCGAACGGCTTGCGCACTTCTGGCAAACTGAGCAGAAGCCTCTTGCAGGGACGTCTTTTGTAGGAAGCTCGGGCGGAAGTAACACGTTGAACGCACTTGATCACAGGAAGAGGGCTACACGAAGTTCCAACATTTACGTCTGTAGCCGACGATACGTCAGCCACTCGGTCCCACTCGCTGGCTGGCAGAAAGCGGTCACCACGGATGAGGCTGCGAAGAAAGCAGGAACAATGAACGATGTGCGAACGGCTTGCGCACTGCTGCCAAACTGAGCAGAAGCCTCTTGCAGGGACGTCTTTTGTAGGCAGCTGGGGAGGAAGTACAACGTTGAACGCGCTTGATCACCGGAAGAGGGCTACACGAAATTCCAACAGTTACGTCTGCAGAAGAAGATACGTCAGCCACTCGGTCCCACTCGCTGGCAGGAAGACAGCGGTCACCACGGATGTGGCTATGAAAAAAGCAGGAACAATGCACGAAGTGCGAACGGCTTGCGCACTGCTGCCAAACTGAGCAGAAGCCTCTTGCAGGGACGTCATTTGTAGGCAGCTGGGGAGGAAGTACAACGTTGAACGCGCTTGATAACCGGAAGAGGGCTACACGAAATTCCAACAGTTACGTCTGCAGAAGAAGATACGTCAGCCACTCGGTCCCACTCGCTGGCAGGAAGAAAGGGGTCTCCACGGATGTGGCTGCGAAGAAAGCAGGAACAATGAACGATTTGCGAACGGCTTGCGCACTGCTGCCAAACTAAGCAGAAGCCTTTTGCAGGGACATCTTTTGTAGGCAGCTCAGGTGGAAGTTCAACGTTGAACGCACTTGATCACCGGAAGAGGGCTACACGCACTTCCAGCAGTTACGTCTGTATCCGACGATACGTCAGCCACTCGGTCCCACTCGCTGGCAGGAAGACAGCAGTCACCACGGATGTGGCTGCGAAAAAAGCAGGAACAATGAACGAAGTGCGAACGGCTTGCGCACTGCTGCCAAACTGAGCAGAAGCCTCTTGCAGGGACGTCATTTGTAGGCAGCTGGGGAGGAAGTACAACGTTGAACGCGCTTGATCACCGGAAGAGGGCTATACACAATTCCAGCAGTTCCGTCTGCAGCCGAAGATACGTCAGCCACTCGGTCCCACTCGCTGGCAGGAAGAAAGCGGTCTCCATGGATGTGGCTGCGAAGAAAGCAGGAACAATGAACGATGTGCGAACGGCTTGCCCACTGCTGCCAAACTGAGAAGAAGCCTCTTGCAGGGACATCTTTTGTAGGCAGCTCAGGTGGAAGTACAACGTTGAACGCGCTTGATCACCGGAAGAGGGCTACACGAAGTTCCAACAGTTACGTCTGCAGAAGAAGATACGTCAGCCACTCGGTCCCACTCGCTGGCAGGAAGAAAGCGGTCACCACGGATGTGGCTGCGAAGAAAGCAGGAACAATGAACGATGTGCGAACGGCTTGCGCACTGCTGCCAAACTGAGCAGAAGCCTCTTGCAGGGACGTCTTTTGTAGGCAGCTCGGGCGGAAGTACAACGTTGAACGCGCTTGATCACCGGAAGAGGGCTACACGAAGTTCCAACAGTTACGTCTGGAGAAGAAGATACGTCAGCCACTCGGTCCCACTCGCTGGCAGGAAGAAAGCGGTCACCACGGATGTGGCTGCGATGAAAGCAGGAACAATGAACGATGTGCGAACGGCTTTCGCACTGCTGCCAAACTGAGCAGAAGCCTCTTGCAGGGACATCTTTTGTAGGCAGCTCAGGTGGAAGTTCAACGTTGAACGCACTTGATCACCGGAAGAGGGCTACACGCACTTCCAGCAGTTACGTCTGTAGCCGACGGTACGTCAGCCACTCGGTCCCACTCGCTGGAAGGCAGAAAGCGGTCACCACGGATGAGGCGGCGAAGAAGGCAGGAGCAATGAACGATTTGCGAACGGCTTGCGCACTGCTGCCAAATTGAGCAGAAGCCTCTTGCAGGAACGTCTTTTTTAGGCAGCTAGGGCGGAAGTACAACGTTGAACGCGCTTGATCAACGGAAGAGGGCTACACGAAGTTCCAAGAGTTACGTCTGCAGAAGAAGATACGTCAGCCACTCGGTCCCACTCGCTGGCAGGAAGAAAGCGGTCACCACGGATGTGGCTGCGAAGAAAGCAGGAACAATGAACGATGTGCGAACGGCTTGCGCACTGCTGGCAAACTGAGCAGAAGCCTCTTGCAGGGACGTCTTTTGTAGGCAGCTCTGGCGGAAGTACAAAGTTGAACGCGCTTGATCACCGGAAGAGGGATACACGAAGTTCCAACAGTTACGTCTGCAGAAGAAGATACTTCAGCCACTCGGTCCCACTCGTTGGCAGGAAGAAAGAGGTCACCACGGATGTGGCTGCGAAGAAAGCAGGAACAATGAACGATGTGCGAACGGCTTGCGCACTGCTGCCAAACTGAGCAGAAGCCTCTTGCAGGGACATATTTTGTAGGCAGCTCAGGTAGAAGTTCAACGTTGAACGCACTTGATCACCGGAAGAGGGCTACACGCACTTCCAGCAGTTACGTCTGTAGCCGACGATACGTCTGCCACTCAGTCCCACTCGCTGGCAGGAAGAAAGCGGTCACCACAGATGAAGCTGCGAAGAAAGCAGGAACAATGAACGGTGTGCGAACGGCTTGCGCACTGCTGCCAAACTGAGCAAAAGCCTCTTGTAGGGACGACTTTTGTAGGCAGCTCGGGCAGAAGTCCAACGTTGAACGCGCTTGACCACAGGAAGAGGGCTACACGCAGTTCCAGCACTTCCGTCTGCAGCCGACGATACGTCAGCCACTCGGTCCCACTCGCTGGCAGGCAGAAAGCGGTCACCACGGGTGAGGCTGGGAAGAAAGCAGGAACAATGAACGATGTGCGAGCGGCTTGCGCACTGCTGTCAAACTGTGCAAAAGCCTCTTGCAGGGACGTCTTTTGTAGGCAGCTTGGGCGGAAGTTCAACGTTGAACGCACTTGATCACCGGAAGAGGGCTACACACAATTCCAGCAGTTCCCTCTGAAGCCGAAGATACGTTAGCCACTCTGTCCCACTCGCTGGCAGGAAGAAAGCGGTCTCCACGGATGAGGCTGCGAAGAAAGGAGGAACAATGAACGATGTGCGAACGGCTTGCGCACTGCTGCCAAACTGAGGAGGAGCCTCTTGCAGGGACGTCTTTTGTAGGCAACTCGGGCGGAAGTCCAACGTTGAACGCGCTTGTTACCGGAAGAGGGCTAAACACAATTGCAGCAGTTTCCTCTGCAGCCGAAGATACGTTAGCCACTCTGTCCCACTCGCTGGCAGGAAGAAAGCGGTAACCACGAATGAGGCTGCGAAGATAGCAGGAACAATGAACGATGTGCGAACGGCTTGCGCACTGCTGCCAAACTGAGCAGAAGCCTCTTGCAGAGACGTCTTTTGTAGGCAGCTCGGGTGGAAGTACAACGTTGAACGCGCTTGATCACCGGAAGAGGGCTACACGAAATTCCAACAGTTACATCTGCAGAAGAAGATACGTTAGCCACTCCGTCCCACTCGCTGGCAGAAAGAAAGCGGTCACCACGGATGTGGCTGCGAAGAAAGCAGGAACAATGAACGATGTGCGAACGGCTTGCGCACTGCTGCCAAACTGAGGAGAAGGCTCTTGCAGGGACGTCTTTTGTAGCCTGCTCGGGCGGAAGTACAACGTTGAACGCGCTTGATCACAGGAAGAGGGCTACACGAAGTTCCAACATTTACGTCTGTAGCCGACGATACGTCAGCCACTCGGGCCCACTCGCTGGCTGGCAGAAAGCGGTCACCACGGATGAGGCTGCCAAGAAAGCAGGAACAATGAACGATGTGCAAACGGCTTGCGCACTGCAGCCAAACTGAGCAGAAGCCTCTTGCAGGGACGTCTTTTGTAGGCAGCTCGGGCGGAAGTCCAACGTTGAACGCGCTTGTTACCGGAAGGGGGCTATACACAATTCCCGCAGTTCCGTCTGCAGCCGAAGATACGTCAGCCACTCGGTCCCACTCGCTGCCAGGAAGAAAGCGGTCGCCACCGTTGTGGCTGCGAAGAAAGCAGGAACAATGAACGATGTGCGAACGGCTTGCGCACTGCTGCCAAATTGAGCAGAAGCCTCTAGCAGGGACATATTTTGTAGGCAGCTCAGGTAGAAGTTCAACGTTGAACGCACTTGATCACCGCAAGAGGGCTACACGCACTTCCAGCAGTTACGTCTGTAGCCGACGATACGTCAGCCACTCGGTCCTACTCGCTGGCAGGAAGAAAGCGGTCACCACGGATGTGGCTGCGAAGAAAGCAGGAACAATGCACGAAGTGCGAACGGCTTGCGCACTGCTGCCAAACTGAGCAGAAGCCTCTTGCAGGGACGTCATTTGTAGGCAGCTGGGGAGGAAGTACAACGTTGAACGCGCTTGATCACCGGAAGAGGGCTACACGAAATTCCAACAGTTACGTCTGCAGAAGAAGATACGTCAGCCACTCGGTCCCACTCGCTGGCAGGAAGACAGCGGTCACCACGGATGTGGCTGCGAAAAAAGCAGGAACAATGCACGAAGTGCGAACGGCTTGCGCACTGCTGCCAAACTGAGCAGAAGCCTCTTGCAGGGACGTCATTTGTAGGCAGCTGGGGAGGATGTACAACGTTGAACGCGCTTGATCACCGGAACAGGGCTACACGAAGTTCCAACAGTTACGTCTGCAGAAGAAGATACGTCAGCCACTCGGTCCCACTCGCTGGCAGGAAGAAAGCGGTCACCACGGTTGTGGCTGCGAAGAAAGCAGGAAGAATGAACGATGTGCGAATGCTTGCGCACTGCTGCCAAACTAAGCAGACGCCTCTTGCAGGGACGTCTTTTGTAGGCAGCTCAGGCGCAAGTACAACGTTGAACGCGCTTGATCAACGGAAGAGGGCTACACGAAGTTCCAAGAGTTGCCTCTGCAGAAGAAGATACGTCAGCCACTCGGTCCCACTCGCTGGCAGGAAGAAAGCGGTCACCACGGATGTGGCTGCGAAGAAAGCAGGAACAAAGAACGATGTGCGAACGGCTTGCGCACTGCTGCCAAACTGAGCAGAAGCCTCTTGAAGAGACGTCTTTTGTAGGCAGCTCAGGCGGAAGTACAACGTTGAATGCGCTTGATCACCGGAAGAGGGCTACACGCAGTTCCAGCACTTCCGTCTGCAGCCGACGATACGTTAGCCACTCGTTCCCACTCGCTGGAAGGCAGAAAGCGGTCACCACGGATGAGGCGGCGAAGAAGGCAGGAGCAATGAACGATTTGCGAACGGCTTGCGCACTGCTGCCAAACTGAGCAGAAGCCTCTTGCAGGAACGTCTTTTTTAGGCAGCTCGGGCGGAAGTACAACGTTGAACGCGCTTGATCAACGGAAGAGGGCTACACGAAGTTCCAAGAGTTACGTCTGCAGAAGAAGATACGTCAGCCACTCGGTCCCACTCGCTGGCAGAAAGAAAGCGGTCACCACGGATGTGGCTGCGAAGAAAGCAGGAACAATGAACGATGTGCGAACGGCTTGCGCACTGCAGCCAAACTGAGCAGAAGCCTCTTGCAGGGACGTCTTTTGTAGGCACCTCGTGCGGAAGTACAACGTTGAACGCGCTTGATCACCGGAACAGGGCTACACGAAGTTCCAACAGTTACGTCTGCAGAAGAAGATACGTCAGCCACTCGGTCCCACTCGCTGGCAGGAAGAAAGCGGTCACCACGGTTGTGGCTGCGAAGAAAGCAGGAAGAATGAACGATGTGCGAATGCTTGCGCACTGCTGCCAAACTAAGCAGACGCCTCTTGCAGGGACGTCTTTTGTAGGCAGCTCGGGCGCAAGTACAACGTTGAACGCGCTTGATCAACGGAAGAGGGCTACACGAAGTTCCAAGAGTTGCCTCTGCAGAAGAAGATACGTCAGCCACTCGGTCCCACTCGCTGGCAGGAAGAAAGCGGTCACCACGGATGTGGCTGCGAAGAAAGCCGGAACAATGAACGATGTGCGAACGGCTTGCGCACTTCTGGCAAACTGAGCAGAAGCCTCTTGCAGGGACGTCTTTTGTAGGAAGCTCGGGCGGAAGTAACACGTTGAACGCACTTGATCACAGGAAGAGGGCTACACGAAGTTCCAACATTTACGTCTGTAGCCGACGATACGTCAGCCACTCGGTCCCACTCGCTGGCTGGCAGAAAGCGGTCACCACGGATGAGGCTGCCAAGAAAGCAGGAACAATGAACGAAGTGCGAACGGCTTGCGCACTGCAGCCAAACTCAGCAGACGCCTCTTGCAGAGACGTCATTTGTAGGCAGCTGGGGAGGAAGTACAACGTTGAACGCGCTTGATCACCGGAAGAGGGCTACACGAAATTCCAACAGTTACGTCTGCAGAAGAAGATACGTCAGCCACTCGGTCCCACTCGCTGGCAGGAAGAAAGGGGTCTCCACGGATGTGGCTGCGAAGAAAGCAGGAACAATGAACGATTTGCGAACGGCTTGCGCACTGCTGCCAAACTAAGCAGAAGCCTTTTGCAGGGACATCTTTTGTAGGCAGCTCAGGTGGAAGTTCAACGTTGAACGCACTTGATCACCGGAAGAAGGCTACACGCACTTCCAGCAGTTACGTCTGTATCCGACGATACGTCAGCCACTCGGTCCCACTCGCTGGCAGGAAGACAGCAGTCACCACGGATGTGGCTGCGAAAAAAGCAGGAACAATGAACGAAGTGCGAACGGCTTGCGCACTGCTGCCAAACTGAGCAGAAGCCTCTAGCAGGGACGTCATTTGTAGGCAGCTGGGGAGGAAGTACAACGTTGAACGCGCTTGATCACCGGAAGAGGGCTATACACAATTCCAGCAGTTCCGTCTGCAGCCGAAGATACGTCAGCCACTCGGTCCCACTCGCTGGCAGGAAGAAAGCGGTCACCACGGTTGTGGCTGCGAAGAAAGCAGGAAGAATGAACGATGTGCGAATGCTTGCGCACTGCTGCCAAACTAAGCAGACGCCTCTTGCAGGGACGTCTTTTGTAGGCAGCTCGGGCGCAAGTACAACGTTGAACGCGCTTGATCAACGGAAGAGGGCTACACGAAGTTCCAAGAGTTGCCTCTGCAGAAGAAGATACGTCAGCCACTCGGTCCCACTCGCTGGCAGGAAGAAAGCGGTCACCACGGATGTGGCTGCGAAGAAAGCCGGAACAATGAACGATGTGCGAACGGCTTGCGCACTTCTGGCAAACTGAGCAGAAGCCTCTTGCAGGGACGTCTTTTGTAGGAAGCTCGGGCGGAAGTAACACGTTGAACGCACTTGATCACAGGAAGAGGGCTACACGAAGTTCCAACATTTACGTCTGTAGCCGACGATACGTCAGCCACTCGGTCCCACTCGCTGGCTGGCAGAAAGCGGTCACCACGGATGAGGCTGCGAAGAAAGCAGGAACAATGAACGAAGTGCGAACGGCTTGCGCACTGCAGCCAAACTGAGCAGACGCCTCTTGCAGGGACGTCATTTGTAGGCAGCTGGGGAGGAAGTACAACGTTGAACGCGCTTGATCACCGGAAGAGGGCTACACGAAATTCCAAAAGTTACGTCTGCAGAAGAAGATACGTCAGCCACTCGGTCCCACTCGCTGGCAGGAAGAAAGGGGTCTCCACGGATGTGGCTGCGAAGAAAGCAGGAACAATGAACGATTTGCGAACGGCTTGCGCACTGCTGCCAAACTAAGCAGAAGCCTTTTGCAGGGACATCTTTTGTAGGCAGCTCAGGTGGAAGTTCAACGTTGAACGCACTTGATCACCGGAAGAGGGCTACACGCACTTCCAGCAGTTACGTCTGTATCCGACGATACGTCAGCCACTCGGTCCCACTCGCTGGCAGGAAGACAGCAGTCACCACGGATGTGGCTGCGAAAAAAGCAGGAACAATGAACGAAGTGCGAACGGCTTGCGCACTGCTGCCAAACTGAGCAGAAGCCTCTGGCAGGGACGTCATTTGTAGGCAGCTGGGGAGGAAGTACAACGTTGAACGCGCTTGATCACCGGAAGAGGGCTATACACAATTCCAGCAGTTCCGTCTGCAGCCGAAGATACGTCAGCCACTCGGTCCCACTCGCTGGCAGGAAGAAAGCGGTCTCCACGGATGTGGCTGCGAAGAAAGCAGGAACAATGAACGATGTGCGAACGGCTTGCACACTGCTGCCAAACTGAGCAGAAGCCTTTTGCAGGGACATCTTTTGTAGGCAGCTCAGGTGGAAGTTCAACGTTAAACGCACTTGATCACCGGAAGAGGGCTACACGAAATTCCAACAGTTACGTCTGCAGAAGAAGATACGTTAGCCACTCCGTCCCACTCGCTGGCAGAAAGAAAGCGGTCACCACGGATGTGGCTGCGAAGAAAGCAGGAACAATGAACGATGTGCGAACGGCTTGCGCACTGCTGCCAAACTGAGGAGAAGGCTCTTGCAGGGACGTCTTTTGTAGGCTAGCTCGGGCGGAAGTACAACGTTGAACGCGCTTGATCACAGGAAGAGGGCTACACGAAGTTCCAACATTTACGTCTGCAGCCGACGATACGTCAGCCACTCGGGCCCACTCGCTGGCAGGCAGAAAGCGGTCACCACGGATGAGGCTGCGAAGAAAGCAGGAACAATGAACGATGTGAAAAAGGCTTGCGCACTGCAGCCAAACTGAGCAGAAGCCTCTTGCAGGGACGTCTTTTGTAGGCACCTCGTGCGGAAGTACAACGTTGAACGCGCTTGATCAACGGAAGAGGGCTACACGAAGTTCCAACAGTTACGTCTGCAGAAGAAGATACGTCAGCCACTCGGTCCCACTCGCTGGCAGGAAGAAAGCGGTCACCACGGTTGTGGCTGCGAAGAAAGCAGGAACAATGAACGATGTGCGAACGGCTTGCACACTGCTGCGAAACTGAGCAGAAGCCTCTTGCAGGGACGTCTTTTGTAGGCAGCTCGGGCGGAAGTACAACGTTGAACACGCTTGATCACCGGAAGAGGGCTACACGAAGTTCCAACAGTTACGTCTGGAGAAGAAGATACGTCAGCCACTCGGTCCCACTCGCTGGCAGGAAGAAAGCAGTCACCACGGATGTGGCTGCGATGAAAGCAGGAACAATGAACGATGTGCGAACGGCTTTCGCACTGCTGCCAAACTGAGCAGAAGCCTCTTGCAGGGACATCTTTTGTAGGCAGCTCAGGTGGAAGTTCAACGTTGAACGCACTTGATCACCGGAAGAGGGCTACACGCACTTCCAGCAGTTACGTCTGTAGCCGACGGTACGTCAGCCACTCCGTCCCACTCGCTGGAAGGCAGAAAGCGGTCACCACGGATGAGGCGGCGAAGAAAGCAGGAACAATGAACGATGTGCGAACGGCTTGCGCACTGCTGCCAAACTGAGCAGAAGCCTCTTGCAGGGACATATTTTGTAGGCAGCTCAGGTAGAAGTTCAACGTTGAACGCACTTGATCACCGGAAGAGGGCTACACGCACTTCCAGCAGTTACGTCTGTAGCCGACGATACGTCAGCCACTCAGTCCCACTCGCTGGTAGGAAGAAAGCGGTCACCACAGATGAAGCTGCGAAGAAAGCAGGAACAATGAACGGTGTGCGAACGGCTTGAGCACTGCTGCCAAACTGAGCAAAAGCCTCTTGTAGGGACGACTTTTGTAGGCAGCTCGGGCGGAAGTCCAACGTTGAACGCGCTTGACCACAGGAAGAGGGCTACACGCAGTTCCAGCAGTTACGTCTGTAGCCGACGATACGTCAGCCACTCGGTCCTACTCGCTGGCAGGAAGAAAGCGGTCACCACGGATGTGGCTGCGAAGAAAGCAGGAACAATGCACGAAGTGCGAACGGCTTGCGCACTGCTGCCAAACTGAGCAGAAGCCTCTTGCAGGGACGTCATTTGTAGGCAGCTGGGGAGGAAGTACAACGTTGAACGCGCTTGATCACCGGAAGAGGGCTACACGAAATTCCAACAGTTACGTCTGCAGAAGAAGATACGTCAGCCACTCGGTCCCACTCGCTGGCAGGAAGACAGCGGTCACCACGGATGTGGCTGCGATGAAAGCAGGAACAATGAACGATGTGCGAACGGCTTTCGCACTGCTGCCAAACTGAGCAGAAGCCTCTTGCAGGGACATCTTTTGTAGGCAGCTCAGGTGGAAGTTCAACGTTGAACGCACTTGATCACCGGAAGAGGGCTACACGCACTTCCAGCAGTTACGTCTGTAGCCGACGGTACGTCAGCCACTCGGTCCCACTCGCTGGAAGGCAGAAAGCGGTCACCACGGATGAGGCGGCGAAGAAGGCAGGAGCAATGAACGATTTGCGAACGGCTTGCGCACTGCTGCCAAACTGAGCAGAAGCCTCTTGCAGGAACGTCTTTTTTAGGCAGCTCGGGCGGAAGTACAACGTTGAACGCGCTTGATCACCGGAAGAGGGCTACACGAAGTTCCAACAGTTACGTCTGGAGCAGAAGATACGTCAGCCACTCGGTCCCACTCGCTGGCAGGAAGAAAGCGGTCACCACGGATGTGGCTGCGAAGAAAGCAGGAACAATGAACGATGTGCGAACGGCTTGCGCACTGCTGCCAAACTGAGCAGAAGCCTCTTGCAGGGACATCTTTTGTAGGCAGCTCAGGTGGAAGTTCAACGTTGAACGCACTTGATCACCGGAAGAGGGCTACACGAAGTTCCAACAGTTACGTCTGTAGAAGAAGATACGTCAGCCACTCGGTCCCACTCGCTGGCAGGAAGAAAGCGGTCACCACGGATGTGGCTGCCAAGAAAGCAGGAACAATGAACGATGTGCGAACGGCTTGCGCTCTGCTGCCAAACTCAGCAGACGCCTCTTGCAGGGACGTCTTTTGTAGGCAGCTCGGGCGGAAGTCCAACGTTGAACGCGCTTGTTACCGAAAGGGGGCTATACACAATTCCAGCAGTTCCGTCTGCAGCCGAAGATACGTCAGCCACTCGGTCCCACTCGCTGCCAGGAAGAAAGCGGTCACCACGGATGTGGCTGCGAAGAAAGCAGGAACAATGAACGAAGTGCGAACGGCTTGCGCACTGCTGCCAAACTGAGCAGAAGGCTTTTGCAGGGAGATCTTTTGTATGGAGCTCAGGTGGAAGTTCAACGTTGAACGCACTTGATCGCCGGAAGAGGGCTACACGCACTTCCAGCAGTTACGTCTGGTGCCGACGATACGTCAGCCACTCGGTCCTACTCGCTGGCAGGAAGAAAGCGGTCACCGCGGATGTGGCTGCGAAGAAAGCAGGAACAATGAACGATGTGCGAACGGCTTGCACACTGCTGCCAAACTGAGCAGAAGCCTTTTGCAGGGACATCTTTTGTAGGCAGCTCAGGTGGAAGTTCAACGTTGAACGCACTTGATCACCGGAAGAGGGCTACATGAAGTTCCAACAGTTAAGTCTGCAGAAGAAGATACGTCAGCCACTCGGTCCCACTCGCTGGCAGGAAGAAAGCGGTCACCACGGATGAGGCTGCGAAAAAAAGCAGGAACAATGTACGATGTGCGAACGGCTTGCGCACTGCAGCCAAACTGAGCAGAAGCCTCTTGCAGGGACGTCTTTTTTAGGCAGCTCGGGCGGAAGTACAACGTTGAACGCGCTTGATCAACGGAAGAGGGCTACACGAAGTTCCAAGAGTTACGTCTGCAGAAGAAGATACGTCAGCCACTCGGTCCCACTCGCTGGCAGGAAGAAAGCGGTCACCACGGATGTGGCTGCGAAGAAAGCAGGAACAATGAACGATATGAACGATGTGCGAACGGCTTGCGCACTGCTGGCAAACTGAGCAGAAGCCTCTTGCAGGGACGTATTTTGTAGGCAGCTGGGGCGGAAGTATAACGTTGAACGCGCTTGATCAACGGAAGAGGGCTACACGAATTTCCAAGAGTTACGTCTGCTGAAGAAGATACGTCAGCCACTCGGTCCCACTCGCTGGCAGGAAGAAAGCGGTCACCACGGATGTGGCTGCGAAGAAAGCAGGAGCAATGAACGATGTGCGAACGGCTTGCACACTGCTGGCAAACTGAGCAGAAGCCTCTTGCAGGGACGTCTTTTGTAGGCAGCTCGGGCGGAAGTAACACGTTGAACGCACTTGATCACAGGAAGAGGGCTACACGAAGTTCCAACATTTACGTCTGTAGCCGACGATACGTCAGCCACTCGGTCCCACTCGCTGGCTGGCAGAAAGTGGTCACCACGGATGAGGCTGCCAAGAAAGCAGGAACAATGAACGATGTGCGAACGGCTTGCGCTCTCCTGGCAAACTCAGCAGACGCCTCTTGCAGGGACGTCTTTTGTAGGCAGCTCGGGCGGAAGTACAACGTTGAACGCACTTGATCACCGGAAGAGGGCTACATGAAGTTCCAACAGTTAAGTCTGCAGAAGAAGATACGTCAGCCACTCGGTCCCACTCGCTGGCAGGAAGAAAGCGGTCACCACGGATGAGGCTGCGAAGAAAGCAGGAACAATGAACGATGTGCGAACGGCTTGCGCACTGCTGCCAAACTGAGCAGAAGCCTCTTGCAGGGACGTCTTTTGTAGGCAGCTCGGGCGGAAGGACAACGTTGAACGCGCTTGATCAACGGAAGAGGGCTACACGAAGTTCCACCAGTTACGTCTGCAGAAGAAGATACGTCAGCCACTCGGTCCCACTCGCTGGCAGGAAGAAAGCGGTCACCACGGATGTGGCTGCGATGAAAGCAGGAACAATGAACGATGTGCGAACGGCTTTCGCACTGCTGCCAAACTGAGCAGAAGCCTCTTGCAGGGACATCTTTTGTAGGCAGCTCAGGTGGAAGTTCAACGTTGAACGCACTTGATCACTGGAAGAGGGCTACACGCACTTCCAGCAGTTACGTCTGTAGCCGACGGTACGTCAGCCACTCGGTCCCACTCGCTGGCAGGTAGAAAGCGGTCACCACGGATGAGGCGGCGAAGAAGGCAGGAGCAATGAACGATTTGCGAACGGCTTGCGCACTGCTGCCAAACTGAGCAGAAGCCTCTTGCAGGAACGTCTTTTTTAGGCAGCTCGGGCGGAAGTACAACGTTGAACGCGCTTGATCAACGGAAGAGGGCTACACGAAGTTCCAAGAGTTACGTCTGCAGAAGAAGATACGTCAGCCACTCGGTCCCACTCGCTGGCAGGAAGAAAGCGGTCACCACTGATGTGGCTGCGAAGAAAGCAGGAACAATGAACGATGTGCGAACGGCTTGCGCACTGCTGGGAAACTGAGCAGAAGCCTCTTGCAGGGACGTCTTTTGTAGGCAGCTCTGGCGGAAGTACAACGTTGAACGCGCTTGATCACCAGAAGAGGGATACACGAAGTTCCAACAGTTACGTCTGCAGAAGAAGGTACTTCAGCCACTTGGTCCCACTCGTTGGCAGGAAGAAAGCGGTCACCACGGATGTGGCTGCGAAGAAAGCAGGAACAATGAACGATGTGCGAACGGCTTGCGCACTGCTGCCAAACTGAGCAGAAGCCTCTTGCAGGGATATATTTTGTAGGCAGCTCAGGTAGAAGTTCAACGTTGAACGCACTTGATCACCGGAAGAGGGCTACACGCACTTCCAGCAGTTACGTCTGTAGCCGACGATACGTCAGCCACTCAGTCCCACTCACTGGCAGGAAGAAAGCGGTCACCACAGATGAAGCTGCGAAGAAAGTAGGAACAATGAACGGTGTGCGAACGGCTTGCGCACTGCTGCCAAACTGAGCAAAAGCCTCTTGTAGGGACGACTTTTGTAGGCAGCTCGGGCGGAAGTCCAACGTTGAACGCGCTTGACCACAGGAAGAGGGCTACACGCAGTTCCAGCACTTCCGTCTGCAGCCGACGATACGTCAGCCACTCGGTCCCACTCGCTGGCAGGCAGAAAGCGGTCACCACGGGTGAGGCTGGGAAGAAAGCAGGAACAATGAACGATGTGCGAGCGGCTTGCGCACTGCTGTCAAACTGTGCAAAAGCCTCTTGCAGGGACGTCTTTTGTAGGCAGCTCGGGAGGAAGTTCAACGTTGAACGCACTTGATCACCGGAAGAGGGCTACACGAAGTTCAAACAGTTACGTCTGCAGAAGAAGATACGTCAGCCACTCGGTCCCACTCGCTGGCAGGAAGAAAGCGGTCGCCACGGTTGTGGCTGCGAAGAAAGCAGGAAGAATGAGCGATGTGCGAAGGCTTGCGCACTGCTGCCAAACTAAGCAGACGCCTCTTGCAGGGACGTCTTTTTTAGGCAGCTCTGGCGGAAGTACAACGTTGAACGCGCTTGATCAACGGAAGAGGGCTACACGAAGTTCCAAGAGTTACGTCTGCAGAAGAAGATACGTCAGCCACTCAGTCCCACTCGCTGGCAGGAAGAAAGCGGTCACAACGGATGTGGCTGCGAAGAAAGCAGGAACAATGAACGATGTGCGAACGGCTTGCGCACTGCTGGCAAACTGAGCAGAAGCCTCTTGCAGGGACGTCTTTTGTAGGCAGCTCGGGCGGAAGTAACACGTTGAACGCACTTGATCACAGGAAGAGGGCTACAGGAAGTTCCAACATTTACGTCTGTAGCCGACGATACGTCAGCCACTCGGGCCACTCGCTGGCTGGCAGAAAGCGGTCACCACGGATGAGGCTGCCAAGAAAGCAGGAACAATGAACGATGTGTGAACGGCTTGCGGAACGCTGCCAAACTGAGCAGAAGCCTCTTGCTGGGACGTCTTTTGTAGGCAGCTCGGGCGGAAGTCCAACGTTGAACGCGCTTGTTACCGGAAGGGGGCTATACACAATTCCAGCAGTTCCGTCTGCAGCCGAAGATACGTCAGCCACTCGGTCCCACTCGCTGCCAGGAAGAAAGCGGTCACCACGGATGTGGCTGCGAAGAAAGCAGGAACAATGAACGATGTGCGAACGGCTTGCGCACTGCTGCCAAACTGAGCAGAAGCCTTTTGCAGGGAGATCTTTTGTATGCAGCTCAGGTGGAAGTTCAACGTTGAACGCACTTGATCTCCGGAAGAGGGCTACACGCACTTCCAGCAGTTACGTCTGTAGCCGACGATACGTCAGCCACTCGGTCCTACTCGCTGGCAGGAAGAAAGCGGTCACCACGGATGTGGCTGCGAAGAAAGTAGGAACAATGCACGAAGTGCGAACGGCTTGCGCACTGCTGCCAAACTGAGCCGAAGCCTCTTGCAGGGACCTCATTTGTAGGCAGCTGGGGAGGAAGTACAACGTTGAACGCGCTTGATCACCGGAAGAGGGCTACACGAAATTCCAACAGTTACGTCTGCAGAAGAAGATACGTCAGCCACTCGGTCCCACTCGCTGGCAGGAAGACAGCGGTCACCACGGATGTGGCTGCGAAAAAAGCAGGAACAATGCACGAAGTGCGAACGGCTTGCGCACTGCTGCCAAACTGAGCAGAAGCCTCTCGCAGGGACGTCATTTGTAGGCAGCTGGGGAGGAAGTACAACGTTGAACGCGCTTGATCACCGGAAGAGGGCTACAAGAAATTCCAACAGTTACGTCTGCAGAAGAAGATACGTCAGCCACTCGGTCCCACTCGCTGGCAGGAAGAAAGCGGTCTCCACGGATGTTGCTGCGAAGAAAGCAGGAACAATGAACGATTTGCGAACGGCTTGCGCACTGCTGCCAAACTAAGCAGAAGCCTTTTGCAGGGACATCTTTTGTAGGCAGCTCAGGTGGAAGTTCAACGTTGAACGCACTTGATCACCGGAAGAGGGCTACACGCACTTCCAGCAGTTACGGCTGTATCCGACGATACGTCAGCCACTCGGTCCCACTCGCTGGCAGGAAGACAGCAGTCACCACAGATGTGGCTGCGAAAAAAGCAGGAACAATGAACGAAGTGCGAACGGCTTGCGCACTGCTGCCAAACTGAGCAGAAGCCTCTTGCAGGGACGTCATTTGTAGGCAGCTGGGGAGGAAGTACAACGTTGAACGCGCTTGATCACCGGAAGAGGGCTATACACAATTCCAGCAGTTCCGTCTGCAGCCGACGATACGTCAGCCACTCGGTCCCACTCGCTGGCAGGAAGAAAGCGCTCTCCACGGATGTGGCTGCGAAGAAAGCAGGAACAATGAACGATGTGCGAACGGCTTGCACACTGCTGCCAAACTGAGCAGAAGCCTTTTGCAGGGACATCTTTTGTAGGCAGCTCAGGTGGAAGTTCAACGTTGAACGCACTTGATTACCGGAAGAGGCCTACACGCACTTCCAG
Source organism: Amblyomma americanum (assembly GCA_030143305.2). Classification (NCBI taxonomy): domain Eukaryota; kingdom Metazoa; phylum Arthropoda; class Arachnida; order Ixodida; family Ixodidae; genus Amblyomma; species Amblyomma americanum. The sequence goes on along the minus strand of JARKHS020034297.1, from coordinate 303,156 downwards.
CAGTTACGTCTGTATCCGACGATACGTCAGCCAATCGCTCCCACTCGCTGGCAGGAAGACAGCGGTCACCACGGATGTGGCTGCGAAAAAAGCAGGAACAATGCACGAAGTGCGAACGGCTTGCGCACTGCTGCCAAACTGAGCAGAAGCCTCTTGCAGGGACGTCATTTGTAGGCAGCTCGGGAGGAAGTACAACGTTGAACGCGCTTGATCACCGGAAGAGGGCTACACGCACTTCCAGCAGTTACGTCTGTAGCCGACGGTACGTCAGCCACTCGGGCCCACTCGCTGGCTGGCAGAAAGCGGTCACCACGGATGATACTGCCAAGAAAGCAGGAACAATGAACGATGAGCAAACGGCTTGCGCACTGCACTGAGCAGAAGCCTCTTGCAGGGACGTCTTTTTTAGGCAGCTCGGGCGGAAGTACAACGTTGAACGCGCTTGATCAACGGAGGAGGGCTACACGAAGTTCCAAGAGTTACGTCTGCAGAAGAAGATACGTCAGCCATTCGGTCCCACTCGCTGGCAGGAAGAAAGCGGTCACCACGGATGTGGCTGCGAAGAAAGCAGGAACAATGAACGATGTGCGAACGGCTTGCGCACTGCTGGCAAACTGAGCAGAAGCCTCTTGCAGGGACGTCTTTTGTAGGCAGCTCGGGCGGAAGTCCAACGTTGAACGCGCTTGTTACCGGAAGGGGGCTATACACAATTCCAGCAGTTCCGTCTGCAGCCGAAGATACGTCAGCCACTCGGTCCCACTCGCTGCCAGGAAGAAAGCGGTCACCACGGATGTGGCTGCGAAGAAAGCAGGAACAATGAACGATGTGCGAACGGCTTGCGCACTGCTGCCAAACTGAGCAGAAGCCTTTTGCAGGGAGATCTTTTGTATGCAGCTCAGGCGCAAGTTCAACGTTGAACGCACTTGATCGCCGGAAGAGGGCTACACGCACTTCCAGCAGTTACGTCTGTAGCCGAGGATACGTCAGCCACTCGGTCCTACTCGCTGGCAGGAAGAAAGCGGTCACCACGGATGTGGCTGCGAAAAAAGCAGGAACAATGAACGATGTGCGAACGGCTTGCACACTGCTGCCAAACTGAGCAGAAGCCTTTTGCAGGGACATCTTTTGTAGGCAGCTCAGGTGGAAGTTCAACGTTCAACGCAATTGATCACCGGAAGAGGGCTACACGCACTTCCAGCAGTTACGTCTGTATCCGACGATACGTCAGCCGCTCGGTCCCACTCGCTGGCAGGAAGAAAGCGGTCTCCACGGATGTGGCTGCGAAGAAAGCAGGAACAATGAACGATGTGCGAACGGCTTGCGCACTGCTGCCAAACTGAGCAGAAGCCTCTTGCAGGGAAGTCTTCTGTAGGCAGCTCAGGTGGAAGTTCAACGTTAAACGCACTTGATCACCGGAAGAGGGCTACACGAAATTCCAACAGTTACGTCTGCAGAAGAAGATACGTTAGCCACTCCGTCCCACTCGCTGGCAGAAAGAAAGCGGTCACCACGGATGTGGCTGCGAAGAAAGCAGGAACAATGAACGATGTGCGAACGGCTTGCGCACTGCTGCCAAACTGAGGAGAAGGCTCTTGCAGGGACGTCTTTTGTAGCCTGCTCGGGCGGAAGTACAACGTTGAACGCGCTTGATCACAGGAAGAGGGCTACACGAAGTTCCAACATTTACGTCTGTAGCCGACGATACGTCAGCCACTCGGGCCCACTCGCTGGCTGGCAGAAAGCGGTCACCACGGATGAGGCTGCCAAGAAAGCAGGAACAATGAACGATGTGAAAAAGGCTTGCGCACTGCAGCCAAACTGAGCAGAAGCCTCTTGCAGGGACGTCTTTTGCAGGCACCTCGGGCGGAAGTTCAACGTTGAACACGCTTGATCACCGGAAGAGGGCTACACGAAGTTCCAACAGTTACGCTCAGAAGAAGATACCTCAGCCACTCGGTCCCACTCGCTGGCAGGAAGAAAGCGGTCACCACGGATGTGGCTGCGAAGAAAGCAGGAACAATGAACGATTTGCGAACGGCTTGCGCACTGCTGCCAAACTGAGCAGAAGCCTCTTGCAGGGACGTCTTTTGTAGGCAGCTCAGGTGGAAGTTCAACGTTGAACGCACTTGATCACCGGAAGAGGGCTACACGCACTTCCAGCAGTTACGTCTGTAGCCGACGGTACGTCAGCCACTCGGTCCCACTCGCTGGCAGGCAGAAAGCGGTCACCAGGGATGAGGCGGCGAAGAAGGCAGGAGCAATGAACGATTTGCGAACGGCTTGCGCACTGCTGCCAAACTGAGCAGAAGCCTCTTGCAGGAACGTCTTTTTTAGGCAGCTCGGGCGGAAGTACAACGTTGAACGCGCTTGATCAACGGAAGAGGGCTACACGAAGTTCCAAGAGTTACGTCTGCAGAAGAAGATACGTCAGCCACTCGGTCCCACTCGCTGGCAGGAAGAAAGCGGTCACCACGGATGTGGCTGCGAAGAAAGCAGGAACAATGAACGATGTGCGAACGGCTTGCGCACTGCTGGCAAACTGAGCAAGAAGCCTCTTGCAGGGACGTCTTTTGTAGGCAGCTCGGGAGGAAGTTCAACGTTGAACGCACTTGATCACCGGAAGAGGGCTACACGAAGTTCAAACAGTTACGTCTGCAGAAGAAGATACGTCAGCCACTCGGTCCCACTCGCTGGCAGGAAGAAAGCGGTCGCCACGGTTGTGGCTGCGAAGAAAGCAGGAAGAATGAGCGATGTGCGAAGGCTTGCGCACTGCTGCCAAACTAAGCAGACGCCTCTTGCAGGGACGTCTTTTGTAGGCAGCTCTGGCGGAAGTACAACGTTGAACGCGCTTGATCAACGGAAGAGGGCTACACGAAGTTCCAAGAGTTACGTCTGCAGAAGAAGATACGTCAGCCACTCGGTCCCACTCGCTGGCAGGAAGAAAGCGGTCACCACGGATGTGGCTGCGAAGAAAGCAGGAACAATGAACGATGTGCGAACGGCTTGCGCACTGCTGGCAAACTGAGCAGAAGCCTCTTGCAGGGACGTCTTTTGTAGGCAGCTCGGGCGGAAGTAACACGTTGAACGCACTTGATCACAGGAAGAGGGCTACACGAAGTTCCAACATTTACGTCTGTAGCCGACGATACGTCAGCCACTCGGTCCCACTCGCTGGCTGGCAGAAAGCGGTCACCACGGATGAGGCTGCCAAGAAAGCAGGAACAATGAACGATGTGCGAACGGCTTGCGCACTGCTGCCAAACTGAGCAGACGCCTCTTGCAGGGACGTCTTTTGTAGGCAGCTCGGGCGGAAGTACAACGTTGAACGCACTTGATCACCGGAAGAGGGCTACACGAAGTTCCAGCAGTTACGTCTGCAGCCGAAGATACGTCAGCCACTCGGTCCCACTCGCTGGCAGGAAGAAAGCGGTCACCACGGATGTGGCTGCGAAGAAAGCAGGAACAATGAACGATGTGCGAACGGCTTGCGCACTGCTGCCAAACTGAGCAGAAGCCTCTTGCAGGGAGATCTTTTGTAGGCAGCTCAGGTGGAAGTTCAACGTTGAACGCACTTGATCTCCGGAAGAGGGCTACACGCACTTCCAGCAGTTACGTCTGTAGCCGACGATACGTCAGCCACTCGGTCCCACTCGCTGGCAGGAAGAAAGCGGTCACCACGGATGTGGCTGCGAAGAAAGCAGGAACAATGCACGAAGTGCGAACGGCTTGCGCACTGCTGCCAAACTGAGCCGAAGCCTCTTGCAGGGACCTCATTTGTAGGCAGCTCGGGAGGAAGTACAACGTTGAACGCGCTTGATCACCGGAAGAGGGCTACACGAAATTCCAACAGTTACGTCTGCAGAAGAAGATACGTCAGCCACTCGGTCCCACTCGCTGGCAGGAAGACAGCGGTCACCACGGATGTGGCTGCGAAGAAAGCAGGAACAATGCACGAAGTGCGAACGGCTTGCGCACTGCTGCCAAACTGAGCAGAAGCCTCTCGCAGGGACGTCATTTGTAGGCAGCTGGGGAGGAAGTACAACGTTGAACGCGCTTGATCACCGGAAGAGGGCTACACGAAATTCCAACAGTTACGTCTGCAGAAGAAGATACGTCAGCCACTCGGTCCCACTCGCTGGCAGGAAGAAAGCGGTCACCACGGATGTGGCTGCGAAGAAAGCAGGAACAATGAACGATGTGCGAACGGCTTGCGCACTGCTGCCAAACTAAGCAGAAGCCTTTTGCAGGGACATCTTTTGTAGGCAGCTCAGGTGGAAGTTCAACGTTGAACGCACTTGATCACCGGAAGAGGGCTACACGCACTTCCAGCAGTTACGGCTGTATACGACGATACGTCAGCCACTCGGTCCCACTCGCTGGCAGGAAGACAGCAGTCACCACAGATGTGGCTGCGAAAAAAGCAGGAACAATGAACGAAGTGCGAACGGCTTGCGCACTGCTGCCAAACTGAGCAGAAGCCTCTTGCAGGGACGTCATTTGTAGGCAGCTGGGGAGGAAGTACAACGTTGAACGCGCTTGATCACCGGAAGAGGGCTATACACAATTCCAGCAGTTCCGTCTGCAGCCGACGATACGTCAGCCACTCGGTCCCACTCGCTGGCAGGAAGAAAGCGCTCTCCACGGATGTGGCTGCGAAGAAAGCAGGAACAATGAACGATGTGCGAACGGCTTGCACACTGCTGCCAAACTGAGCAGAAGCCTTTTGCAGGGACATCTTTTGTAGGCAGCTCAGGTGGAAGTTCAACGTTGAACGCACTTGATTACCGGAAGAGGCCTACACGCACTTCCAGCAGTTACGTCTGTATCCGACGATACGTCAGCCAATCGCTCCCACTCGCTGGCAGGAAGACAGCGGTCACCACGGATGTGGCTGCGAAAAAAGCAGGAACAATGCACGAAGTGCGAACGGCTTGCGCACTGCTGCCAAACTGAGCAGAAGCCTCTTGCAGGGACGTCATTTGTAGGCAGCTCGGGAGGAAGTACAACGTTGAACGCGCTTGATCACCGGAAGAGGGCTACACGCACTTCCAGCAGTTACGTCTGTAGCCGACGGTACGTCAGCCACTCGGGCCCACTCGCTGGCTGGCAGAAAGCGGTCACCACGGATGATACTGCCAAGAAAGCAGGAACAATGAACGATGAGCAAACGGCTTGCGCACTGCGCCAAACTGAGCAGAAGCCTCTTGCAGGGACGTCTTTTTTAGGCAGCTCGGGCGGAAGTACAACGTTGAACGCGCTTGATCAACGGAGGAGGGCTACACGAAGTTCCAAGAGTTACGTCTGCAGAAGAAGATACGTCAGCCATTCGGTCCCACTCGCTGGCAGGAAGAAAGCGGTCACCACGGATGTGGCTGCGAAGAAAGCAGGAACAATGAACGATGTGCGAACGGCTTGCGCACTGCTGGCAAACTGAGCAGAAGCCTCTTGCAGGGACGTCTTTTGTAGGCAGCTCGGGCGGAAGTCCAACGTTGAACGCGCTTGTTACCGGAAGGGGGCTATACACAATTCCAGCAGTTCCGTCTGCAGCCGAAGATACGTCAGCCACTCGGTCCCACTCGCTGCCAGGAAGAAAGCGGTCACCACGGATGTGGCTGCGAAGAAAGCAGGAACAATGAACGATGTGCGAACGGCTTGCGCACTGCTGCCAAACTGAGCAGAAGCCTTTTGCAGGGAGATCTTTTGTATGCAGCTCAGGTGCAAGTTCAACGTTGAACGCACTTGATCGCCGGAAGAGGGCTACACGCACTTCCAGCAGTTACGTCTGTAGCCGAGGATACGTCAGCCACTCGGTCCTACTCGCTGGCAGGAAGAAAGCGGTCACCACGGATGTGGCTGCGAAAAAAGCAGGAACAATGAACGATGTGCGAACGGCTTGCACACTGCTGCCAAACTGAGCAGAAGCCTTTTGCAGGGACATCTTTTGTAGGCAGCTCAGGTGGAAGTTCAACGTTCAACGCAATTGATCACCGGAAGAGGGCTACACGCACTTCCAGCAGTTACGTCTGTATCCGACGATACGTCAGCCGCTCGGTCCCACTCGCTGGCAGGAAGAAAGCGGTCTCCACGGATGTGGCTGCGAAGAAAGCAGGAACAATGAACGATGTGCGAACGGCTTGCGCACTGCTGCCAAACTGAGCAGAAGCCTCTTGCAGGGAAGTCTTCTGTAGGCAGCTCAGGTGGAAGTTCAACGTTAAACGCACTTGATCACCGGAAGAGGGCTACACGAAATTCCAACAGTTACGTCTGCAGAAGAAGATACGTTAGCCACTCCGTCCCACTCGCTGGCAGAAAGAAAGCGGTCACCACGGATGTGGCTGCGAAGAAAGCAGGAACAATGAACGATGTGCGAACGGCTTGCGCACTGCTGCCAAACTGAGGAGAAGGCTCTTGCAGGGACGTCTTTTGTAGCCTGCTCGGGCGGAAGTACAACGTTGAACGCGCTTGATCACAGGAAGAGGGCTACACGAAGTTCCAACATTTACGTCTGTAGCCGACGATACGTCAGCCACTCGGGCCCACTCGCTGGCTGGCAGAAAGCGGTCACCACGGATGAGGCTGCCAAGAAAGCAGGAACAATGAACGATGTGAAAAAGGCTTGCGCACTGCAGCCAAACTGAGCAGAAGCCTCTTGCAGGGACGTCTTTTGCAGGCACCTCGGGCGGAAGTTCAACGTTGAACACGCTTGATCACCGGAAGAGGGCTACACGAAGTTCCAACAGTTACGCTCAGAAGAAGATACCTCAGCCACTCGGTCCCACTCGCTGGCAGGAAGAAAGCGGTCACCACGGATGTGGCTGCGAAGAAAGCAGGAACAATGAACGATTTGCGAACGGCTTGCGCACTGCTGCCAAACTGAGCAGAAGCCTCTTGCAGGGACGTCTTTTGTAGGCAGCTCAGGTGGAAGTTCAACGTTGAACGCACTTGATCACCGGAAGAGGGCTACACGCACTTCCAGCAGTTACGTCTGTAGCCGACGGTACGTCAGCCACTCGGTCCCACTCGCTGGCAGGCAGAAAGCGGTCACCAGGGATGAGGCGGCGAAGAAGGCAGGAGCAATGAACGATTTGCGAACGGCTTGCGCACTGCTGCCAAACTGAGCAGAAGCCTCTTGCAGGAACGTCTTTTTTAGGCAGCTCGGGCGGAAGTACAACGTTGAACGCGCTTGATCAACGGAAGAGGGCTACACGAAGTTCCAAGAGTTACGTCTGCAGAAGAAAATACGTCAGCCACTCGGTCCCACTCGCTGGCAGGAAGAAAGCGGTCACCACGGATGTGGCTGCGAAGAAAGCAGGAACAATGAACGATGTGCGAACGGCTTGCGCACTGCTGGCAAACTGAGCAGAAGCCTCTTGCAGGGACGTCTTTTGTAGGCAGCTCGGGTGGAAGTACAACGTTGAACGCGCTTGATCAACGGAAGAGGGCTACACGAAGTTCCAAGAGTTACGTCTGCAGAAGAAGATACGTCAGCCACTCGGTCCCACTCGCTGGCAGGAAGAAAGCGATCACCACGGATGTGGCTGCGAAGAAAGGAGGAACAATGAACGATGTGCGAACGGCTTGCGCACTGCTGGCAAACTGAGCAGAAGCCTCTTGCAGGGACGTCTTTTGTAGGCAGCTCGGGCGGAAGTAACACGTTGAACGCACTTGATCACAGGAAGAGGGCTACACGAAGTTCCAACATTTACGTCTGTAGCCGACGATACGTCAGCCACTCGGTCCCACTCGCTGGCTGGCAGAAAGCGGTCACCACGGATGAGGCTGCCAAGAAAGCAGGAACAATGAACGATGTGCGAACGGCTTGCGCTCTGCTGCCAAACTCAGCAGACGCCTCTTGCAGGGACGTCTTTTGTAGGCAGCTCGGGCGGAAGTACAACGTTGAACGCACTTGATCACCGGAAGAGGGCTACATGAAGTTCCAACAGTTAAGTCTGCAGAAGAAGATACGTCAGCCACTCGGTCCCACTCGCTGGCAGGAAGAAAGCGGTCACCACGGATGTGGCTGCGATGAAAGCAGGAACAATGAACGATGTGCGAACGGCTTTCGCACTGCTGCCAAACTGAGCAGAAGCCTCTTGCAGGGACATCTTTTGTAGGCAGCTCAGGTGGAAGTTCAACGTTGAACACACTTGATCACCGGAAGAGGGCTACACGCACTTCCAGCAGGTACTTCTATAGCCGACGATACGTCAGCCACTCGGTCCCACTCGCTGGCAGGAAGAAAGCGGTCACCACGGATGAGGCTGCGAAGAAAGCAGGAATAATGAACGATGTGCGAACGGCTTGCGCACTGCTGCCAAACTGAGCAGAAGCCTCTTGCAGGGACGTCTTTTGTAGGCAGCTCGTGCGGAAGTACAACGTTGAACGCGCTTGATGAACGGAACAGGGCTACACGAAGTTCCAACAGTTACGTCTGCAGAAGAAGATACGTCAGCCTCTCGGTCCCACTCGCTGGCAGGAAGAAAGCGGTCACCATGGTTGTGGCTGCGAAGAAAGCAGGAAGAATGAACGATGTGCGAAGGCTTGCGCACTGCTGCCAAACTAAGCAGACGCCTCTTGCAGAGCGTCTTTTTTAGGCAGCTCGGGCGGAAGTACAACGTTGAACGCGCTTGATCAACGGAAGAGGGCTACACGAAGTTCCAACAGTTACGTCTGCAGAAGAAGATACGTCAGCCACTCGGTCCCACTCGCTGGCAGGAAGAAAGCGGTCACCACGGTTGTGGCTGCGAAGAAAGCAGGAACAATGAACGATGTGCGAACGGCTTGCGCACTGCTGCGAAACTGAGCAGAAGCCTCTTGCAGAGACGTATTTTGTAGGCAGCTCGGGCGGAAGTTCAACGTTGAACACGCTTGATCACCGGAAGAGGGCTACACGAAGTTCCAACAGTTACGCTCAGAAGAAGATACCTCAGCCACTCGGTCCCACTCGCTGGCAGGAAGAAAGCGGTCACCACGGATGTGGCTGCGAAGAAAGCAGGAACAATGAACGATTTGCGAACGGCTTGCGCACTGCTGCCAAACTGAGCAGAAGGCTCTTGCAGGGACGTCTTTTGTAGCCTGCTCGGGCGGAAGTACAACGTTGGGTGGAAGTTCAACGTTGAACGCACTCGATCACCGAAAGAGGGCTACACGCACTTCCAGCAGTTACGTCTGTAGCCGACGATACGTCAGCCACTCGGTCCCACTCGCTGGCAGGCAGAAAGCGGTCACCACGGATTAGGCTGCGAAGAAAGCAGGAACAATGAACGATGTGCGAACGGCTTGCGCACTGCTGCCAAACTGAGCAGAAGCCTCTTGCAGGGACGTCTTTTGTAGGCAGCTCGGGCGGAAGGACAACGTTGAACGAGCTTGATCAACGGAAGAGGGCTACACGAAGTTCCACCAGTTACGTCTGCAGAAGAAGATACGTCAGCCACTCGGTCCCACTCGCTGGCAGGAAGAAAGCGGTCACCACGGATGTGGCTGCGATGAAAGCAGGAACAATGAACGATGTGCGAACGGCTTTCGCACTGCTGCCAAACTGAGCAGAAGCCTCTTGCAGGGACATCTTTTGTAGGCAGCTCAGGTGGAAGTTCAACGTTGAACGCACTTGATCACCGGAAGAGGCTACACGCACTTCCAGCAGTTACGTCTGTAGCCGACGGTACGTCAGCCACTCGGTCCCACTCGCTGGCAGGCAGAAAGCGGTCACCAGGGATGAGGCGGCGAAGAAGGCAGGAGCAATGAACGATTTGCGAACGGCTTGCGCACTGCTGCCAAACTGAGCAGAAGCCTCTTGCAGGAACGTCTTTTTTAGGCAGCTCGGGCGGAAGTACAACGTTGAACGCGCTTGATCAACGGAAGAGGGCTACACGAAGTTCCACCAGTTACGTCTGCAGAAGAAGATACGTCAGCCACTCGGTCCCACTCGCTGGCAGGAAGGAAGCGGTCACCACGGATGTGGCTGCGATGAAAGCAGAAACAATGAACGATGTGCGAACGGCTTGCGCACTGCTGCCAAACTGAGAAGAAGCCGCTTGCAAGGACATCTTTTGTAGGCAGCTCAGGTGGAAGTACAACGTTGAACGCGCTTGATCACCGGAAGAGGGCTACACGAAGTTCCAACAGTTACGTCTGCAGAAGAAGATACGTCAGCCACTCGGTCCCACTCGCTGGCAGGAAGAAAGCGGTCACCACGGATGAGGCTGCGAAGAAAGCAGGAACAATGAACGATGTGCGAACGGCTTGCGCACTGCTGCCAAACTGAGCAGAAGCCTCTTGCAGGGACGTCTTTTGTAGGCAGCTCGGGCGGAAGTACAACGTTGAACACGCTTGATCAACGGAAGAGGGCTACACGAAGTTCCAAGAGTTACGTCTGCAGAAGAAGATACGTCAGCCACTCGGTCCCACTCGCTGGCAGGAAGAAAGCGGTCACCACGGATGTGGCTGCGAGGAAAGCAGGAACAATGAACGATGTGCGAACGGCTTGCGCACTGCTGGCAAACTGAGCAGAAGCCTCTTGCAGGGACGTCTTTTGTAGGCAGCTCGGGCGGAAGTAACACGTTGAACGCACTTGATCACAGGAAGAGGGCTACACGAAGTTCCAACATTTACGTCTGTAGTCGACGATACGTCAGCCACTCGGTCCCACTCGCTGGCTGGCAGAGAGCGGTCACCACGGATGAGGCTGACAAGACAGCAGGAACAATGAACGATGTGCGAACGGCTTGCGCTCTGCTGCCAAACTCAGCAGACGCCTCTTTCAGGGACGTCTTTTGTAGGCAGCTCGGGCGGAAGTACAACGTTGAACGCACTTGATCACCGGAAGAGGGCTACATGAAGTTCCAACAGTTAAGTCTGCAGAAGAAGATACGTCAGCCACTCGGTCCCACTCGCTGGCAGGAAGAAAGCGGTCACCACGGATGAGGCTGTGAAGAAAGCAGGAACAATGAACGATGTGCGAACGGCTTGCGCACTGCAGCCAAACTGAGCAGAAGCCTCTTGCAGGGACGTCTTTTGCAGGCACCTCGGGCGGAAGTTCAACGTTGAACACGCTTGATCACCGGAAGAGGGCTACACGAAGTTCCAACAGTTACGCTCAGAAGAAGATACCTCAGCCACTCGGTCCCACTCGCTGGCAGGAAGAAAGCGGTCACCACGGATGTGGCTGCGAAGAAAGCAGGAACAATGAACGATTTGCGAACGGCTTGCGCACTGCTGCCAAACTGAGCAGAAGCCTCTTGCAGGGACGTCTTTTGTAGGCAGCTCAGGTGGAAGTTCAACGTTGAACGCACTTGATCACCGGAAGAGGGCTACACGCACTTCCAGCAGTTACGTCTGTAGCCGACGGTACGTCAGCCACTCGGTCCCACTCGCTGGCAGGCAGAAAGCGGTCACCAGGGATGAGGCGGCGAAGAAGGCAGGAGCAATGAACGATTTGCGAACGGCTTGCGCACTGCTGCCAAACTGAGCAGAAGCCTCTTGCAGGAACGTCTTTTTTAGGCAGCTCGGGCGGAAGTACAACGTTGAACGCGCTTGATCAACGGAAGAGGGCTACACGAAGTTCCAAGAGTTACGTCTGCAGAAGAAAATACGTCAGCCACTCGGTCCCACTCGCTGGCAGGAAGAAAGCGGTCACCACGGATGTGGCTGCGAAGAAAGCAGGAACAATGAACGATGTGCGAACGGCTTGCGCACTGGTGGCAAACTGAGCAGAAGCCTCTTGCAGGGACGTCTTTTGTAGGCAGCTCGGGCGGAAGTAACACGTTGAACGCACTTGATCACAGGAAGAGGGCTACACGAAGTTCCAACATTTACGTCTGTAGCCGACGATACGTCAGCCACTCGGTCCCACTCGCTGGCTGGCAGAAAGCGGTCACCACGGATGAGGCTGCCAAGAAAGCAGGAACAATGAACGATGTGCGAACGGCTTGCGCTCTGCTGCCAAACTCAGCAGACGCCTCTTGCAGGGACGTCTTTTGTAGGCAGCTCGGGCGGAAGTACAACGTTGAACGCACTTGATCACCGGAAGAGGGCTACATGAAGTTCCAACAGTTAAGTCTGCAGAAGAAGATACGTCAGCCACTCGGTCCCACTCGCTGGCAGGAAGAAAGCGGTCACCACGGATGTGGCTGCGATGAAAGCAGGAACAATGAACGATGTGCGAACGGCTTTCGCACTGCTGCCAAACTGAGCAGAAGCCTCTTGCAGGGACATCTTTTGTAGGCAGCTCAGGTGGAAGTTCAACGTTGAACACACTTGATCACCGGAAGAGGGCTACACGCACTTCCAGCAGGTACTTCTATAGCCGACGATACGTCAGCCACTCGGTCCCACTCGCTGGCAGGAAGAAAGCGGTCACCACGGATGAGGCTGCGAAGAAAGCAGGAATAATGAACGATGTGCGAACGGCTTGCGCACTGCTGCCAAACTGAGCAGAAGCCTCTTGCAGGGACGTCTTTTGTAGGCAGCTCGTGCGGAAGTACAACGTTGAACGCGCTTGATGAACGGAACAGGGCTACACGAAGTTCCAACAGTTACGTCTGCAGAAGAAGATACGTCAGCCTCTCGGTCCCACTCGCTGGCAGGAAGAAAGCGGTCACCATGGTTGTGGCTGCGAAGAAAGCAGGAAGAATGAACGATGTGCGAAGGCTTGCGCACTGCTGCCAAACTAAGCAGACGCCTCTTGCAGAGCGTCTTTTTTAGGCAGCTCGGGCGGAAGTACAACGTTGAACGCGCTTGATCAACGGAAGAGGGCTACACGAAGTTCCAACAGTTACGTCTGCAGAAGAAGATACGTCAGCCACTCGGTCCCACTCGCTGGCAGGAAGAAAGCGGTCACCACGGTTGTGGCTGCGAAGAAAGCAGGAACAATGAACGATGTGCGAACGGCTTGCGCACTGCTGCGAAACTGAGCAGAAGCCTCTTGCAGAGACGTATTTTGTAGGCAGCTCGGGCGGAAGTTCAACGTTGAACACGCTTGATCACCGGAAGAGGGCTACACGAAGTTCCAACAGTTACGCTCAGAAGAAGATACCTCAGCCACTCGGTCCCACTCGCTGGCAGGAAGAAAGCGGTCACCACGGATGTGGCTGCGAAGAAAGCAGGAACAATGAACGATTTGCGAACGGCTTGCGCACTGCTGCCAAACTGAGCAGAAGGCTCTTGCAGGGACGTCTTTTGTAGCCTGCTCGGGCGGAAGTACAACGTTGGGTGGAAGTTCAACGTTGAACGCACTCGATCACCGAAAGAGGGCTACACGCACTTCCAGCAGTTACGTCTGTAGCCGACGATACGTCAGCCACTCGGTCCCACTCGCTGGCAGGCAGAAAGCGGTCACCACGGATTAGGCTGCGAAGAAAGCAGGAACAATGAACGATGTGCGAACGGCTTGCGCACTGCTGCCAAACTGAGCAGAAGCCTCTTGCAGGGACGTCTTTTGTAGGCAGCTCGGGCGGAAGGACAACGTTGAACGAGCTTGATCAACGGAAGAGGGCTACACGAAGTTCCACCAGTTACGTCTGCAGAAGAAGATACGTCAGCCACTCGGTCCCACTCGCTGGCAGGAAGAAAGCGGTCACCACGGATGTGGCTGCGATGAAAGCAGGAACAATGAACGATGTGCGAACGGCTTGCGCACTGCTGCCAAACTGAGAAGAAGCCGCTTGCAAGGACATCTTTTGTAGGCAGCTCAGGTGGAAGTACAACGTTGAACGCGCTTGATCACCGGAAGAGGGCTACACGAAGTTCCAACAGTTACGTCTGCAGAAGAAGATACGTCAGCCACTCGGTCCCACTCGCTGGCAGGAAGAAAGCGGTCACCACGGATGAGGCTGCGAAGAAAGCAGGAACAATGAACGATGTGCGAACGGCTTGCGCACTGCTGCCAAACTGAGCAGAAGCCTCTTGCAGGGACGTCTTTTGTAGGCAGCTCGGGCGGAAGTACAACGTTGAACACGCTTGATCAACGGAAGAGGGCTACACGAAGTTCCAAGAGTTACGTCTGCAGAAGAAGATACGTCAGCCACTCGGTCCCACTCGCTGGCAGGAAGAAAGCGGTCACCACGGATGTGGCTGCGAGGAAAGCAGGAACAATGAACGATGTGCGAACGGCTTGCGCACTGCTGGCAAACTGAGCAGAAGCCTCTTGCAGGGACGTCTTTTGTAGGCAGCTCGGGCGGAAGTAACACGTTGAACGCACTTGATCACAGGAAGAGGGCTACACGAAGTTCCAACATTTACGTCTGTAGTCGACGATACGTCAGCCACTCGGTCCCACTCGTTGGCTGGCAGAGAGCGGTCACCACGGATGAGGCTGACAAGACAGCAGGAACAATGAACGATGTGCGAACGGCTTGCGCTCTGCTGCCAAACTCAGCAGACGCCTCTTTCAGGGACGACTTTTGTAGGCAGCTCGGGCGGAAGTACAACGTTGAACGCACTTGATCACCGGAAGAGGGCTACATGAAGTTCCAACAGTTAAGTCTGCAGAAGAAGATACGTCAGCCACTCGGTCCCACTCGCTGGCAGGAAGAAAGCGGTCACCACGGATGAGGCTGTGAAGAAAGCAGGAACAATGAACGATGTGCGAACGGCTTGCGCACTGCTGCCAAACTGAGCAGAAACCTTTTGCAGGGAGATCTTTTGTATGCAGCTCAGGTGGAAGTTCAACGTTGAACGCACTTGATCTCCGGAAGAGGGCTACACGCACTTCCAGCAGTTACGTCTGTAGCCGACGATACGTCAGCCACTCGGTCCTACTCGCTGGCAGGAAGAAAGCGGTCACCACGGATGTGGCTGCGAAGAAAGTAGGAACAATGCACGAAGTGCGAACGGCTTGCGCACTGCTGCCAAACTGAGCCGAAGCCTCTTGCAGGGACCTCATTTGTAGGCAGCTGGGGAGGAAGTACAACGTTGAACGCGCTTGATCACCGGAAGAGGGCTACACGAAATTCCAACAGTTACGTCTGCAGAAGAAGATACGTCAGCCACTCGGTCCCACTCGCTGGCAGGAAGACAGCGGTCACCACGGATGTGGCTGCGAAAAAAGCAGGAACAATGCACGAAGTGCGAACGGCTTGCGCACTGCTGCCAAACTGAGCAGAAGCCTCTCGCAGGGACGTCATTTGTAGGCAGCTGGGGAGGAAGTACAACGTTGAACGCGCTTGATCACCGGAAGAGGGCTACACGAAATTCCAACAGTTACGTCTGCAGAAGAAGATACGTCAGCCACTCGGTCCCACTCGCTGGCAGGAAGAAAGCGGTCTCCACGGATGTTGCTGCGAAGAAAGCAGGAACAATGAACGATTTGCGAACGGCTTGCGCACTGCTGCCAAACTAAGCAGAAGCCTTTTGCAGGGACATCTTTTGTAGGCAGCTCAGGTGGAAGTTCAACGTTGAACGCACTTGATCACCGGAAGAGGGCTACACGCACTTCCAGCAGTTACGGCTGTATCCGACGATACGTCAGCCACTCGGTCCCACTCGCTGGCAGGAAGACAGCAGTCACCACAGATGTGGCTGCGAAAAAAGCAGGAACAATGAACGAAGTGCGAACGGCTTGCGCACTGCTGCCAAACTGAGCAGAAGCCTCTTGCAGGGACGTCATTTGTAGGCAGCTGGGGAGGAAGTACAACGTTGAACGCGCTTGATCACCGGAAGAGGGCTATACACAATTCCAGCAGTTCCGTCTGCAGCCGACGATACGTCAGCCACTCGGTCCCACTCGCTGGCAGGAAGACAGCGGTCACCACGGATGTGGCTGCGAAAAAAGCAGGAACAATGCACGAGGTGCGAACGGCTTGCGCACTGCTGCCAAACTGAGCAGAAGCCTCTTGCAGGGACGTCATTTGTAGGCAGCTCGGGAGGAAGTACAACGTTGAACGCGCTTGATCACCGGAAGAGGGCTACACGCACTTCCAGCAGTTACGTCTGTAGCCGACGGTACGTCAGCCACTCGGGCCCACTCGCTGGCTGGCAGAAAGCGGTCACCACGGATGATACTGCCAAGAAAGCAGGAACAATGAACGATGAGCAAACGGCTTGCGCACTGCAGCCAAACTGAGCAGAAGCCTCTTGCAGGGACGTCTTTTTTAGGCAGCTCGGGCGGAAGTACAACGTTGAACGCGCTTGATCAACGGAGGAGGGCTACACGAAGTTCCAAGAGTTACGTCTGCAGAAGAAGATACGTCAGCCATTCGGTCCCACTCGCTGGCAGGAAGAAAGCGGTCACCACGGATGTGGCTGCGAAGAAAGCAGGAACAATGAACGATGTGCGAACGGCTTGCGCACTGCTGGCAAACTGAGCAGAAGCCTCTTGCAGGGACGTCTTTTGTAGGCAGCTCGGGCGGAAGTCCAACGTTGAACGCGCTTGTTACCGGAAGGGGGCTATACACAATTCCAGCAGTTCCGTCTGCAGCCGAAGATACGTCAGCCACTCGGTCCCACTCGCTGCCAGGAAGAAAGCGGTCACCACGGATGTGGCTGCGAAGAAAGCAGGAACAATGAACGATGTGCGAACGGCTTGCGCACTGCTGCCAAACTGAGCAGAAGCCTTTTGCAGGGAGATCTTTTGTATGCAGCTCAGGTGCAAGTTCAACGTTGAACGCACTTGATCGCCGGAAGAGGGCTACACGCACTTCCAGCAGTTACGTCTGTAGCCGAGGATACGTCAGCCACTCGGTCCTACTCGCTGGCAGGAAGAAAGCGGTCACCACGGATGTGGCTGCGAAAAAAGCAGGAACAATGAACGATGTGCGAACGGCTTGCACACTGCTGCCAAACTGAGCAGAAGCCTTTTGCAGGGACATCTTTTGTAGGCAGCTCAGGTGGAAGTTCAACGTTCAACGCAATTGATCACCGGAAGAGGGCTACACGCACTTCCAGCAGTTACGTCTGTATCCGACGATACGTCAGCCGCTCGGTCCCACTCGCTGGCAGGAAGAAAGCGGTCTCCACGGATGTGGCTGCGAAGAAAGCAGGAACAATGAACGATGTGCGAACGGCTTGCGCACTGCTGCCAAACTGAGCAGAAGCCTCTTGCAGGGAAGTCTTCTGTAGGCAGCTCAGGTGGAAGTTCAACGTTAAACGCACTTGATCACCGGAAGAGGGCTACACGAAATTCCAACAGTTACGTCTGCAGAAGAAGATACGTTAGCCACTCCGTCCCACTCGCTGGCAGAAAGAAAGCGGTCACCACGGATGTGGCTGCGAAGAAAGCAGGAACAATGAACGATGTGCGAACGGCTTGCGCACTGCTGCCAAACTGAGGAGAAGGCTCTTGCAGGGACGTCTTTTGTAGCCTGCTCGGGCGGAAGTACAACGTTGAACGCGCTTGATCACAGGAAGAGGGCTACACGAAGTTCCAACATTTACGTCTGTAGCCGACGATACGTCAGCCACTCGGGCCCACTCGCTGGCTGGCAGAAAGCGGTCACCACGGATGAGGCTGCCAAGAAAGCAGGAACAATGAACGATGTGAAAAAGGCTTGCGCACTGCAGCCAAACTGAGCAGAAGCCTCTTGCAGGGACGTCTTTTGCAGGCACCTCGGGCGGAAGTTCAACGTTGAACACGCTTGATCACCGGAAGAGGGCTACACGAAGTTCCAACAGTTACACTCAGAAGAAGATACCTCAGCCACTCGGTCCCACTCGCTGGCAGGAAGAAAGCGGTCACCACGGATGTGGCTGCGAAGAAAGCAGGAACAATGAACGATTTGCGAACGGCTTGCGCACTGCTGCCAAACTGAGCAGAAGCCTCTTGCAGGGACGTCTTTTGTAGGCAGCTCAGGTGGAAGTTCAACGTTGAACGCACTTGATCACCGGAAGAGGGCTACACGCACTTCCAGCAGTTACGTCTGTAGCCGACGGTACGTCAGCCACTCGGTCCCACTCGCTGGCAGGCAGAAAGCGGTCACCAGGGATGAGGCGGCGAAGAAGGCAGGAGCAATGAACGATTTGCGAACGGCTTGCGCACTGCTGCCAAACTGAGCAGAAGCCTCTTGCAGGAACGTCTTTTTTAGGCAGCTCGGGCGGAAGTACAACGTTGAACGCGCTTGATCAACGGAAGAGGGCTACACGAAGTTCCAAGAGTTACGTCTGCAGAAGAAAATACGTCAGCCACTCGGTCCCACTCGCTGGCAGGAAGAAAGCGGTCACCACGGATGTGGCTGCGAAGAAAGCAGGAACAATGAACGATGTGCGAACGGCTTGCGCACTGCAGCCAAACTGAGCAGAAGCCTCTTGCAGGGACGTCTTTTGCAGGCACCTCGGGCGGAAGTTCAACGTTGAACACGCTTGATCACCGGAAGAGGGCTACACGAAGTTCCAACAGTTACGCTCAGAAGAAGATACCTCAGCCACTCGGTCCCACTCGCTGGCAGGAAGAAAGCGGTCACCACGGATGTGGCTGCGAAGAAAGCAGGAACAATGAACGATTTGCGAACGGCTTGCGCACTGCTGCCAAACTGAGCAGAAGCCTCTTGCAGGGACGTCTTTTGTAGGCAGCTCAGGTGGAAGTTCAACGTTGAACGCACTTGATCACCGGAAGAGGGCTACACGCACTTCCAGCAGTTACGTCTGTAGCCGACGGTACGTCAGCCACTCGGTCCCACTCGCTGGCAGGCAGAAAGCGGTCACCAGGGATGAGGCGGCGAAGAAGGCAGGAGCAATGAACGATTTGCGAACGGCTTGCGCACTGCTGCCAAACTGAGCAGAAGCCTCTTGCAGGAACGTCTTTTTTAGGCAGCTCGGGCGGAAGTACAACGTTGAACGCGCTTGATCAACGGAAGAGGGCTACACGAAGTTCCAAGAGTTACGTCTGCAGAAGAAAATACGTCAGCCACTCGGTCCCACTCGCTGGCAGGAAGAAAGCGGTCACCACGGATGTGGCTGCGAAGAAAGCAGGAACAATGAACGATGTGCGAACGGCTTGCGCACTGCTGGCAAACTGAGCAGAAGCCTCTTGCAGGGACGTCTTTTGTAGGCAGCTCGGGTGGAAGTACAACGTTGAACGCGCTTGATCAACGGAAGAGGGCTACACGAAGTTCCAAGAGTTACGTCTGCAGAAGAAGATACGTCAGCCACTCGGTCCCACTCGCTGGCAGGAAGAAAGCGATCACCACGGATGTGGCTGCGATGAAAGCAGGAACAATGAACGATGTGCGAACGGCTTTCGCACTGCTGCCAAACTGAGCAGAAGCCTCTTGCAGGGACATCTTTTGTAGGCAGCTCAGGTGGAAGTTCAACGTTGAACACACTTGATCACCGGAAGAGGGCTACACGCACTTCCAGCAGGTACTTCTATAGCCGACGATACGTCAGCCACTCGGTCCCACTCGCTGGCAGGAAGAAAGCGGTCACCACGGATGAGGCTGCGAAGAAAGCAGGAATAATGAACGATGTGCGAACGGCTTGCGCACTGCTGCCAAACTGAGCAGAAGCCTCTTGCAGGGACGTCTTTTGTAGGCAGCTCGTGCGGAAGTACAACGTTGAACGCGCTTGATGAACGGAACAGGGCTACACGAAGTTCCAACAGTTACGTCTGCAGAAGAAGATACGTCAGCCTCTCGGTCCCACTCGCTGGCAGGAAGAAAGCGGTCACCATGGTTGTGGCTGCGAAGAAAGCAGGAAGAATGAACGATGTGCGAAGGCTTGCGCACTGCTGCCAAACTAAGCAGACGCCTCTTGCAGAGCGTCTTTTTTAGGCAGCTCGGGCGGAAGTACAACGTTGAACGCGCTTGATCAACGGAAGAGGGCTACACGAAGTTCCAACAGTTACGTCTGCAGAAGAAGATACGTCAGCCACTCGGTCCCACTCGCTGGCAGGAAGAAAGCGGTCACCACGGTTGTGGCTGCGAAGAAAGCAGGAACAATGAACGATGTGCGAACGGCTTGCGCACTGCTGCGAAACTGAGCAGAAGCCTCTTGCAGAGACGTATTTTGTAGGCAGCTCGGGCGGAAGTTCAACGTTGAACACGCTTGATCACCGGAAGAGGGCTACACGAAGTTCCAACAGTTACGCTCAGAAGAAGATACCTCAGCCACTCGGTCCCACTCGCTGGCAGGAAGAAAGCGGTCACCACGGATGTGGCTGCGAAGAAAGCAGGAACAATGAACGATTTGCGAACGGCTTGCGCACTGCTGCCAAACTGAGCAGAAGGCTCTTGCAGGGACGTCTTTTGTAGCCTGCTCGGGCGGAAGTACAACGTTGGGTGGAAGTTCAACGTTGAACGCACTCGATCACCGAAAGAGGGCTACACGCACTTCCAGCAGTTACGTCTGTAGCCGACGATACGTCAGCCACTCGGTCCCACTCGCTGGCAGGCAGAAAGCGGTCACCACGGATTAGGCTGCGAAGAAAGCAGGAACAATGAACGATGTGCGAACGGCTTGCGCACTGCTGCCAAACTGAGCAGAAGCCTCTTGCAGGGACGTCTTTTGTAGGCAGCTCGGGCGGAAGGACAACGTTGAACGAGCTTGATCAACGGAAGAGGGCTACACGAAGTTCCACCAGTTACGTCTGCAGAAGAAGATACGTCAGCCACTCGGTCCCACTCGCTGGCAGGAAGAAAGCGGTCACCACGGATGTGGCTGCGATGAAAGCAGGAACAATGAACGATGTGCGAACGGCTTTCGCACTGCTGCCAAACTGAGCAGAAGCCTCTTGCAGGGACATCTTTTGTAGGCAGCTCAGGTGGAAGTTCAACGTTGAACGCACTTGATCACCGGAAGAGGCTACACGCACTTCCAGCAGTTACGTCTGTAGCCGACGGTACGTCAGCCACTCGGTCCCACTCGCTGGCAGGCAGAAAGCGGTCACCAGGGATGAGGCGGCGAAGAAGGCAGGAGCAATGAACGATTTGCGAACGGCTTGCGCACTGCTGCCAAACTGAGCAGAAGCCTCTTGCAGGAACGTCTTTTTTAGGCAGCTCGGGCGGAAGTACAACGTTGAACGCGCTTGATCAACGGAAGAGGGCTACACGAAGTTCCACCAGTTACGTCTGCAGAAGAAGATACGTCAGCCACTCGGTCCCACTCGCTGGCAGGAAGGAAGCGGTCACCACGGATGTGGCTGCGATGAAAGCAGAAACAATGAACGATGTGCGAACGGCTTGCGCACTGCTGCCAAACTGAGAAGAAGCCGCTTGCAAGGACATCTTTTGTAGGCAGCTCAGGTGGAAGTACAACGTTGAACGCGCTTGATCACCGGAAGAGGGCTACACGAAGTTCCAACAGTTACGTCTGCAGAAGAAGATACGTCAGCCACTCGGTCCCACTCGCTGGCAGGAAGAAAGCGGTCACCACGGATGAGGCTGCGAAGAAAGCAGGAACAATGAACGATGTGCGAACGGCTTGCGCACTGCTGCCAAACTGAGCAGAAGCCTCTTGCAGGGACGTCTTTTGTAGGCAGCTCGGGCGGAAGTACAACGTTGAACACGCTTGATCAACGGAAGAGGGCTACACGAAGTTCCAAGAGTTACGTCTGCAGAAGAAGATACGTCAGCCACTCGGTCCCACTCGCTGGCAGGAAGAAAGCGGTCACCACGGATGTGGCTGCGAGGAAAGCAGGAACAATGAACGATGTGCGAACGGCTTGCGCACTGCTGGCAAACTGAGCAGAAGCCTCTTGCAGGGACGTCTTTTGTAGGCAGCTCGGGCGGAAGTAACACGTTGAACGCACTTGATCACAGGAAGAGGGCTACACGAAGTTCCAACATTTACGTCTGTAGTCGACGATACGTCAGCCACTCGGTCCCACTCGCTGGCTGGCAGAGAGCGGTCACCACGGATGAGGCTGACAAGACAGCAGGAACAATGAACGATGTGCGAACGGCTTGCGCTCTGCTGCCAAACTCAGCAGACGCCTCTTTCAGGGACGTCTTTTGTAGGCAGCTCGGGCGGAAGTACAACGTTGAACGCACTTGATCACCGGAAGAGGGCTACATGAAGTTCCAACAGTTAAGTCTGCAGAAGAAGATACGTCAGCCACTCGGTCCCACTCGCTGGCAGGAAGAAAGCGGTCACCACGGATGAGGCTGCGAAGAAAGCAGGAACAATGAACGATGTGCGAACGGCTTGCGCACTGCTGCCAAACTGAGCAGAAGCCTTTTGCAGGGAGATCTTTTGTATGCAGCTCAGGTGGAAGTTCAACGTTCAACGCACTTGATCGCCGGAAGAGGGCTACACGCAATTCCAGCAGTTACGTCTGTAGCCGACGATACGTCAGCCACTCGGTCCTACTCGTTGGCAGGAAGAAAGCGGTCACCACGGATGTGGCTGCGAAGAAAGCAGGAACAATGAACGATGTGCGAATGGCTTGCACACTGCTGCCAAACTGAGCAGAAGCCTTTTGCAGGGACATCTTTTGTAGGCAGCTCGGGCGGAAGGACAACGTTGAACGCGCTTGATCAACGGAAGAGGGCTACACGAAGTTCCACCAGTTACGTCTGCAGAAGAAGATACGTCAGCCACTCGGTCCCACTCGCTGGCAGGAAGAAAGCGGTAACCACGGTTGTGGCTGCGAAGAAAGCAGGAAGAATGAACGACGTGCGAAGGCTTGCGCACTGCTGCCAAACTAAGCAGACGCCTCTTGCAGAGCGTCTTTTTTAGGCAGCTCGGGCGGAAGTACAACGTTGAACGCGCTTGATCAACGGAAGAGGGCTACACGAAGTTCCAACAGTTACGTCTGCAGAAGAAGATACGTCCGGTACTCGGTCCCACTCGCTGGCAGGAAGAAAGCGGTCACCACGGTTGTGGCTGCGAAGAAAGCAGGAACAATGAACGATGTGCGAACGGCTTGCGCACTGCTGCGAAACTGAGCAGAAGCCTCTTGCAGAGACGTCTTTTGTAGGCAGCTCGGGCGGAAGTTCAACGTTGAACACGCTTGATCACCGGAAGAGGGCTACACGAAGTTCGAACAGTTACGTCTGCAGAAGAAGATACCTCAGCCACTCGGTCCCACTCGCTGGCAGGAAGAAAGCGGTCACCACGGATGTGGCTGCGAAGAAAGCAGGAACAATGAACGATTTGCGAACGGCTTGCGCACTGCTGCCAAACTGAGCAGAAGCCTCTTGCAGGGATATCTTTTGTAGGCAGCTCAGGTGGAAGTTCAACGTTGAACGCACTCGATCACCGAAAGAGGGCTACACGCACTTCCAGCAGTTACGTCTGTAGCCGACGATACGTCAGCCATTCGGTCCCACTCGCTGGCAGGCAGAAAGCGGTCACCACGGATGAGGCTGCGAAGAAAGCAGGAACAATGAACGATGTGCGAACGGCTTGCGCACTGCTGCCAAACTGAGCAGAAGCCTCTTGCAGGGACGTCTTTTGTAGGCAGCTCGGGCGGAAGGACAACGTTGAACGCGCTTGATCGACGGAAGAGGGCTACATGAAGTTCCACCAGTTACGTCTGCTGAAGAAGATACGTCAGCCACTCGGTCCCACTCGCTGGCAGGAAGAAAGCGGTCACCACGCATGTGGCTGCGAAGAAAGCAGAAACAATGAACGATGTGAGAACGGCTTGCGCACTGCTGCCAAACTGAGAAGAAGCCTCTTGCAAGGACGTCTTTTGTAGGCAGCTCGGGCGGAAGTACAACGTTGAACACGCCTGATCACCGGAAGAGGGCTACACGAAGTTCCAACAGTTACGTCTGCAGAAGAAGATACGTCAGCCACTCGGTCCCACTCGCTGGCAGGAAGAAAGCGGTCGCCACGGATGTGGCTGCGAAGAAAGCAGGAACAATGAACGATGTGCGAACGGCTTTCGCACTGCTGCCAAACTGAGCAGAAGCCTCTTGCAGGGACATCTTTTGTAGGCAGCTCAGGTGGATGTTCAACGTTGAACGCACTTGATCACCGGAAGAGGGCTACACGCACTTCCAGCAGTTACGTCTGTAGCCGACGGTACGTCAGCCACTCGGTCCCACTCGCTGGCAGGCAGAAAGCGGTCACCACGGATGAGGCTGCGAAGAAAGCAGGAACAATGAACGATGTGCGAACGGCTTGCGCACTGCTGCCAAACTGAGCAGAAGCCTCTTGCAGGGACGTCTTGTGTAGGCAGCTCGGGCGGAAGGACAACGTTTAACGCGCTTGATCACCGGAAGAGGGCTACACGAAATTCCAACAGTTACGTCTGCAGAAGAAGATACATTAGCCACTCCGTCCCACTCGCTGGCAGAAAGAAAGCGGTCACCACGGATGTGGCTGCGAAGAAAGCAGGAACAATGAACGATGTGCGAACGGCTTGCGCACTGCTGCCAAACTGAGGAGAAGGCTCTTGCAGGGACGTCTTTTGTAGCCTGCTCGGGCGGAAGTACAACGTTGAACGCGCTTGATCACAGGAAGAGGGCTACACGAAGTTCCAGCAGTTACGTCTGTAGCCGACGATACGTCAGCCACTCGGTCCCACTCGCTGGCAGGCAGAAAGCGGTCACCACGGATGAGGCTGCGAAGAAAGCAGGAACAATGAACGATGTGCGAACGGCTTGCGCACTGCTGCCAAACTGAGCAGAAGCCTCTTGCAGGGAAGTCTTCTGTAGGCAGCTCAGGTGGAAGTTCAACGTTAAACGCACTTGATCAGCGGAAGAGGGCTACACGCACTTCCAGCAGTTACGTCTGTAGCCGACGATACGTCAGCCACTCGGGCCCACTCGCTGGCTGGCAGAAAGCGGTCAGCACGGTTGAGGCTGCCAAGAAAGCAGGAACAATGAACGATGTGCAAACGGCTTGCGCACTGCAGCCAAACTGAGCAGAAGCCTCTTGCAGGGACGTCTTTTGTAGGCACCTCGTGCGGAAGTACAACGTTGAACGCGCTTGATCACCGGAAGAGGGCTACACGAAGTTCCAACAGTTACGTCTGCAGAAGAAGATACCTCAGCCACTCGGTCCCACTCGCTGGCAGGAAGAAAGCGGTCACCACGGATGTGGCTGCGAAGAAAGCAGGAACAATGAACGATTTGCGAACGGCTTGCGCACTGCTGCCAAACTGAGCAGAAGCCTCTTGCAGGGACATCTTTTGTAGGCAGCTCAGGTGGAAGTTCAACGTTGAACGCACTCGATCACCGAAAGAGGACTACACGCACTTCCAGCAGTTACGTCTGTAGCCGACGATACGTCAGCCACTCGGTCCCACTCGCTGGCAGGCAGAAAGCGGTCACCACGGATGAGGCTGCGAAGAAAGCAGGAACAATGAACGATGTGCGAACGGCTTGCGCACTGCTGCCAAACTGAGCAGAAGCCTCTTGCAGGGACGTCTTGTGTAGGCAGCTCGGGCGGAAGGACAACGTTTAACGCGCTTGATCAACGGAAGAGGGCTACACGAAGTTCCACCAGTTACGTCTGCAGAAGAAGATACGTCAGCCACTCGGTCCCACTCGCTGGCAGGAAGAAAGCGGCCACCACGGATGTGGCTGTGAAGAAAACAGGAACAATGAACGATGTGCGAACGGCTTTCGCACTGCTGCCAAACTGAGCAGAAGCCTCTTGCAGGGACATCTTTTGTAGGCAGCTCAGGTGGAAGTTCAACGTTGAACGCACTTGATCACCGGAAGAGGGCTACACGCACTTCCAGCAGTTACGTCTGTAGCCGACGGTACGTCAGCCACTCGGTCCCACTCGCTGGCAGGCAGAAAGCGGTCACCATGGATGAGGCTGCGAAGAAGGCAGGAACAATGAACGATGTGCGAACGGCTTGCGCACTGCTGCCAAACTGAGCAGAAGCCTCTTGCAGGGACGTCTTGTGTAGGCAGCTCGGGCGGAAGTAAAACGTCGAACGCACTTGATCACCGGAAGAGGGCTACACGCACTTTCAGCAGTTACGTCTGTAGCCGACGATACGTCAGCCACTCGGCCCCACTCGCTGGCAGGCAGAAAGCGGTCACCACGAATGAGGCTGCGATGAAAGCAGGAACAATGAATGATGTGCGAACGGCTTGCGCACTGCTGCCAACCTGAGCAGAAGCCTCTTGCAGGGACGTCTTTTGCAGGCAGCTCGGGCGGAAGTTCAACGTTGAACACGCTTGATCACCGGAAGAGGGCTACACGAAGTTCCAACAGTTACGTCTGCAGAAGAAGATACCTCAGCCACTCGGTCCCACTCGCTGGCAGGAAGAAAGCGGTCACCACGGATGTGGCTGCGAAGAAAGCAGGAACAATGAACGATGTGCGAACGGCTTGCGCACTGCTGCCAAACTGAGAAGAAGCCTCTTGCAGAGACGTCTTTTGTAGGCAGCTCTGGCTGAAGTACAACGTTGAACGCGCTTGATCACCGGAAGAGGGATACACGAAGTTCCAACAGTTACGTCTGCAGAAGAAGATACTTCAGCCACTCGGTCCCATTCGTTGGCAGGAAGAAAGCGGTCACCACTGATGTGGCTGCGAAGAAAGCAGGAACAATGAACGATGTGCGAACGGCTTGCGCACTGCTGGCAAATTGAGCAGAAGCCTCTTGCAGGGACGTCTTTTGTAGGCAGCTCGGGCGGAAGTACAACGTTGAACGCGCTTGATCAACGGAAGAGGGCAACACGAAGTTCCAAGAGTTACGTCTGCAGAAGAAGATACGTCAGCCACTCGGTCCCACTCGCTGGCAGGAAGAAAGCGGTCACCACGGATGTGGCTGCGAAGAAAGCAGGAACAATGAACGATGTGCGAACGGCTTTCGCACTGCTGCCAAACTGAGCAGAAGCCTCTTGCAGGGACGTCTTTTGCAGGCAGCTCTGGCGAAAGTACAACGTTGAACGCACTTGATCACCGGGAGAGGGCTTCATGCACTTCCAGCAGTTACGTCTGTAGCCGACGATACCTCAGCCACTCGGTCCCACTCGCTGGCAGGAAGAAAGCGGTCACCACGGATGTGGCTGCGAAGAAAGCAGGAACAATGAACGATGTGCGAACGGCTTGCGCACTGCTGCCAAACTGAGCAGATGCCTCTTGCAAGGACATCTTTTGTAGGCAGCTCGGGCGGAAGTACAACGTTGAACGCGCTTGATCACCGGAAGAGGGCTACATGAAGTTCCAACAGTTAAGTCTGCAGAAGAAGATACTTCAGCCACTCGGTCCCATTCGTTGGCAGGAAGAAAGCGGTCACCACGGATGTGGCTGCGAAGAAAGCAGGAACAATGAACGATGTGCGAACGGCTTGCGCACTGCTGCCAAACTGAGCAGAAGCCTCTTGCAGGGAAGTCTTCTGTAGGCAGCTCAGGTGGAAGTTCAACGTTAAACGCACTTGATCAGCGGAAGAGGGCTACACGAAATTCTAACAGTTACGTCTGCAGAAGAAGATACGTTAGCCACTCCGTCCCACTCGCTGGCAGAAAGAAAGCGGTCACCACGGATGTGGCTGCGAAGAAAGCAGGAACAATGAACGATGTGCGAACGGCTTGCGCACTGCTGCCAAACTGAGGAGAAGGCTCTTGCAGGGACGTCTTTTGTAGCCTGCTCGGGCGGAAGTACAACGTTGAACGCGCTTGATCACAGGAAGAGGGCTACACGAAGTTCCAACATTTACGTCTGTAGCCGACGATACGTCAGCCACTCGGGCCCACTCGCTGGCTGGCAGAAAGCGGTCACCACGAATGAGGCTGCCAAGAAAGCAGGAACAATGAACGATGTGCAAACGGCTTGCGCACTGCAGCCAAACTGAGCAGAAGCCTCTTGCAGGGACGTCTTTTGTAGGCACCTCGTGCGGAAGTACAACGTTGAACGCGCTTGATCACCGGAACAGGGCTACACGAAGTTCCAACAGTTACGTCTGCAGAAGAAGATACGTCAGATACTCGGTCCCACTCGCTGGCAGGAAGAAAGCGGTAACCACGGTTGTGGCTGCGAAGAAAGCAGGAAGAATGAACGACGTGCGAAGGCTTGCGCACTGCTGCCAAACTAAGCAGACGCCTCTTGCAGAGCGTCTTTTTTAGGCAGCTCGGGCGGAAGTACAACGTTGAACGCGCTTGATCAACGGAAGAGGGCTACACGAAGTTCCAACAGTTACGTCTGCAGAAGAAGATACGTCCGGTACTCGGTCCCACTCGCTGGCAGGAAGAAAGCGGTCACCACGGTTGTGGCTGCGAAGAAAGCAGGAACAATGAACGATGTGCGAACGGCTTGCGCACTGCTGCGAAACTGAGCAGAAGCCTCTTGCAGAGACGTCTTTTGTAGGCAGCTCGGGCGGAAGTTCAACGTTGAACACGCTTGACACCGGAAGAGGGCTACACGAAGTTCCAACAGTTACGTCTGCAGAAGAAGATACCTCAGCCACTCGGTCCCACTCGCTGGCAGGAAGAAAGCGGTCACCACGGATGTGGCTGCGAAGAAAGCAGGAACAATGAACGATTTGCGAACGGCTTGCGCACTGCTGCCAAACTGAGCAGAAGCCTCTTGCAGGGATATCTTTTGTAGGCAGCTCAGGTGGAAGTTCAACGTTGAACGCACTCGATCACCGAAAGAGGGCTACACGCACTTCCAGCAGTTACGTCTGTAGCCGACGATACGTCAGCCATTCGGTCCCACTCGCTGGCAGGCAGAAAGCGGTCACCACGGATGAGGCTGCGAAGAAAGCAGGAACAATGAACGATGTGCGAACGGCTTGCGCACTGCTGCCAAACTGAGCAGAAGCCTCTTGCAGGGACGTCTTTTGTAGGCAGCTCGGGCGGAAGGACAACGTTGAACGCGCTTGATCGACGGAAGAGGGCTACATGAAGTTCCACCAGTTACGTCTGCTGAAGAAGATACGTCAGCCAATCGGTCCCACTCGCTGGCAGGAAGAAAGCGGTCACCACGCATGTGGCTGCGAAGAAAGCAGAAACAATGAACGATGTGAGAACGGCTTGCGCACTGCTGCCAAACTGAGAAGAAGCCTCTTGCAAGGAAGTCTTTTGTAGGCAGCTCGGGCGGAAGTACAACGTTGAACACGCTTGATCACCGGAAGAGGGCTACACGAAGTTCCAACAGTTACGTCTGCAGAAGAAGATACGTCAGCCACTCGGTCCCACTCGCTGGCAGGAAGAAAGCGGTCACCACGGATGTGGCTGCGAAGAAAGCAGGAACAATGAACGATGTGCGAACGGCTTTCGCACTGCTGCCAAACTGAGCAGAAGCCTCTTGCAGGGACATCTTTTGTAGGCAGCTCAGGTGGATGTTCAACGTTGAACGCACTTGATCACCGGAAGAGGGCTACACGCACTTCCAGCAGTTACGTCTGTAGCCGACGGTACGTCAGCCACTCGGTCCCACTCGCTGGCAGGCAGAAAGCGGTCACCACGGATGAGGCTGCGAAGAAGGCAGGAACAATGAACGATGTGCGTACGGCTTGCGCACTACTGCCAAACTGAGCAGAAGCCTCTTGCAGGGACGTCTTGTGTAGGCAGCTCGGGCGGAAGTACAACGTCGAACGCACTTGATCACCGGAAGAGGGCTACACGCACTTTCAGCAGTTACGTCTGTAGCCGACGATACGTCAGCCACTTGGTCCCACTCGCTGGCAGGCAGAAAGCGGTCACCACGGATGAGGCTGCGAAGAAAGCAGGAACAATGAATGATGTGCGAACGGCTTGCGCACTGCTGCCAAACTGAGCAGAAGCCTCTTGCAGGGACGTCTTTTGTAGGCCGCTCTGGCGAAAGTACAACGTTGAATGCACTTGATCACCGGTAGAGGGCTTCACGCACTTTCAGCAGTTACGTCTGTAGCCGACGATACGTCAGCCACTCGGTCAAACTTGCTGGCAGGCAGAAAGCGGTCACCACAGATGTGGCTGCGAAGAAAGCAGGAACAATGAACGATGTGCGAACGGCTTGCGCACTGCTGCCAAACTGAGCAGAAGCCTCTTGCAGGGACGTCTTTTGTAGGCAGCTCTGGCGAAAGTACAACGTTGAACGCACTTGATCACCGGAAGATTGCTTCACGCACTTTCAGCAGTTACGTCTGTAGCCGACGATACGTCAGCCACTCGGTCCCACTCGCTGGCAGGCAGAAAGCGGTCACCACGGATGAGGCTGCGAAGAAAGCAGGAACAATGCACGAAGTGCGAACGGCTTGCGCACTGCTGCCAAACTGAGCAGAAGCCTCTTGCAGGGACGTCATTTGTAGGCAGCTCGGGCGGAAGTACAACGTTGAACACGCTTGATCACCGGAAGAGGGCTACACGAAGTTCCAACAGTTACGTCTGCAGAAGATACGTCAGCCACTCAGTCCCACTCGCTGGCAGGAAGAAAGCGGTCACCACGGATGTGGCTGCGAAGAAAGCAGGAACAATGAACGATTTGCGAACGGCTTGCGCACTGCTGCCAAACTGAGCAGAAGCCTCTTGCAGGGAAGTCTTCTGTAGGCAGCTCAGGTGGAAGTTCAACGTTAAACGCACTTGATCAGCGGAAGAGGGCTACACGCACTTCCAGCAGTTACGTCTGTAGCCGACGTTACGTCAGCCACTCTGTCCCACTCGCTGGCAGGAAGAAAGCGGTCACCACGAATGTGGCTGCGAAGAAAGCAGGAACAATGAACGATGTGCGAACGGCTTGCGCACTGCTGCCAAACTGAGCAGAAGCCTCTTGCAGGGACGTCTTGTGTAGGCAGCTCGGGCGGAAGGACAACGTTTAACGCGCTTGATCACCGGAAGAGGGCTACACGAAATTCCAACAGTTACGTCTGCAGAAGAAGATACATTAGCCACTCCGTCCCACTCGCTGGCAGAAAGAAAGCGGTCACCACGGATGTGGCTGCGAAGAAAGCAGGAACAATGAACGATTTGCGAACGGCTTGCGCACTGCTGCCAAACTGAGGAGAAGGCTCTTGCAGGGACGTCTTTTGTAGCCTGCTCGGGCGGAAGTACAACGTTGAACGCGCTTGATCACAGGAAGAGGGCTACACGAAGTTCCAACATTTACGTCTGTAGCCGACGATACGTCAGCCACTCGGGCCCACTCGCTGGCTGGCAGAAAGCGGTCAGCACGGTTGAGGCTGCCAAGAAAGCAGGAACAATGAACGATGTGCAAACGGCTTGCGCACTGCAGCCAAACTGAGCAGAAGCCTCTTGCAGGGACGTCTTTTGTAGGCACCTCGTGCGGAAGTACAACGTTGAACGCGCTTGATCACCGGAAGAGGGCTACACGAAGTTCCAACAGTTACGTCTGCAGAAGAAGATACCTCAGCCACTCGGTCCCACTCGCTGGCAGGAAGAAAGCGGTCACCACGGATGTGGCTGCGAAGAAAGCAGGAACAATGAACGATTTGCGAACGGCTTGCGCACTGCTGCCAAACTGAGCAGAAGCCTCTTGCAGGGACATCTTTTGTAGGCAGCTCAGGTGGAATTTCAACGTTGAACGCACTCGATCACCGAAAGAGGACTACACGCACTTCCAGCAGTTACGTCTGTAGCCGACGATACGTCAGCCACTCGGTCCCACTCGCTGGCAGGCAGAAAGCGGTCACCACGGATGAGGCTGCGAAGAAAGCAGGAACAATGAACGATGTGCGAACGGCTTGCGCACTGCTGCCAAACTGAGCAGAAGCCTCTTGCAGGGACGTCTTGTGTAGGCAGCTCGGGCGGAAGGACAACGTTTAACGCGCTTGATCAACGGAAGAGGGCTACACGAAGTTCCACCAGTTACGTCTGCAGAAGAAGATACGTCAGCCACTCGGTCCCACTCGCTGGCAGGAAGAAAGCGGTCACCACGGATGTGGCTGTGAAGAAAACAGGAACAATGAACGATGTGCGAACGGCTTTCGCACTGCTGCCAAACTGAGCAGAAGCCTCTTGCAGGGACATCTTTTGTAGGCAGCTCAGGTGGAAGTTCAACGTTGAACGCACTTGATCACCGGAAGAGGGCTACACGCACTTCCAGCAGTTACGTCTGTAGCCGACGGTACGTCAGCCACTCGGTCCCACTCGCTGGCAGGCAGAAAGCGGTCACCATGGATGAGGCTGCGAAGAAGGCAGGAACAATGAACGATGTGCGAACGGCTTGCGCACTGCTGCCAAACTGAGCAGAAGCCTCTTGCAGGGACGTCTTGTGTAGGCAGCTCGGGCGGAAGTACAACGTCGAACGCACTTGATCACCGGAAGAGGGCTACACGCACTTTCAGCAGTTACGTCTGTAGCCGACGATACGTCAGCCACTCGGCCCCACTCGCTGGCAGGCAGAAAGCGGTCACCACGAATGAGGCTGCGATGAAAGCAGGAACAATGAATGATGTGCGAACGGCTTGTGCACTGCTGCCAACCTGAGCAGAAGCCTCTTGCAGGGACGTCTTTTGCAGGCAGCTCGGGCGGAAGTACAACGTTGAACGCGCTTGATCACCGGAAGAGGGCTACATGAAGTTCCAACAGTTAAGTCTGCAGAAGAAGATACGTCAGCCACTCGGTCCCACTCGCTGGCAGGAAGAAAGCGGTCACCATGGATGTGGCTGCGAAGAAAGCTGGAACAATGAACGATGTGCGAACGGCTTGCGCACTGCTGGCAAATTGAGCAGAAGCCTCTTGCAGGGACGTCTTTTGTAGGCAGCTCGGGCGGAAGTACAACGTTGAACGCGCTTGATCAACGGAAGAGGGCTACACGAAGTTCCAAGAGTTACGTCTGCAGAAGAAGATACGTCAGCCACTCGGTCCCACTCGCTGCCAGGAAGAAAGAGGTCACCACGGTTGTGGCTGCGAAGAAAGCAGGAACAATGAACGATGTGCGAACGGCTTGCGCACTGCTGCGAAACTGAGCAGAAGCCTCTTGCAGGGACGTCTTTTGTAGGCAGCTCGGGCGGAAGTTCAACGTTGAACACGCTTGATCACCGGAAGAGGGCTACACGAAGTTCCAACAGTTACGTCTGCAGAAGAAGATACCTCAGCCACTCGGTCCCACTCGCTGGCAGGAAGAAAGCGGTCACCACGGATGTGGCTGCGAAGAAAGCAGGAACAATGAACGATGTGCGAACGGCTTGCGCACTGCTGCCAAACTGAGCAGAAGCCTCTTGCAAGGACATCTTTTGTAGGCAGCTCGGGCGGAAGTACAACGTTGAACGCGCTTGATCACCGGAAGAGGGCTACATGAAGTTCCAACAGTTAAGTCTGCAGAAGAAGATACGTCAGCCACTCGGTCCCACTCGCTGGCAGGAAGAAAGCGGTCACCACGGATGTGGCTGCGAAGAAAGCTGGAACAATGAGCGATGTGCCAACAGCTTGTGCACTGTTGCCAAACTGAGAAGAAGCCTCTTGCAGAGACGTCTTTTGTAGGCAGCTCTGGCTGAAGTACAACGTTGAACGCGCTTGATCACCGGAAGAGGGATACACGAAGTTCCAACAGTTACGTCTGCAGAAGAAGATACTTCAGCCACTCGGTCCCATTCGTTGGCAGGAAGAAAGCGGTCACCACGGATGTGGCTGCGAAGAAAGCAGGAACAATGAACGATGTGCGAACGGCTTGCGCACTGCTGGCAAACTGAGCAGAAGCCTCTTGCAGGGACGTCTTTTGTAGGCAGCTCGGGCGGAAGTACAACGTTGAACGCGCTTGATCAACGGAAGAGGGCTACACGAAGTTCCAAGAGTTACGTCTGCAGAAGAAGATACGTCAGCCACTCGGTCCCACTCGCTGGCAGGAAGAAAGCGGTCACCACGGATGTGGCTGCGAAGAAAGCAGGAACAATGAACGATGTGCGAACGGCTTGCGCCTGCTGGCAAACTGAGCAGAAGCCTCTTGCAGGGACGTCTTTTGTAGGCAGCTCGGGCGGAAGTAACACGTTGAACGCACTTGATCACAGGAAGAGGGCTACACGAAGACCCAACATTTACGTCTGTAGCCGACGATACGTCAGCCACTCGGGCCCACTCGCTGGCTGGCAGAAAGCGGTCACCACGGATGAGGCTGCCAAGAAAGCAGGAACAATGAACGATGTGCGAACGGCTTGCGCACTGCTGCCAAACTGAGCAGAAGCCTCTTGTAGGGACGTCTTGTGTAGGCAGCTCGGGCGGAAGTACAACGTCGAATGCACTTGATCACCGGAAGAGGGCTACACGCACTTTCAGCAGTTACGTCTGTAGCCGACGATACGTCAGCCACTCGGTCCCACTCGCTGGCAGGCAGAAAGCGGTCTCCACGGATGAGGCTGCGAAGAAAGCAGGAACAATGAATGATGTGCGAACGGCTTGCGCACTGCTGCCAAACTGAGCAGAAGCCTCTTGCAGGGACGTCTTTTGTAGGCAGCTCTGGCGAAAGTACAACGTTGAACGCACTTGATCACCGGAAGAGGGCTACACGCACTTCCAGCAGTTACGTCTGTAGCCGACGATACGTCAGCCACTCGGTCAAACTTGCTGGCAGGCAGAAAGCGGTCACCACGGATGTGGCTGCGAAGAAAGCAGGAACAATGAACGATGTGCGAACGGCTTGCGCACTGCTGCCAAACTGAGCAGAAGCCTCTTGCAGGGACGTCTTTTGAAGGCAGCTCGGGCGGAAGTACAACGTTGAACACGCTTGATCAACGGAAGAGGGCTGCACGAAGTTCCAACAGTTACGTCTGCAGAAGAAGATACGTCAGCCACTCGGTCCCACTCGCTGGCAGGAAGAAAGCGGTCACCACGGATGTGGCTGCGAAGAAAGCTGGTACAATGAACGATGTGCCAACGGCTTGTGCACTGCTGGCAAACTGAGCAGAAGCCTCTTGCAGGGACGTCTTTTGTAGGCAGCTCGGGCGGAAGTACAACGTTGAACGCGCTTGATCAACGGAAGAGGGCTACACGAAGTTCCAAGAGTTACGTCTGCAGAAGAAGATACGTCAGCCACTCGGTCCCACTCGCTGGCAGGAAGAAAGCGGTCACCACGGATGTGGCTGCGAAGAAAGCAGGAACAATGAACGATGTGCGAACGGCTTGCGCACTGCTGGCAAACTGAGCAGAAGCCTCTTGCAGGGACGTTTTTTGTAGGCAGCTCGGGCGGAAGTAACACGTTGAACGCACTTGATCACAGGAAGAGGGCTACACGCACTTCCAGCAGTTCCGTCTGTAGCCGACGATAAGTCAGCCACTCGGTCCCACTCGCTGGCTGGCAGAAAGCGGTCACCACGGATGAGGCTGCCAAGAAAGCAGGAACAATGAACGATGTGCGAACGGCTTGCGCTCTGCTGCCAAACTCAGCAGACGCCTCTTGCAGGGACGTCCTTTGTAGGCAGCTCGGGCGGAAGTACAACGTTGAACGCGCTTGATCACCGGAAGAGGGCTACATGAAGCTCCAACAGTTAAGTCTGCAGAAGAAGATACGTCAGCCACTCGGTCCCACTCGCTGGCAGGAAGAAAGTGGTCACCACGGGTGAGGCTGCGAAGAAAGCAGGAACAATGAACGATGTGCGAACGGCTTGCGCACTGCTGCCAAACTGAGCAGAAGCCTCTTGCAGGGACGTCTTGTGTAGGCAGCTCGGGCGGAAGTACAACGTCGAATGCACTTCATCACCGGAAGAGGGCTACACGCACTTTCAGCAGTTACGTCTGTAGCCGACGATACGTCAGCCACTCGGTCCCACTCGCTGGCAGGCAGAAAGCGGTCTCCACGGATGAGGCTGCGAAGAAAGCAGGAACAATGAATGATGTGCGAACGGCTTGCGCACTGCTGCCAAACTGAGCAGAAGCCTCTTGCAGGGACGTCTTTTGTAGGCAGCTCTGGCGAAAGTACAACGTTGAACGCACTTGATCACCGGAAGAGGGCTACACGCACTTCCAGCAGTTACGTCTGTAGCCGACGATACGTCAGCCACTCGGTCAAACTTGCTGGCAGGCAGAAAGCGGTCACCACGGATGTGGCTGCGAAGAAAGCTGGAACAATGAACGATGTGCCAACGGCTTGTGCACTGCTGCCAAACTGAGCAGAAGCCTCTTGCAGGGACGTCTTTTGAAGGCAGCTCGGGCGGAAGTACAACGTTGAACACGCTTGATCAACGGAAGAGGGCTGCACGAAGTTCCAACAGTTACGTCTGCAGAAGAAGATACGTCAGCCACTCGGTCCCACTCGCTGGCAGGAAGAAAGCGGTCACCACGGATATGGCTGCGAAGAAAGCAGGAATAATGAACGATGTGCGAACGGCTTGCGCACTGCTGCCAAACTGAGCAGAAGCCTCTTGCAGGGACGTTTTTTGTAGGCAGCTCGGGCGGAAGTAACACGCTGAACGCACTTGATCACAGGAAGAGGGCTACACGCACTTCCAGCAGTTACGTCTGTAGCCGACGATAAGTCAGCCACTCGGTCCCACTCGCTGGCAGGCAGAAAGCGGCCACCACGGTTGTGTCTGAGAAGAAAGCAGGAATAATGAACGATGTGCGAACGGCTTGCGCACTGCTGCCAAACTGAGCAGAAGCCTCTTGCAGCGACGTCTTTTGTAGGCAGCTCTGGCGGAAGTACAACGTTGAACGCGCTTGATCACCGGAAGAGGGATACACGAAGTTCCAACAGTCACGTCTGCAGAAGAAGATACTTCAGCCACTCGGTCCCACTCGGTGCCAAGAAGAAAGCGGTCACCACGGATGTGGCTGCGAAGAAAGCAGGAACAATGAACGATGTGCGAACGGCTTGCGCACTGCTGCCAAACTGAGCCGAAGCCTTTTGCAGGGACATCTTTTGTAGGCAGTTCCGGTGGAAGTTCAACGTTGAACGCACTTGATCACCGGAAGAGGGTACACGCACTTCCAGCAGTTACGTCTGCAGAAGAAGATACGTAAGCCACTCGGTCCCACTCGCTGGCAGGAAGAAAGCGGTCTCACGGATGTGGCTGCGATGAAAAGCAGGAACAATAAACGATGTGCGAACGGCTAGCGCACTGCTGCCAAACTGAGCAGAAGCCTCTTGCAGGGACGTCTTTTGTAGGCAGCTCGGCCTGAAGTACAACGTTGAACGCGCTTGAACACCGGAACAGGGCTCCACGAAGTTCCAACAGTTACGTCTGCAGAAAAAGATACGTCAGCCACTCGGCCCCACTCGCTGGCAGGAAGAAAGCGGTCACCACGGATGTGGTTGCGAAGAAAGCAGGAACAATGAACGATGTGCGAACGGCTTGCGCTCTGCTGCCAAACTGAGCAGAAGCCTATTGCAGGGACGTCTTTTGTAGGCAGCTCGGGCGGAAGTGCAACATTGGACGCGCTTGATCACCGGAAGAGGGCTACACAAAGTTCCAACAGTTACGTCTGCAGAAGAAGATACGTTAGCCACTCGGTCCCACTCGCTGGCAGGAAGAAAGCGGTCACCACGGATGTGGCTGCGATGAAAAGCAGGAACAATGAACGATGTGCCAACGGCTTGCGCACTGCTGCCAAACTGAGCAGAAGCCTCTTGCAGGCACGTCTTCTGTAGGCAGCTCGGGCGGAAGTACAACGTTGAACGCGCTTGATCACCGGAAGATGGCTCCACGAAGTTCCAAGAGTTTCGTCCGCAGAAGAAGATACGTCAGCCACTCGGTCCCACTCGCTGGCAGGAAGAAAGCGGTCACCACGGATGTGGCTGCGCAGAAAGCAGGAACAATGAACGATGTGCGAACGGCTTGCGCACTGCTGGCAAACTGAGCAGAAGCCTCTTGCAGGGACGTCGTTTGTAGGCAGCTCGGGCGGAAGTAACACGTTGAACGCACTTGATCACAGGAAGAGGGCTACACGAAGTTCCAACATTTACGACTGTAGCCGACGATACGTCAGCCACTCCGGCCCACTCGCTGGCTGGCAGAAAGCGGTCACCACGGATGAGGCTGCCAAGAAAGGAGGAACAATGAACGATGTGCGAAAGGCTTGCGCTCTGCTGCCAAACTGAGCAGACGCCTCTTGCAGGGACGTCTTTTGTAGGCAGCTCGGGCGGAAGTACAACGTTGAACCCGATTGATCACCGGAAGACGGCTACATGAACTTCCAACAGTTACGTCTGCAGAAGAAGATACGTCATCCACTCGGTCCCACTCGCTGGCAGGAAGAAAGCGGTCAGCACGGATGAGGCTGCGAAGAAAGCAGGAACAATGAACGATGTGCGAACGGCTTGCGCACTGCTGCCAAACTGAGCAGAAGCCTCTTGCAGGGACGTCTTTTGTAGGCAGCACGGGCGGAAGTCCAACGTTGAACGCGCTTGTTAACGGAAGGGGGCTACACACAATTCCAGCAGTTCCCTCTGCAGCCGAAGATACGTCAGGCACTCGGTCCCACTCGCTGCCAAGAAGAAAGCGGTCACCACGGATGTGGCTGCGAAGAAAGCAGGAACAATGAACGATGTGCGAACGGCTTGCGCACTGCTGGCAAACTGAGCAGAAGCCTCTTGCAGGGACGTTTTTTGTAGGCAGCTCGGGCGGAAGTAACACGTTGAACGCACTTGATCACAGGAAGAGGGCTACACGCACTTCCAGCAGTTACGTCTGTAGCCGACGATAAGTCAGCCACTCGGTCCCACTCGCTGGCTGGCAGAAAGCGGTCACCACGGATGAGGCTGCCAAGAAAGCAGGAACAATGAACGATGTGCGAACGGCTTGCGCTCTGCTGCCAAACTCAGCAGACGCCTCTTGCAGGGACGTCCTTTGTAGGCAGCTCGGGCGGAAGTACAACGTTGAACGCGCTTGATCACCGGAAGAGGGCTACATGAAGTTCCAACAGTTAAGTCTGCAGAAGAAGATACGTCAGCCACTCGGTCCCACTCGCTGGCAGGAAGAAAGTGGTCACCACGGGTGAGGCTGCGAAGAAAGCAGGAACAATGAACGATGTGCGAACGGCTTGCGCACTGCTGCCAAACTGAGCAGAAGCCTCTTGCAGGGACGTCTTGTGTAGGCAGCTCGGGCGGAAGTACAACGTCGAATGCACTTGATCACCGGAAGAGGGCTACACGCACTTTCAGCAGTTACGTCTGTAGCCGACGATACGTCAGCCACTCGGTCCCACTCGCTGGCAGGCAGAAAGCGGTCTCCACGGAAGAGGCTGCGAAGAAAGCAGGAACAATGAATGATGTGCGAACGGCTTGCGCACTGCTGCCAAACTGAGCAGAAGCCTCTTGCAGGGACGTCTTTTGTAGGCAGCTCTGGCGGAAGTACAACGTTGAACGCGCTTGATCACCGGAAGAGGGATACACGAAGTTCCAACAGTCACGTCTGCAGAAGAAGATACTTCAGCCACTCGGTCCCACTCGGTGCCAAGAAGAAAGCGGTCACCACGGATGTGGCTGCGAAGAAAGCAGGAACAATGAACGATGTGCGAACGGCTTGCGCACTGCTGCCAAACTGAGCCGAAGCCTTTTGCAGGGACATCTTTTGTAGGCAGTTCTGGTGGAAGTTCAACGTTGAACGCACTTGATCACCGGAAGAGGGTACACGCACTTCCAGCAGTTACGTCTGCAGAAGAAGATACGTAAGCCACTCGGTCCCACTCGCTGGCAAAAAGAAAGCGGTCACCACGGATGTGGTTGCGAAGAAAGCAGGAACAATGAACGATGTGCGAACGGCTTGCGCTCTGCTGCCAAACTGAGCAGAAGCCTATTGCAGGGACGTCTTTTTTAGGCAGCTCGGGCGGAAGTGCAACATTGGACGCGCTTGATCACCGGAAGAGGGCTACACAAAGTTCCAACAGTTACGTCTGCAGAAGAAGATACGTTAGCCACTCGGTCCCACTCGCTGGCAGGAAGAAAGCGGTCACCACGGATGTGGCTGCGATGAAAAGCAGGAACAATGAACGATGTGCCAACGGCTTGCGCACTGCTGCCAAACTGAGCAGAAGCCTCTTGCAGGCACGTCTTCTGTAGGCAGCTCGGGCGGAAGTACAACGTTGAACGCGCTTGATCACCGGAAGATGGCTCCACGAAGTTCCAAGAGTTTCGTCCGCAGAAGAAGATACGTCAGCCACTCGGTCCCACTCGCTGGCAGGAAGAAAGCGGTCACCACGGATGTGGCTGCGAAGAAAGCAGGAACAATGAACGATGTGCGAACGGCTTGCGCACTGCTGGCAAACTGAGCAGAAGCCTCTTGCAGGGACATCGTTTGTAGGCAGCTCGGGCGGAAGTAACACGTTGAACGCACTTGATCACAGGAAGAGGGCTACACGAAGTTCCAACATTTACGACTGTAGCCGACGATACGTCAGCCACTCGGGCCCACTCGCTGGCTGGCAGAAAGCGGTCACCACGGATGAGGCTGCCAAGAAAGCAGGAACAATGAACGATGTGCGAAAGGCTTGCGCTCTGCTGCCAAACTTAGCAGACGCCTCTTGCAGGGACGTCTTTTGTAGGCAGCTCGGGCGGAAGTACAACGTTGAACGCGATAGATCACCGGAAGACGGCTACATGAAGTTCCAACAGTTACGTCTGCAGAAGAAGATACGTCATCCACTCGGTCCCACTCGCTGGCAGGAAGAAAGCGGTCACCACGGATGAGGCTGCGAAGAAAGCAGGAACAATGAACGATGTGCGAACGGCTTGCGCACTGCTGCCAAACTGAGCAGAAGCCTCTTGCAGGGACGTCTTTTGTAGGCAGCACGGGCGGAAGTCCACGTTGAACGCGCTTGTTAACGGAAGGGGGCTACACACAATTCCAGCAGTTCCCTCTGCAGCCGAAGATACGTCAGGCACTCGGTCCCACTCGCTGCCAAGAAGAAAGCGGTCACCACGGATGTGGCTGCGAAGAAAGCAGGAACAATGAACGATGTGCGAACGGCTTGCGCACTGCTGGCAAACTGAGCAGAAGCCTCTTGCAGGGACGTCTTTTGTAGGCAGCTCGGGCGGAAGTACAACGTTGAACGCGCTTGATCAACGGAAGAGGGCTACACGAAGTTCCAAGAGTTACGTCTGCAGAAGAAGATACGTCAGCCACTCGGTCCCACTCGCTGGCAGGAAGAAAGCGGTCACCACGGATGTGGCTGCGAAGAAAGCAGGAACAATGAACGATGTGCGAACGGCTTGCGCACTGCTGGCAAACTGAGCAGAAGCCTCTTGCAGGGACGTTTTTTGTAGGCAGCTCGGGCGGAAGTAACACGTTGAACGCACTTGATCACAGGAAGAGGGCTACACGCACTTCCAGCAGTTACGTCTGTAGCCGACGATAAGTCAGCCACTCGGTCCCACTCGCTGGCTGGCAGAAAGCGGTCACCACGGATGAGGCTGCCAAGAAAGCAGGAACAATGAACGATGTG
This sequence comes from Amblyomma americanum, assembly GCA_030143305.2. Taxonomy (NCBI): domain Eukaryota; kingdom Metazoa; phylum Arthropoda; class Arachnida; order Ixodida; family Ixodidae; genus Amblyomma; species Amblyomma americanum. The sequence goes on along the minus strand of JARKHS020034297.1, from coordinate 262,066 downwards.
CGAACGGCTTGCGCTCTGCTGCCAAACTCAGCAGACGCCTCTTGCAGGGACGTCCTTTGTAGGCAGCTCGGGCGGAAGTACAACGTTGAACGCGCTTGATCACCGGAAGAGGGCTACATGAAGTTCCAACAGTTAAGTCTGCAGAAGAAGATACGTCAGCCACTCGGTCCCACTCGCTGGCAGGAAGAAAGTGGTCACCACGGGTGAGGCTGCGAAGAAAGCAGGAACAATGAACGATGTGCGAACGGCTTGCGCACTGCTGCCAAACTGAGCAGAAGCCTCTTGCAGGGACGTCTTGTGTAGGCAGCTCGGGCGGAAGTACAACGTCGAATGCACTTGATCACCGGAAGAGGGCTACACGCACTTTCAGCAGTTACGTCTGTAGCCGACGATACGTCAGCCACTCGGTCCCACTCGCTGGCAGGCAGAAAGCGGTCTCCACGGAAGAGGCTGCGAAGAAAGCAGGAACAATGAATGATGTGCGAACGGCTTGCGCACTGCTGCCAAACTGAGCAGAAGCCTCTTGCAGGGACGTCTTTTGTAGGCAGCTCTGGCGGAAGTACAACGTTGAACGCGCTTGATCACCGGAAGAGGGATACACGAAGTTCCAACAGTCACGTCTGCAGAAGAAGATACTTCAGCCACTCGGTCCCACTCGGTGCCAAGAAGAAAGCGGTCACCACGGATGTGGCTGCGAAGAAAGCAGGAACAATGAACGATGTGCGAACGGCTTGCGCACTGCTGCCAAACTGAGCCGAAGCCTTTTGCAGGGACATCTTTTGTAGGCAGTTCCGGTGGAAGTTCAACGTTGAACGCACTTGATCACCGGAAGAGGGTACACGCACTTCCAGCAGTTACGTCTGCAGAAGAAGATACGTAAGCCACTCGGTCCCACTCGCTGGCAAAAAGAAAGCGGTCACCACGGATGTGGTTGCGAAGAAAGCAGGAACAATGAACGATGTGCGAACGGCTTGCGCTCTGCTGCCAAACTGAGCAGAAGCCTATTGCAGGGACGTCTTTTTTAGGCAGCTCGGGCGGAAGTGCAACATTGGACGCGCTTGATCACCGGAAGAGGGCTACACAAAGTTCCAACAGTTACGTCTGCAGAAGAAGATACGTTAGCCACTCGGTCCCACTCGCTGGCAGGAAGAAAGCGGTCACCACGGATGTGGCTGCGATGAAAAGCAGGAACAATGAACGATGTGCCAACGGCTTGCGCACTGCTGCCAAACTGAGCAGAAGCCTCTTGCAGGCACGTCTTCTGTAGGCAGCTCGGGCGGAAGTACAACGTTGAACGCGCTTGATCACCGGAAGATGGCTCCACGAAGTTCCAAGAGTTTCGTCCGCAGAAGAAGATACGTCAGCCACTCGGTCCCACTCGCTGGCAGGAAGAAAGCGGTCACCACGGATGTGGCTGCGAAGAAAGCAGGAACAATGAACGATGTGCGAACGGCTTGCGCACTGCTGGCAAACTGAGCAGAAGCCTCTTGCAGGGACATCGTTTGTAGGCAGCTCGGGCGGAAGTAACACGTTGAACGCACTTGATCACAGGAAGAGGGCTACACGAAGTTCCAACATTTACGACTGTAGCCGACGATACGTCAGCCACTCGGGCCCACTCGCTGGCTGGCAGAAAGCGGTCACCACGGATGAGGCTGCCAAGAAAGCAGGAACAATGAACGATGTGCGAAAGGCTTGCGCTCTGCTGCCAAACTTAGCAGACGCCTCTTGCAGGGACGTCTTTTGTAGGCAGCTCGGGCGGAAGTACAACGTTGAACGCGATAGATCACCGGAAGACGGCTACATGAAGTTCCAACAGTTACGTCTGCAGAAGAAGATACGTCATCCACTCGGTCCCACTCGCTGGCAGGAAGAAAGCGGTCACCACGGATGAGGCTGCGAAGAAAGCAGGAACAATGAACGATGTGCGAACGGCTTGCGCACTGCTGCCAAACTGAGCAGAAGCCTCTTGCAGGGACGTCTTTTGTAGGCAGCACGGGCGGAAGTCCACGTTGAACGCGCTTGTTAACGGAAGGGGGCTACACACAATTCCAGCAGTTCCCTCTGCAGCCGAAGATACGTCAGCCACTCGGTCCCACTCGCTGCCAAGAAGAAAGCGGTCACCACGGATGTGGCTGCGAAGAAAGCAGGAAATATGAACGATGTGCGAACGGCTTGGGCACTGCTGCCAAACTGAGCAGAAGCCTTTTGCAGGGAGATCTTTTGTATGCAGCTCAGGTGGAAGTTCAACGTTGAACGCACTTGATCGCCGGAAGAGATCTACACGCACTTCCAGCAGTTACGTCTGTAGCCGACGATACGTCAGCCACTCGGTCCTACTCGCTGGCAGGAAGAAAGCGGTCACCACGGGTGTAGCTGCGAAGAAAGCAGGAACAATGAACGATGTGCGAACGGCTTGCACACTGCTGCCAAACTGAGCAGAAGCCTTTTGCAGGGACATCTTTTGTAGGCAGCTCAGGTGGAAGTTCAACGTTGAACGCATTTGATCACCGGAAGAGGGCTACACGCACTTCCAGCAGTTACGTCTGTATCCGACGATACGTCAGCCACTCGGTTCCACTCGCTGGCAGGAAGACAGCGGTCACCACGGATGTGGCTGCGAAAAAAGCAGGAACAATGAACGAAGTGCGAACGGCTTGCGCACTGCTGCCAAACTGAGCGGAAGCCTCTTGCAGGGAGGGCATTTGTAGGCAGCTCGGGAGGAAATACACCGTTGAACGCGCTTGATCACCGGAAGAGGGCTACACGAAATTCCAACAGTTCCGTCTGCAGAAGAAGATACGTCAGCCACTCGGTCCCACTCGCTGGCAGGAAGAAAGCGGTCTCCACGGATGTGGCTGCGAAGAAAGCGGGAACAATGAACGATTTGCGAACGGCTTACGCTCTGCTGCCAAACTGAGCAGAAGCCTCTTGCAGGGATGTCTTCTGTAGGCAGCTCAGGTGGAAGTTCAACGTTGAACGCACTTGATCGCCGGAAGAGATCTACACGCACTTCCAGCAGTTACGCCTGTAGCCGACGATACGTCAGCCACTCGGTCCTACTCGCTGGCAGGAAGAAAGCGGTCACCACGGGTGTAGCTGCGAAGAAAGCAGGAACAATGAACGATGTGCGAACGGCTTGCACACTGCTGCCAAACTGAGCAGAAGCCTCTTGCAGGGAGGGCATTTGTAGGCAGCTCGGGAGGAAATACACCGTTGAACGCGCTTGATCACCGGAAGAGGGCTACACGAAATTCCAACAGTTCCGTCTGCAGAAGATACGTCAGCCACTCGGTCCCACTCGCTGGCAGGAAGAAAGCGGTCTCCACGGATGTGGCTGCGAAGAAAGCGGGAACAATGAACGATTTGCGAACGGCTTACGCTCTGCTGCCAAACTGAGCAGAAGCCTCTTGCAGGGATGTCTTCTGTAGGCAGCTCAGGTGGAAGTTCAACGTTAAACGCACTTGGTCAGCGGAAGAGGGCTACTCTCACTTCCAGCAGTTGCGTCTGTAGCCGACGATACGTCAGCCACTCGGTCCCACTCGCTGGCAGGCAGAAAGCGGTCACCACGGATGAGGCTGCGAAGAAGGCAGGAACAATGAACGATGTGCGATCGGCTTGCGCACTGCTGCCAAACTGAGCAGAAGCCTCTTGCAGGCACGTCTTTTGTCGGCAGCTCGGGCGGAAGTACAACGTTGAACACGCTTGATCAACGGAAGAGGGCTGCACGAAGTTCCAACAGTTACGTCTGCAGAAGAAGATACGTCAGCCACTCGGTCCCACTCGCTGGCAGGAAGAAAGCGGACACCACGGATGTGGCTGCGAAGGAAGCTGGAACAATGAACGATGTGCCAACGGCTTGTGCACTGCTGCCAAACTGAGAAGAAGCCTCTTGCAGGGACGTCTTTTGTAGGCAGCTCAGGTGGAAGTTCAACGTTGAACGCACTTGATCACCGGAAGAGGGCTCCACGCACTTCCAGCACTTCAGTCTGCAGCCGATGATACGTCAGCCAATCGGGCCCACTCGCTGGCTGGCAGAAAGCGGTCACCACGGATGAGGCTGCCAAGAAAGCAGGAACAATGAACGATGTGCGAACGGCTTGCGCACTGCTGCCTAACTGAGCAGAAGCCTCTTGCAGGGACGTCTTCTGTAGGCAGCTCGGGCGGAAGTTCAACGTTGAACGCGCTTGATCACCGGAAGAGGGCTCCACGCACTTCCAGCACTTCAGTCTGCAGCCGATGATACGTCAGCCACTCGGTCCCACTCGGTGGCAGGCAGAAAGCGGTCACTACGGGTGAGGCTGCGAAGAAACCAGGAACAATGAAGGATGTGCGAACGGCTTGCGCACTGCTGCCAAACTGAGCAGAAGCCTCTTGCAGGGACGTTTTTTGTAGGCAGCTCTGGTGGAAGTTCAACGTTGAACGCACTTGATCACCGGAAGAGGGCTCCACGCACTTCCAGCACTTCAGTCTGCAGCCGATGATACGTCAGCCACTCTGTCCCACTCGCTGAGAGGCAGAAAGCGGTCACCACGGGTGAGGCTGCGAAGAAAGCAGGAACAATGAACGATGTGCGAACGGCTTGCGCACTGCAGCCAAACTGAGCAGAAGCCTCTTGCAGGGACGTCTTTTGTAGGCAGCTCAGGTGGAAGTTCAACGTTGAACGCACTTGATCACCGGAAGAGGGCTCCACGCACTTCAAGCACTTCAGTCTGCAGCCGATGATACGTCAGCCACTCGGTCCCACTCGCTGGCAGGCAGAAAGCGGTCACCACGGGTGAGGGTGCGAAGAAAGCAGGAACAATGAACGATGTGCGAACGGCTTGCGCACTGCTGCCAAACTGAGCAGAAGCCTCTTGCAGGAACGTCTTTTGTAGGCAGCTCGGGCGGAAGTTCAACGTTGAACGCACTTGATCACCGGAAGAGGGCTACACGAAGTTCCAACAGTTACGTCTGCAGAAGAAGATACGTCAGCCACTCGGTCCCACTCGCTGGCAGGAAGACAGCGGTCACCACGGATGTGGCTGCGAAAAAAGCAGGAACAATGAACGAAGTTGGAACGGCTTGCGCACTGCTGCCAAACTGAGCAGAAGCCTCTTGCAGGGACGTCATTTGTAGGCAGCTCTCGAGGAAGTACAACGTTGAACGCGCTTGATCACCGGAAGAGGGCTACACGCACTTCCAGAAGCTACGTCTGTAGCCGACGATACGTCAGCCACTCTGTCCCACTCGCTGGCAGGAAGAAAGCGGTCACCACGAATGTGGCTGCGAAGATAGCAGGAACAATGAACGATGTGCGAACGGCTTGCGCACTGCTGCCAAACTGAGCAGAAGCCTCTTGCAGAGACGTCTTTTGTAGGCAGCTCGGGTGGAAGTACAACGTTGAACGCGCTTGATCACCGGAAGAGGGCTACACGAAATTCCAACAGTTACGTGTGCAGAAGATACGTTAGCCACTCCGTCCCACTCGCAGGCAGAAAGAAAGCGGTCACCACGGATGTGGCTGCGAAGAAAGCAGGAACAATGAACGATGTGCGAACGGCTTGCGCACTGCTGCCAAACTGAGGAGAAGGCTCTTGCAGGGACGTCTTTTGTAGCCTGCTCGGGCGGAAGTACAACGTTGAACGCGCTTGATCACAGGAAGAGGGCTACACGAGGTTCCAACATTTACGTCTGTAGCCGACGATACGTCAGCCACTCGGGCCCACTCGCTGGCAGGCAGAAAGCGGTCACCACGGATGAGGCTGCGAAGAAAGCAGGAACAATGAACGATGTGCGAACGGCTTGCGCACTGCTGCCAAACTGAGCAGATGCCTCTTGCAGGGACGTCTTTTGTAGGCAGCTCGGGCGGAAATACAACGTTGAACGCGCTTGATCAACGGAAGAGGGCTACACGAAGTTCCACCAGTTACGTCTGGAGAAGAAGATACGTCAGCCACTCGGTCCCACTCGCTGACAGGAAGAAAGCGGTCACCACGCATGTGGCTGCGAAGAAAGCAGAAACAATGAACGATGTGCGAACGGCTTGCGCACTGCTGCCAAACTGAGAAGAAGCCTCTTGCAGGGACGTCTTTTGTAGGCAGCTCGGGTGGAAGTACAACGTTGAACACGCTTGATCACCGGAAGAGGGCTACACGAAGTTCCAACAGTTACGTCTGCAAAAGAAGATACGTCAGTCACTCGGTCCCACTCGCTGGCAGGCAGAAAGCGGTCACCACGGATGAGGCTGCGAAGAAGGCAGGAACAATGAACGATGTGCGATCGGCTTGCGCACTGCTGCCAAACTGAGCAGAAGCCTCTTGCAGGGACGTCTTTTGTAGGCAGCTCGGGCGGAAGTACAACGTTGAACGCGCTTGATCAACGAAAGAGGGCTGCACGAAGTTCCAACAGTTACGTCTGCAGAAGAAGATACGTCAGCCACTCGGTCCCACTCGCTGGCAGGAAGAAAGCGGACACCACGGATGTGGCTGCGAAGGAAGCTGGAACAATGAACGATGTGCCAACGGCTTGTGCACTGCTCCCAAACTGAGCAGAAACCTCTTGCAGGGACGTCTTTTGTAGGCAGCTCTGGCGGAAGTACAACGTTGAACGCGCTTGATCACCGGAAGAGGGATACACGAAGTTCCAACAGTTACGTCTGCAGAAGAAGATACTTCAGCCACTCGGTCCCACTCGTTGGCAGGAAGAAAGCGGTCACCACGGATGTGGCTGCGAAGAAAGCAGGAACAATGAACGATGTGCGAACGGCTTGCGCACTGCTACCAAACTGAGCAGAAGCCTCTTGCAGGGACATATTTTGTAGGCCGCTCAGGTAGAAGTTCAACGTTGAAAGCACTTGATCACCGGAAGAGGGCTACACGCACTTCCAGCAGGTACGTCTGTAGCCGACGATACGTCATCCACTCGGTCCCACTCGCTGGCAGGCAGACAGCGGACACCACGGATGTGGCTGCGAAGGAAGCAGGAACAATGAACGATGTGCCAACGGCTTGCGCACTGCTGCCAAACTGAGCAGAAGCCTCTTGCAGGGACGTCTTTTGTAGGCAGCTCTGACGAAAGTACAACGTTGAACACGCTTGATCAACGGAAGAGGGCTGCACGAAGTTCCAACAGTTACGTCTGCAGAAGAGGATACGTCAGCCACTCGGTCCCACTCGCTGGCAGGCAGAAAGCGGTCACCACGGATATGGCTGCGAAGAAAGGAGGAATAATGAACGATGTGCGAACGGCTTGCGCACTGCTGCCAAACTGAGCAGAAGCCTCTTGCAGGGACGTCTTTGGTAGGCAGCTCTGGCGAGAGTACAACGTTGAACGCGCTTGATCACCGCAAGAGGGATACACGAAGTTCCAACAGTTACGTCTGCAGAAAAAGATACTTCAGCCACTCGGTCCCACTCGCTGGCAGGCAGAAAGCGGCCACCACGGATGTGTCTGAGAAGAAAGCAGGAATAATGAACGATGTGCGAACGGCTTGCGCACTGCTGCCAAACTGAGCAGAAGCCTCTTGCAGCGACGTCTTTTGTAGGCAGCTCTGGCGGAAGTACAACGTTGAACGCGCTTGATCACCGGAAGAGGGATACACGAAGTTCCAACAGTCACGTCTGCAGAAGAAGATACTTCAGCCACTCGGTGCCAAGAAGAAAGCGGTCACCACGGATGTGGCTGCGAAGAAGGCAGGAACAATGAACGATGTGCGATCGGCTTGCGCACTGCTGCCAAACTGAGCAGAAGCCTCTCTGCAGGGACGTCTTTTGTAGGCAGCTCGGGCGGAAGTACAACGTTGAACACGCTTGATCAACGGAAGAGGGCTGCACGAAGTTCCAACAGTTACGTCTGCAGAAGAAGATACGTCAGCCACTCGGTCCCACTCGCTGGCAGGAAGAAAGCGGACACCACGGATGTGGCTGCGAAGGAAGCTGGAACAATGAACGATGTGCGAACGGCTTGCGCTCTGCTGCCAAACTGAGCAGAAGCCTATTGCAGGGACGTCTTTTGTAGGCAGCTCGGGCGGAAGTGCAACATTGGACGCGCTTGATCACCGGAAGAGGGCTACACAAAGTTCCAACAGTTACGTCTGCAGAAGAAGATACGTCAGCCACTCGGTCCCACTCGCTGGCAGGAAGAAAGCGGACACCACGGATGTGGCTGCGAAGGAAGCTGGAACAATGAACGATGTGCGAACGGCTTGCGCTCTGCTGCCAAACTGAGCAGAAGCCTATTGCAGGGACGTCTTTTGTAGGCAGCTCTGGCGAAAGTACAACGTTGAACACGCTTGATCAACGGAAGAGGGCTGCACGAAGTTCCAACAGTTACGTCTGCAGAAGAAGATACGTCAGCCACTCGGTCCCACTCGCTGGCAGGAAGAAAGCGGTCACCACGGATGTGGCTGCGAAGAAAGCTGGAACAATGAACGATGTGCCAACGGCTTGTGCACTGCTGCCAAACTGAGCAGAAGCCTCTTGCAGGGACGTCTTTTGTAGGCTGCTCGGGCGGAAGTACAACGTTTAACACGCTTGATCACCGGAAGAGGGCTACACGAACTTCCAACAGCTAGGTCTGCAGAAGAAGATACGTCAGCCACTCGGTCCCACTCGCTGGCAGGCAGAAAGCGGTCACCACGAATATGGCTGCGAAGAAAGCAGGAATAATGAACGATGTGTGAACGGCTTGCGCACTGCTGCCAAACTGAGCAGAAGCCTCTTGCAGGGACGTCTTTGGTAGGCAGCTCTGGCGGAAGTACAACGTTGAACGCGCTTGATCACCGGAAGAGGGATACACGAAGTTCCAACAGTTACGTCTGCAGAAAAAGATACTTCAGCCACTCGGTCCCACTCGCTGGCAGGCAGAAAGCGGCCACCACGGATGTGTCTGAGAAGAAAGCAGGAATATTGAACGATGTGCGAACGGCTTGCGCACTGCTGCCAAACTGAGCAGAAGCCTCTTGCAGCGACGTCTTTTGTAGGCAGCTCTGGCGGAAGTACGACGTTGAACGCGCTTGATCACTGGAAGAGGGATACACGAAGTTCCAACAGTCACGTCTGCAGAAGAAGATACTTCAGCCACTCGGTCCCACTCGGTGCCAAGAAGAAAGCGGTCACCACGGATGTGGCTGCGAAGAAAGCAGGAACAATGAACGATGTGCGAACGGCTTGCGCACTGCTGCCAAACTGAGCCGAAGCCTTTTGCAGGGACATCTTTTGTAGGCAGTTCCGGTGGAAGTTCAACGTTGAACGCACTTGATCACCGGAAGAGGGTACACGCACTTCCAGCAGTTACGTCTGCAGAAGAAGATACGTAAGCCACTCGGTCCCACTCGCTGGCAGGAAGAAAGCGGTCTCACGGATGTGGCTGCGATGAAAAGCAGGAACAATAAACGATGTGCGAACGGCTAGCGCACTGCTGCCAAACTGAGCAGAAGCCTCTTGCAGGGACGTCTTCTGTAGGCAGCTCGGCCTGAAGTACAACGTTGAACGCGCTTGATCACAGGAAGAGGGCTACACGAAGTTCCAACAGTTACGTCTGCAGAAAAAGATACGTCAGCCACTCGGCCCCACTCGCTGGCAGGAAGAAAGCGGTCACCACGGATGAGGCTGCGAAGAAGGCAGGAACAATGAACGATGTGCGATCGGCTTGCGCACTGCTGCCAAACTGAGCAGAAGCCTCTTGCAGGGACGTCTTTTGTAGGCAGCTCGGGCGGAAGTACAACGTTGAACACGCTTGATCAACGGAAGAGGGCTGCACGAAGTTCCAACAGTTACGTCTGCAGAAGAAGATACGTCAGCCACTCGGTCCCACTCGCTGGCAGGAAGAAAGCGGACACCACGGATGTGGTTGCGAAGAAAGCAGGAACAATGAACGATGTGCGAACGGCTTGCGCTCTGCTGCCAAACTGAGCAGAAGCCTATTGCAGGGACGTCTTTTGTAGGCAGCTCGGGCGGAAGTGCAACATTGGACGCGCTTGATCACCGGAAGAGGGCTACACAAAGTTCCAACAGTTACGTCTGCAGAAGAAGATACGTTAGCCACTCGGTCCCGCTCGCTGGCAGGAAGAAAGCGGTCACCACGGATGTGGCTGCGATGAAAAGCAGGAACAATGAACGATGTGCCAACGGCTTGCGCACTGCTGCCAAACTGAGCAGAAGCCTCTTGCAGGCACGTCTTCTGTAGGCAGCTCGGGCGGAAGTACAACGTTGAACGCGCTTGATCACCGGAAGATGGCTCCACGAAGTTCCAAGAGTTTCGTCCGCAGAAGAAGATACGTCAGCCACTCGGTCCCACTCGCTGGCAGGAAGAAAGCGGTCACCACGGATGTGGCTGCGAAGAAAGCAGGAACAATGAACGATGTGCGAACGGCTTGCGCACTGCTGGCAAACTGAGCAGAAGCCTCTTGCAGGGACGTCGTTTGTAGGCAGCTCGGGCGGAAGTAACACGTTGAACGCACTTGATCACAGGAAGAGGGCTACACGAAGTCCCAACATTTACGACTGTAGCCGACGATACGTCAGCCACTCTGTCCCACTCGCTGAGAGGCAGAAAGCGGTCACCACGGGTGAGGCTGCGAAGAAAGCAGGAACAATGAACGATGTGCGAACGGCTTGCGCACTGCAGCCAAACTGAGCAGAAGCCTCTTGCAGGGACGTCTTTTGTAGGCAGCTCAGGTGGAAGTTCAACGTTGAACGCACTTGATCACCGGAAGAGGGCTCCACGCACTTCAAGCACTTCAGTCTGCAGCCGATGATACGTCAGCCACTCGGTCCCACTCGCTGGCAGGCAGAAAGCGGTCACCACGGATGAGGCTGCGAAGAAAGCAGGAACAATGAACGAAGTGCGAACGGCTTGCGCACTGCTGCCAAACTGAGCAGAAGCCTCTTGCAGGGACGTCTTTTGTAGGCAGCACGGGCGGAAGTCCAACGTTGAACGCGCTTGTTAACGGAAGGGGGCTACACACAATTCCATCAGTTCCCTCGGCAGCCGAAGATACGTCAGCCACTCGGTCCCACTCGCTGCCAAGAAGAAAGCGGTCACCACGGATGTGGCTGCGAAGAAAGCAGGAACAATGAACGATGTGCGAATGGCTTGGGCACTGCTGCCAAACTGAGCAGAAGCCTTTTGCAGGGAGATCTTTTGTATGCAGCTCAGGTCGAAGTTCAACGTTGAACGCACTTGATCGCCGGAAGAGATCTACACGCACTTCCAGCAGTTACGTCTGTAGCCGACGATACGTCAGCCACTCGGTCCTACTCGCTGGCAGGAAGAAAGCGGTCACCACGGGTGTAGCTGCGAAGAAAGCAGGAACAATGAACGATGTGCGAACGGCTTGCACACTGCTGCCAAACTGAGCAGAAGCCTTTTGCAGGGACATCTTTTGTAGGCAGCTCAGGTGGAAGTTCAACGTTGAACGCATTTGATCACCGGAAGAGGGCTACACGCACTTCCAGCAGTTACGTCTGTATCCGACGATACGTCAGCCACTCGGTTCCACTCGCTGGCAGGAAGACAGCGGTCACCACGGATGTGGCTGCGAAAAAAGCAGGAACAATGAACGAAGTGCGAACGGCTTGCGCACTGCTGCCAAACTGAGCGGAAGCCTCTTGCAGGGAGGGCATTTGTAGGCAGCTCGGGAGGGAATACACCGTTGAACGCGCGTAATCACCGGAAGAGGGCTACACGAAATTCCAACAGTTCCGTCTGCAGAAGAAGATACGTCAGCCACTCGGTCCCACTCGCTGGCAGGAAGAAAGCGGTCTCCACGGATGTGGCTGCGAAGAAAGCGGGAACAATGAACGATTTGCGAACGGCTTACGCTCTGCTGCAAAACTGAGCAGAAGCCTCTTGCAGGGATGTCTTCTGTAGGCAGCTCAGGTGGAAGTTCAACGTTAAACGCACTTGGTCAGCGGAAGAGGGCTACTCTCACTTCCAGCAGTTACGTCTGTAGCCGACGATACGTCAGCCACTCGGTCCCACTCGCTGGCAGGCAGAAAGCGGTCACCACGGATGAGGCTGCGAAGAAGGCAGGAACAATGAACGATGTGCGAACGGCTTGCGCACTGCTGGCAAACTGAGCAGAAGCCTCTTGCAGGGACGTCGTTTGTAGGCAGCTCGGGCGGAAGTAACACGTTGAACGCACTTGATCACAGGAAGAGGGCTACACGAAGTTCCAACATTTACGACTGTAGCCGACGATACGTCAGCCACTCGGGCCCACTCGCTGGCTGGCAGAAAGCGGTCACCACGGATGAGGCTGCCAAGAAAGCAGGAACAATGAACGATGTGCGAAAGGCTTGCGCTCTGCTGCCAAACTGAGCAGACGCCTCTTGCAGGGACGTCTTTTGTAGGCAGCTCGGGCGGAAGTACAACGTTGAACGCGATTGATCACCAGAAGATGGCTACATGAAGTTCCAACAGTTACGTCTGCAGAAGATACGTCATCCACTCGGTCCCACTCGCTGGCAGGAAGAAAGCGGTCACCACGGATGAGGCTGCGAAGAAAGCAGGAACAATGAACGATGTGCGAACGGCTTGCGCACTGTTGCCAAACTGAGCAGAAGCCTCTTGCAGGGACGTCTTTTGTAGGCAGCACGGGCGGAAGTCCAACGTTGAACGCGCTTGTTAACGGAAGGGGGCTACACACAATTCCAGCAGTTCCCTCTGCAGCCGAAGATACGTCAGCCACTCGGTCCCACTCGCTGCCAAGAAGAAAGCGGTCACCACGGATGTGCCTGCGAAGAAAGCAGGAACAATGAACGATGTGCGAACGGCTTGGGCACTGCTGCCAAACTGAGCAGAAGCCTTTTGCAGGGAGATCTTTTGTATGCAGCTCAGGTGGAAGTTCAACGTTGAACGCACTTGATCGCCGGAAGAGATCTACACGCACTTCCAGCAGTTACGCCTGTAGCCGACGATACGTCAGCCACTCGGTCCTACTCGCTGGCAGGAAGAAAGCGGTCACCACGGGTGTAGCTGCGAAGAAAGCAGGAACAATGAACGATGTGCGAACGGCTTGCACACTGCTGCCAAACTGAGCAGAAGCCTTTTGCAGGGACATCTTTTGTAGGCAGCTCAGGTGGAAGTTCAACGTTGAACGCATTTGATCACCGGAAGAGGGCTACACGCACTTCCAGCAGTTACGTCTGTATCCGACGATACGTCAGCCACTCGGCTCCACTCGCTGGCAGGAAGACAGCGGTCACCACGGATGTGGCTGCGAAAAAAGCAGGAACAATGAACGAAGTGCGAACGGCTTGCGCACTGCTGCCAAACTGAGCAGAAGCCTCTTGCAGGGAGGGCATTTGTAGGCAGCTCGGGAGGAAATACACCGTTGAACGCGCTTGATCACCGGAAGAGGGCTACACGAAATTCCAACAGTTCCGTCTGCAGAAGAAGATACGTCAGCCACTCGGTCCCACTCGCTGGCTGGCAGAAAGCGGTCACCACGGATGAGGCTGCCAAGAAAGCAGGAACAATGAACGATGTGCGAACGGCTTGCGCACTGCTGCCTAACTGAGCAGAAGCCTCTTGCAGGGACGTCTTCTGTAGGCAGCTCGGGCGGAAGTTCAACGTTGAACGCGCTTGATCACCGGAAGAGGGCTCCACGCACTTCCAGCACTTCAGTCTGCAGCCGATGATACGTCAGCCACTCGGTCCCACTCGGTGGCAGGCAGAAAGCGGTCACTACGGGTGAGGCTGCGAAGAAACCAGGAACAATGAACGATGTGCGAACGGCTTCCGCACTGCTGCCAAACTGAGCAGAAGCCTCTTGCAGGGACGTTTTTTGTAGGCAGCTCTGGTGGAAGTTCAACGTTGAACGCACTTGATCACCGGAAGAGGGCTCCACGCACTTCCAGCACTTCAGTCTGCAGCCGATGATGATACGTCAGCCACTCTGTCCCACTCGCTGAGAGGCAGAAAGCGGTCACCACGGGTGAGGCTGCGAAGAAAGCAGGAACAATGAACGATGTGCGAACGGCTTGCGCACTGCAGCCAAACTGAGCAGAAGCCTCTTGCAAGGACGTCTTTTGTAGGCAGCTCAGGTGGAAGTTCAACGTTGAACGCACTTGATCACCGGAAGAGGGCTCCACGCACTTCAAGCACTTCAGTCTGCAGCCGATGATACGTCAGCCACTCGGTCCCACTCGCTGGCAGGCAGAAAGCGGTCACCACGGGTGAGGCTGCGAAGAAAGCAGGAACAATGAACGATGTGCGAACGGCTTGCGCACTGCAGCCAAACTGAGCAGAAGCCTCTTGCAAGGACGTCTTTTGTAGGCAGCTCAGGTGGAAGTTCAACGTTGAACGCACTTGATCACAGGAAGAGGGCTACACGCAGTTCCAGCACTTCCGTCTGCAGCCGACGATACGTCAGCCACTCGGTCCCACTCGCTGGCAGGTAGAAAGCGGTCACCACGGGTGAGGCTGGGAAGAAAGCAGGAACAATGAACGATGTGCGAGCGGCTTGCGCACTGCTGTCAAACTGTGCAAAAGCCTCTTGCAGGGACGTCTTTTGTAGGCAGCTCGGGCGGAAGTTCAACGTTGAACGCACTTGATCACCGGAAGAGGGCTACACACAATTCCAGCAGTTCCCTCTGAAGCCGAAGATACGTTAGCCACTCTGTCCCACTCGCTGGCAGGAAGAAAGCGGTCTCCACGGATGAGGCTGCGAAGAAAGGAGGAACAATGAACGATGTGCGAACGGCTTGCGCACTGCCGCCAAACTGAGGAGAAGCCTCTTGCAGGGACATCTTTTGTAGGCAACTCGGGCGGAAGTGCAACGTTGAACGCGCTTGTTACCGGAAGAGGGCTACACACAATTGCAGCAGTTTCCTCTGCAGCCGAAGATACGTTAGCCACTCTGTCCCACTCGCTGGCAGGAAGAAAGCGGTAACCACGGATGAGGCTGCGAAGATAGCAGGAACAATGAACGATGTGCGAACGGCTTGCGCACTGCTGCCAAACTGAGCAGAAGCCTCTTGCAGGGACGTCATTTGTAGGCAGCTCTCGAGGAAGTACAACGTTGAACGCGCTTGATCACCGGAAGAGGGCTACACGAAATTCCAACAGTTACGTCTGCAGAAGAAGATACGTCAGCCACTCGGTCCCACTCGCTGGCAGGAAGAAAGCGGTCTCCACGGATGTGGCTGCGAAGAAAGCAGGAACAATGAACGATTTGCGAACGGCTTGCGCACTGCTGCCAAACTGAGCAGAAGCCTCTTGCAGGGAAGTCTTCTGTAGGCAGCTCAGGTGGAAGTTCAACGTTAAACGCACTTGATCAGCGGAAGAGGGCTACACGCACTTCCAGAAGCTACGTCTGTAGCCGACGATACGTCAGCCACTCTGTCCCACTCGCTGGCAGGAAGAAAGCGGTCACCACGAATGTGGCTGCGAAGATAGCAGGAACAATGAACGATGTGCGAACGGCTTGCGCACTGCTGCCAAACTGAGCAGAAGCCTCTTGCCGAGACGTCTTTTGTAGGCAGCTCGGGTGGAAGTACAACGTTGAACGCGCTTGATCACCGGAAGAGGGCTACACGAAATTCCAACAGTTACGTGTGCAGAAGATACGTTAGCCACTCCGTCCCACTCGCAGGCAGAAAGAAAGCGGTCACCACGGATGTGGCTGCGAAGAAAGCAGGAACAATGAACGATGTGCGAACGGCTTGCGCACTGCTGCCAAACTGAGGAGAAGGCTCTTGCAGGGACGTCTTTTGTAGCCTGCTCGGGCGGAAGTACAACGTTGAACGCGCTTGATCACAGGAAGAGGGCTACACGAGGTTCCAACATTTACGTCTGTAGCCGACGATACGTCAGCCACTCGGGCCCACTCGCTGGCTGTCAGAAAGCGGTCACCACGGATGAGGCTGCCATGAAAGCAGGAACAATGAACGATGTGCAAACGGCTTGCGCACTGCACACAAACTGAGCAGAAGCCTCTTGCAGGGACTTCTTTTGTAGGCACCTCGTGCGGAAGTACAACGTTGAACGCGCTTGATCACCGGAACAGGGCTACACGAAGTTCCAACAGTTACGTCTGCAGAAGAAGATAGGTCAGCCACTCGGTCCCACTCGCTGGCAGAAAGAAAGCGGTCACCACGGTTGTGGCTGCGAAGAAAGCAGGAAGAACGAACAATGTGCAAACGGCTTGCGCACTGCAGCCAAGCTGAGCAGAAGCCTCTTGCAGGGACGTCTTTTGTAGGCACCTCGAGCGGAAGTACAACGTTGAACGCGCTTGATCACCGGAACAGGGCTACACGAAGTTCCACCAGTTACGTCTGGAGAGAGATACGTCAGCCACTCGGTCCCACTCGCTGGCAGGAACAAAGCGGTCACCACGCATGTGGCTGCGAAGAAAGCAGAAACAATGAACGATGTGCGAACGGCTTGCGCACTGCTGCCAAACTGAGAAGAAGCCTCTTGCAGGGACGTCTTTTGTAGGCAGCTCGGGTGGAAGTACAACGTTGAACACGCTTGATCACCGGAAGAGGGCTACACGAAGTTCCAACAGTTACGTCTGCAGCAGAAGATACGTCATCCACTCGGTCCCACTCGCTGGCAGGAAGAAAGCGGTCACCACGGATGTGGCTGCGAAGAAAGCAGGAACAATGAACGATTTGCGAACGGCTTGCGCACTGCTGCCAAACTGAGCAGAAGCCTCTTGCAGGGACATCTTTTGTAGGCAGCTCAGGTGGAAGTTCAACGTTGAACGCACTCGATCACCGAAAGAGGGCTACTCGCACTTCCAGTAGTTACGTCTGTAGCCGACGATACGTCAGCCACTCGGTCCCACTCGCTGGCAGGCAGAAAGCGGTCACCACGGATGAGGCTGCGAAGAAAGCAGGAACAATGAACGATGTGCGAACGGCTTGCGCACTGCTGCCAAACTGAGCAGAAGCCTCTTGCAGGGACGTCTTTTGTAGGCAGCTCGGGCGGAAGTACAACGTTGAACACGCTTGATCAACGGAAGAGGGCTGCACGAAGTTCCAACAGTTACGTCTGCAGAAGAAGATACGTCAGCCACTCGGTCCCACTCGCTGGCAGGAAGAAAGCGGACACCACGGATGTGGCTGCGAAGGAAGCTGGAACAATGAACGATGTGCCAACGGCTTGTGCACTGCTCCCAAACTGAGCAGAAACCTCTTGCAGGGACGTCTTTTGTAGGCAGCTCTGGCGGAAGTACAACGTTGAACGCGCTTGATCACCGGAAGAGGGATACACGAAGTTCCAACAGTTACGTCTGCAGAAGAAGATACTTCAGCCACTCGGTCCCACTCGTTGGCAGGAAGAAAGCGGTCACCACGGATGTGGCTGCGAAGAAAGCAGGAACAATGAACGATGTGCGAACGGCTGGCGCACTGCTACCAAACTGAGCAGAAGCCTCTTGCAGGGACATATTTTGTAGGCCGCTCATGTAGAAGTTCAACGTTGAAAGCACTTGATCACCGGAAGAGGGCTACACGCACTTCCAGCAGGTACGTCTGTAGCCGACGATACGTCATCCACTCGGTCCCACTCGCTGGCAGGCAGACAGCGGTCACCACGGATGTGGCTGCGAAGAAAGCAGGAACAATGAACGATGTGCCAACAGCTTGCGCACTTCTGCCAAACTGAGCAGAAGCCTCTTGCAGGGACATATTTTGTAGGCAGCTCGGGCGGAAGTACAACGTTGAACGCGCTTGATCACCGGAAGAGGGCTACACGAAGTTCCGACAGTTACGTCTGCAGAAGGAGATACGTCAGCCACTCGGTCCCACTCCCTGGCAGGAAGAAAGCGGTCACCACAGATGAAGCTGCGAAGAAAGCAGGAACAATGAACGGTGTGCGAACGGCTTGCGCACTGCTGCCAAACTGAGCAAAAGCCTCTTGTAGGGATGACTTCTGTAGGCAGCTCGGGCTGAAGTCCAACGTTGAACGCGCTTGACCACAGGAAGAGGGCTACACGCAGTTCCAGCACTTCGGTCTGCAGCCGACGATCCGTCAGCCACTCGGTCCCACTGGCTGGCAGGCAGAAAGCGGTCACCACGGGTGAGGCTGGGAAGAAAGCAGGAACAATGAACGATGTGCGAGCGGCTTGCGCACTGCTGTCAAACTGTGCAAAAGCCTCTTGCAGGGACGTCTTTTGTAGGCAGCTTGGGCGGAAGTTCAACGTTGAACGCACTTTATCACCGGAAGAGGGCTACACACAATTCCAGCAGTTCCCTCTGAAGCCGAAGATACGTTTGCCACTCTGTCCCACTCGCTGGCAGGAAGAAAGCGGTCACCACGGATGAGGCTGCGAAGAAAGGAGGAACAATGAACGATGTGCGAACGGCTCGCGCACTGCTGCCAAACTGAGCAGAAGCCTCTTGCAGGGACGTCTTTTGTAGGCAACTCGGGCGGAAGTCCAACGTTGAACGCGCTTGTTACCGGAAGAGGGCTACACACAATTGCAGCAGTTCCCTGTGCAGCCGGAGATACGTCAGCCACTCGGTCCCACTCGGTGTCAAGAAGAAAGCGGTCACCACGGATGTGGCTGCGAAGAAAGCAGGAACAATGAACGATGTGCGAACGGCTTGCGCACTGCTGCCAAACTGAGCCGAAGCCTTTTGCAGGGACATCTTTTGTAGGCAGCTCAGGTGGAAGTTCAACGTTGAACGCACTTGATCACCGGAAGAGGGTACACGCACTTCCAGCAGTTACGTCTGCAGAAGAAGATAAGTCAGCCACTCGGTCCCACTCGCTGTCTGGCAGAAAGCGGTCACCACGGATGAGGCTGCCAAGAAAGCAGGAACAATGAACGATGTGCGAACGGCTTTCGCACTGCTGCCAAACTGAGCAGAAGCCTCTTGCAGGGACATCTTTTGTAGGCAGCTCGGGCGGAAGTACAACGTTGAACGCGCTTGATCACAGGAAGATGGCTCCATGAAGTTCCAAGAGTTACGTCTTCAGAAGAAGATACGTCAGCCACTCGGTCCCACTCGCTGGCAGGAAGAAACCGGTCACCACGGATGTGGCTTCGATGAAAGCAGGAACAATGAACGATGTGCGAACGGCTTGGGCACTGCTGGCAAACTGAGCAGAAGCCTCTTGCAGGGACGTCTTTTGTAGGCAGCTCGGGCGGAAGTAACACGTTGAACGCACTTGATCACAGGAAGAGGGCTACACGAAGTTCCAACATTTACGTCTGTAGCCGACGATACGTCAGCCACTCGGGCCCACTCGCTGTCTGGCAGAAAGCGGTCACCACGGATGAGGCTGCCAAGAAAGCAGGAACAATGAACGATGTGCGAACGGCTTGCGCACTGCTGCCAAACTGAGCAGAAGCCTCTTGCAGGGACGTCTTTTGTAGGCAGCTCGGGCGGAAGTACAACGTTGAACGCGCTTGATCACCGGAAGAGGGCTACTTGAAGTTCCAACAGTTACGTCTGCAGAAGAAGATACGTCATCCACTCGGTACCCTTCGCTGGCAGGAAGAAAGCGGTCACCACGGATGAGGCTGCGAAGAAAGCAGGAACAATGAACGATGTGCGAACGGCTTGCGCACTGCTGCCAAACTGAGCAGAAGCCCCTTGCAGACCCGTCTTTTGTAGGCAGCTCGGGCGGAAGTCCAACGTTGAACGCGCTTGTTACCGGAAGGGGGCTACACTCAATACCAGCAGTTCCCTCTGCAGCCGAAGATACGTCACTCACTCGGTCCCACTCGCTGCCAAGAAGAAAGCGGTCACCACGGATGTGGCTGCGAAGAAAGCAGGAACAATGAACGATGTGCGAACGGCTTGCGCACTGCTTCCAAACTGAGCAGAAGCCTTTTGCAGGGTGATCTTTTGTATGCAGCTCAGGTGGAAGTTCAACGTTGAACGCACTTGATCGCCGGAAGAGGGCTACACGCACTTCCAGCAGTTACGTCTGTAGCCGACGATACGTCAGCCACTCAGTCCTAATCGTTGGCAGGAAGAAAGCGGTCACGACGGATGTGGCTGCGAAGAAAGCAGGAACCATGAACGATGTGCGAACGGCTTGCACACTGCTGCCAAACTGAGCAGAAGCCTTTTGCAGGGACATCTTTTGTAGGCAGCTCAGGTGGAAGTTCAACGTTGAACGCACTTGATCACCGGAAGAGGGCTACACGCACTTCCAGCAGTTACGTCTGTATCCGACGATACGTCAGCCACTCGGTCCCACTCTCTGGCAGGAAGACAGCGGTCACCACGGATGTGGCTGCGAGAAAAGCAGGAACAATGGACGAAGTGCGAACGGCTTGCGCACTGCTGCCAAACTGAGCAGAAGCCTCTTGCAGGGACGTCATTTGTAGGCAGCTCGGGAGGAAGTACAACGTTGAACGCGCTTGATCACAGGAAGAAGGCTACACGAAATTCCAACAGTTACGTCTGCAGAAGAAGATACGTCAGCCACTCGGTCCCACTCGCTGGCAGGAAGAAAGCGGTCTCCACGGATGTGGCTGCGAAGAAAGCAGGAACAATGAACGATTTGCGAACGGCTTGCGCACTGCTGCCAAACTGAGCAGAAGCCTCTGGCAGGGACGTCTTCTGTAGGCAGCTCAGGTGGAAGTTCAACGTTAAACGCACTTGATCAGCGGAAGAGGGCTACACGCACTTCCAGCAGTTACGTCTGTAGCCGACGATACGTCAGCCACTCGGTCCCACGCGCTGGCAGGAAGAAAGAGGTCACCACGAATGTGGCTGCGAAGATAGCAGAAACAATGAACGATGTGCGAACGGCTTGCACACTGCTGCCAAACTGAGCAGAAGCCTCTTGCAGAGACGACTTTTGTAGGCAGCTCGGGTGGAAGTACAACGTTGAACGCGCTTGATCACCGGAAGAGGGCTACACGAAATTCCAACAGTTACGTCTGCAGAAGAAGATACGTTAGCCACTCCGTCCCACTCGCTGGCAGGAAGAAAGCGGTCACCACGGATGTGGCTGCGAAGAAAGCAGGAACAATGAACGATGTGCGAACGGCTTGCGCACTGCTGCCAAACTGAGGAGAAGGCTCTTGCAGGGACGTCTTTTGTAGCCTGCTCGGGCGGAAGTACAACGTTGAACGCGCTTTATCACAGGAAGAGGGCTACACGAAGTTCCAACATTTACGTCTGTAGCCGACGATACGTCAGCCACTCGGGCCCACTCGCGTGCTGGCAGAAAGCGGTCACCACGGATGAGGCTGCCAAGAAAGCAGGAACAATGAACGATGTGCGAACGGCTTGCTCACTGCTGCCTAACTGAGCAGAAGCCTCTTGCAGGGACGTCTTCTGTAGGCAGCTCGGGCACAAGTTCAACGTTGAACGCACTTGATCACCGGAAGAGGGCTCCACGCACTTCAAGCACTTCAGTCTGCAGCCGATGATACGTCAGCCATTCGGTCCCACTCGCTGGCAGGAAGAAAGCGTTTACCACGAATGTGGCTGCGAAGAAAGCAGGGACAATGAACGATGTGCGAACGGCTTGCGCACTGCAGCCAAACTGAGCAGAAGCCTCTTGCAGGGACGTCTTTTGTAGGCAGCTCGGGCGGAAGTACAACGTTGAACGCGCTTGATCACCGGAAGAGGGCTACACGAAGTTCCAACAGTTACGTCTCTAGATGGAGATACGTCAGCCACTCGGTCTCACTCGCTGGCAGGAAGAAAGCGGTCACCACGGATGTGGCTGCGAAGAAAGCAGGAAGAATGAACGATGTGCGAACGGCTTGCGCACTGCTGCCAAACTGAGCAGAAGCCTCTTGCAGGGACATCTTTTGTAGGCAGCTCAGGTGGAAGTTCAACGTTGAACGCACTTGATCACCGGAAGAGGGCTACGCGCACTTCCAGCAGTTACGTCTGTAGCCGACGATACGTCAGCCATTCGGTCCCAGTCGCTGGCAGGAAGAAAGCGGTCACCACGAATGTGGCTGTGAAGAAAGCAGGAATATGTACGATGTGTGAAAGGCTTGCGCACTGCTGCCAAACTGAGCAGAAGCCTCTTGCAGAGACGTCTTTTGTATGCAGCTCGGGCGGAAGTACAACGTTGAACGCGCTTGATCACTGGAAGAGGGCTACACGAACTTCCAACAGTTACGTCTGCAGAAGAAGATACGTCAGCCACTCGGTCCCACTCGCTGGCAGGAAGAAAGCGGTTACCACGGATGTGGCTACGAAGAAAGCAGAACAATGAGCGATGTGCGAACGGCTTGCGCACTGCTGCCAAACTGAGCTGAAGCCTCTTGCAGGGACGTCTTTTGTAGGCAGCTCGGGCGGAAGTACAACGTTGAACGCGCTTGATCACTGGAAGAGGGCTACACGAAGTTCCAACAGTTACGTCTGCAGAAGAAGATACGTCAGCCACTCGGTCCCACTCGCTGGCAGGAAGAAAGCGGTCACCACGGATGTGGTTGCGAAGTAAGCAGGAACAATGAACGATGTGCGAACGGCTTGCGGTCTGCTGCCAAACTGAGCAGAAGCCTATTGTAGGGACGTCTTTTGTAGGCAGCTCGGGCGGAAGTGCAACGTTGTACGCGCTTGATCACCGGAAGAGGGCTACACGAAGTTCCAACAGTTACGTCTGCAGAATAAGATACGTCAGCCACTCGGTCCCACTCGCTGGCAGGAAGAAAGCGGTCACCACGGATGTGGCTTCGAAGAAAGCAGGAAAAATGAACGATGTGCGAACGGCTTGGGCACTGCTGGCAAACTGAGCAGAAGCCTCTTGCAGGGACGTCTTTTGTAGGCAGCTCGGGCGGAAGTAACACGTTGAACGCACTTGATCACAGGAAGAGGGCTACACGAAGTTCCAACATTTACGTCTGTAGCCGACGATACGTCAGCCACTCGGGCCCACTCGCTGTCTGGCAGAAAGCGGTCACCACGGATGAGGCTGCCAAGAAAGCAGGAACAATGAACGATGTGCGAACGGCTTGCGCACTGCTGCCAAACTGAGCAGAAGCCTCTTGCAGGGACGTCTTTTGTAGGCAGCTCGGGCGGAAGTACAACGTTGAACGCGCTTGATCACCGGAAGAGGGCTACTTGAAGTTCCAACAGTTATGTCTGCAGAAGAAGATACGTCATCCACTCGGTCCCCTTCGCTGGCAGGAAGAAAGCGGTCACCACGGATGAGGCTGCGAAGAAAGCAGGAACAATGAACGATGTGCGAACGGCTTGCGCACTGCTGCCAAACTGAGCAGAAGCCTCTTGCAGGGACGTCTTTTGTAGGCAGCTCGGGCGGAAGTCCAACGTTGAACGCGCTTGTTACTGGAAGGGGGCTACACACAATTCCAGCAGTTCCCTCTGCAGCCGAAGTTATGTAACTCACTCGGTCCCACTCGCTGCCAAGAAGAAAGCGGTCACCACGGATGTGGCTGCGAAGAAAGCAGGAACAATGAACGATGTGCGAACGGCTTGCGCACTGCTGCCAAACTGAGCAGAAGCCTTTTGCAGGGAGATCTTTTGTATGCAGCTCAGGTGGAAGTTCAACGTTGAACGCACTTGATCGCCGGAAGAGGGCTACACGCACTTCCAGCAGTTACGTCTGTATCCGACGATACGTCAGCCACTCGGTCCCACTCGCTGGCAGGAAGACAGCGGTCACCACGGATGTGGCTGCGAGAAAAGCAGGAACAATGAACGAAGTGCGAACGGCTTGCGCACTGCTGCCAAACTGAGCAGAAGCCTCTTGCAGGGACGTCATTTGTAGGCAGCTCGGGAGGAAGTACAACGTTGAACGCGCTTGATCACCGGAAGAAGGCTACACGAAATTCCAACAGTTACGTCTGCAGAAGAAGATACGTCAGCCACTCGGTCCCACTCGCTGGCAGGAAGAAAGCGGTCTCCACGGATGTGGCTGCGAAGAAAGCAGGAACAATGAACGATTTGCGAACGGCTTGCGCACTGCTGCCAAACTGAGCAGAAGCCTCTGGCAGGGACGTCTTCTGTAGGCAGCTCAGGTGGAAGTTCAACGTTAAACGCACTTGATCAGCGGAAGAGGGCTACACGCACTTCCAGCAGTTACGTCTGTAGCCGACGATACGTCAGCCACTCGGTCCCTCGCGCTGGCAGGAAGAAAGCGGTCACCACGAATGTGGCTGCGAAGATAGCAGAAACAATGAACGATGTGCGAACGGCTTGCACACTGCTGCCAAACTGAGCAGAAGCCTCTTGCAGAGACGACTTTTGTAGGCAGCTCGGGTGGAAGTACAACGTTGAACGCGCTTGATCACCGGAAGAGGGCTACACGAAATTCCAACAGTTACGTCTGCAGAAGAAGATACGTTAGCCACTCCGTCCCACTCGCTGGCAGGAAGAAAGCGGTCACCACAGATGTGGCTGCGAAGAAAGCAGGAACAATGAACGATGTGCGAACGGCTTGCGCACTGCTGCCAAACTGAGGAGAAGGCTCTTGCAGGGACGTCTTTTGTAGCCTGCTCGGGCGGAAGTACAACGTTGAACGCGCTTGATCACAGGAAGAGGGCTACACGAAGTTCCAACATTTACGTCTGTAGCCGACGATACGTCAGCCACTCGGGCCCACTCGCGTGCTGGCAGAAAGCGGTCACCACGGATGAGGCTGCCAAGAAAGCAGGAACAATGAACGATGTGCGAACGGCTTGCGCACTGCTGCCTAACTGAGCAGAAGCCTCTTGCAGGGACGTCTTCTGTAGGCAGCTCGGGCGGAAGTTCAACGTTGGACGCGCTTGATCACCGGAAGAGGGCTCCACGCACTTCCAGCACTTCAGTCTGCCGCCGATGATACGTCAGCCACTCGGTCCCACTCGCTGGCAGGCAGAAAGCGGTCACCACGGGTGAGGCTGCGAAGAAAGCAGGAACAATGAACGATGTGCGAACGGCTTGCGCACTGCTGCCAAACTGAGCAGAAGCCTCTTGCAGAGACGTCTTTTGTATGCAGCTCAGGGGGAAGTTCAACGTTGAACGCACTTGATCAGCAGAAGAGGGCTCCACGCACTTCCAGCACTTCAGTCTCCAGCCGATGATACGTCAGCCATTCGGTCCCACTCGCTGGCAGGAAGAAAGCGTTTACCACGAATGTGGCTGCGAAGAAAGCAGGGACAATGAACGATGTGCGAAAGGCTTGCGCACTGCAGCCAAACTGAGCAGAAGCCTCTTGCAGGGACGTCTTTTGTAGGCAGCTCGGGCGGAAGTATAACGTTGAACGCGCTTGATCACCGGAAGAGGGCTACACGAAGTTCCAACAGTTACGTCTCTAGAAGGAGATACGTCAGCCACTCGGTCCCACTCGCTGGCAGGAAGAAAGCGGTCACCACGGATGTGGCTGCGAAGAAAGCAGGAAGAATGAACGATGTGCGAACGGCTTGCGCACTGCTGCCAAACTGAGCAGAAGCCTCTTGCAGGGACATCTTTTGTAGGCAGCTCAGGTGGAAGTTCAACGTTGAACGCACTTGATCACCGGAAGAGGGCTACGCGCACTTCCAGCAGTTACGTCTGTAGCCGACGATACGTCAGCCATTCGGTCCCAGTCGCTGGCAGGAAGAAAGCGGTCACCTCGAATGTGGCTGTGAAGAAAGCAGGAATATGTACGATGTGTGAAAGGCTTGCGCACTGCTGCCAAACTGAGCAGAAGCCTCTTGCAGAGACGTCTTTTGTATGCAGCTCGGGCGGAAGTACAACGTTGAACGCGCTTGTTCACTGGAAGAGGGCTACACGAACTTCCAACAGTTACGTCTGCAGAAGAAGATACGTCAGCCACTCGGTCCCACTCGCTGGCAGGAAGAAAGCGGTTACCACGGATGTGGCTACGAAGAAAGCAGAACAATGAGCGATGTGCGAACGGCTTGCGCACTGCTGCCAAACTGAGCTGAAGCCTCTTGCAGGGACGTCTTTTGTAGGCAGCTCGGGCGGAAGTACAACGTTGAACGCGCTTGATCACTGGAAGAGGGCTACACGAAGTTCCAACAGTTACGTCTGCAGAAGAAGATACGTCAGCCACTCGGTCCCACTCGCTGGCAGGAAGAAAGCGGTCACCACGGATGTGGTTGCGAAGTAAGCAGGAACAATGAACGATGTGCGAACGGCTTGCGCTCTGCTGCCAAACTGAGCAGAAGCCTATTGTAGGGACGTCTTTTGTAGGCAGCTCGGGCGGAAGTGCAACGTTGGACGCGCTTGATCACCGGAAGAGGGCTACACGAAGTTCCAACAGTTACGTCTGCAGAATAAGATACGTCAGCCACTCGGTCCCACTCGCTGGCAGGAAGAAAGCGGTCACCACGGATGTGGTTTCGATGAAAGCAGGAACAATGAACGATGTGCGAACGGCTTGCGCACTGCTGCCAAACTGAGCAGAAGCCTATTGCAGGGACGTCTTCTGTAGGCAGCTCGGGCGGAAGTACAACGTTGAACGCGCTTGATCACCGGAAGATGGCTCCATGAAGTTCCAAGAGTTACGTCTGCAGAAGAAGATACGTCAGCCACTCGGTCCCACTCGCTGGCAGGAAGAAAGCGGTCACCACGGATGTGGCTTCGAAGAAAGCAGGAAAAATGAACGATGTGCGAACGGCTTGGGCACTGCTGGCAAACTGAGCAGAAGCCTCTTGCAGGGACGTCTTTTGTAGGCAGCTCGGGCGGAAGTAACACGTTGAACGCACTTGATCACAGGAAGAGGGCTACACGAAGTTCCAACATTTACGTCTGTAGCCGACGATACGTCAGCCACTCGGGCCCACTCGCTGTCTGGCAGAAAGCGGTCACCACGGATGAGGCTGCCAAGAAAGCAGGAACAATGAACGATGTGCGAACGGCTTGCGCACTGCTGCCAAACTGAGCAGAAGCCTCTTGCAGGGACGTCTTTTGTAGGCAGCTCGGGCGGAAGTACAACGTTGAACGCGCTTGATCACCGGAAGAGGGCTACTTGAAGTTCCAACAGTTATGTCTGCAGAAGAAGATACGTCATCCACTCGGTCCCCTTCGCTGGCAGGAAGAAAGCGGTCACCACGGATGAGGCTGCGAAGAAAGCAGGAACAATGAACGATGTGCGAACGGCTTGCGCACTGCTGCCAAACTGAGCAGAAGCCTCTTGCAGGGACGTCTTTTGTAGGCAGCTCGGGCGGAAGTCCAACGTTGAACGCGCTTGTTACTGGAAGGGGGCTACACACAATTCCAGCAGTTCCCTCTGCAGCCGAAGTTACGTAACTCACTCGGTCCCACTCGCTGCCAAGAAGAAAGCGGTCACCACGGATGTGGCTGCGAAGAAAGCAGGAACAATGAACGATGTGCGAACGGCTTGCGCACTGCTGCCAAACTGAGCAGAAGCCTTTTGCAGGGAGATCTTTTGTATGCAGCTCAGGTGGAAGTTCAACGTTGAACGCACTTGATCGCCGGAAGAGGGCTACACGCACTTCCAGCAGTTACGTCTGTATCCGACGATACGTCAGCCACTCGGTCCCACTCGCTGGCAGGAAGACAGCGGTCACCACGGATGAGGCTGCGAGAAAAGCAGGAACAATGAACGAAGTGCGAACGGCTTGCGCACTGCTGCCAAACTGAGCAGAAGCCTCTTGCAGGGACGTCATTTGTAGGCAGCTCGGGCGGAAGTACAACGTTGAACGCGCTTGATCACCGGAAGAAGGCTACACGAAATTCCAACAGTTACGTCTGCAGAAGAAGATACGTCAGCCACTCGGTCCCACTCGCTGGCAGGAAGAAAGCGGTCACCACGGATGTGGCTGCGAAGAAAGCAGGAACAATGAACGATGTGCGAACGGCTTGCGCACTGCTGCCAAACTGAGCAGAAGCCTCTGGCAGGGACGTCTTCTGTAGGCAGCTCAGGTGGAAGTTCAACGTTAAACGCACTTGATCAGCGGAAGAGGGCTACACGCAGTTCCAGCAGTTACGTCTGTAGCCGACGATACGTCAGCCACTCGGTCCCACGCGCTGGCAGGAAGAAAGCGGTCACCACGAATGTGGCTGCGAAGATAGCAGAAACAATGAACGATGTGCGAACGGCTTGCACACTGCTGCCAAACTGAGCAGAAGCCTCTTGCAGAGACGACTTTTGTAGGCAGCTCGGGTGGAAGTACAACGTTGAACGCGCTTGATCACCGGAAGAGGGCTACACGAAATTCCAACAGTTACGTCTGCAGAAGAAGATACGTTAGCCACTCCGTCCCACTCGCTGGCAGGAAGAAAGCGGTCACCACGGATGAGGCTGCCAAGAAAGCAGGAACAATGAACGATGTGCGAACGGCTTGCGCACTGCTGCCTAACTGAGCAGAAGCCTCTTGCAGGGACGTCTTCTGTAGGCAGCTCGGGCGGAAGTTCAACGTTGGACGCGCTTGATCACCGGAAGAGGGCTCCACGCACTTCCAGCACTTCAGTCTGCCGCCGATGATACGTCAGCCACTCGGTCGCACTCGCTGGCAGGCAGAAAGCGGTCACCACGGGTGAGGCTGCGAAGAAAGCAGGAACAATGAACGATGTGCGAACGGCTTGCGCACTGCTGCCAAACTGAGCAGAAGCCTCTTGCAGGAACGTCTTTTGTAGGCAGCTCAGGGGGAAGTTCAACGTTGAACGCAATTGATCAGCAGAAGAGGGCTCCACGCACTTCCAGCACTTCAGTCTCCAGCCGATGATACGTCAGCCATTCGGTCCCACTCGCTGGCAGGAAGAAAGCGTTTACCACGAATGTGGCTGCGAAGAAAGCAGGGACAATGAACGATGTGCGAAAGGCTTGCGCACTGCAGCCAAACTGAGCAGAAGCGTCTTGCAGGGACGTCTTTTGTAGGCAGCTCGGGCGGAAGTACAACGTTGAACGCGCTTGATCACCGGAAGAGGGCTACACGAAGTTCCAACAGTTACGTCTCTAGAAGGAGATACGTCAGCCACTCGGTCCCACTCGCTGGCAGGAAGAAAGCGGTCACCACGGATGTGGCTGCGAAGAAAGCAGGAAGAATGAACGATGTGCGAACGGCTTGCGCACTGCTGCCAAACTGAGCAGAAGCCTCTTGCAGGGACATCTTTTGTAGGCAGCTCAGGTGGAAGTTCAACGTTGAACGCACTTGATCACCGGAAGAGGGCTACGCGCACTTCCAGCAGTTACGTCTGTAGCCGACGATACGTCAGCCATTCGGTCCCAGTCGCTGGCAGGAAGAAAGCGGTCACTTCGAATGTGGCTGTGAAGAAAGCAGGAATATGTACGATGTGTGAAAGGCTTGCGCACTGCTGCCAAACTGAGCAGAAGCCTCTTGCAGAGACGTCTTTTGTATGCAGCTCGGGCGGAAGTACAACGTTGAACGCGCTTGTTCACTGGAAGAGGGCTACACGAACTTCCAACAGTTACGTCTGCAGAAGAAGATACGTCAGCCACTCGGTCCCACTCGCTGGCAGGAAGAAAGCGGTTACCACGGATGTGGCTACGAAGAAAGCAGAACAATGAGCGATGTGCGAACGGCTTGCGCACTGCTGCCAAACTGAGCTGAAGCCTCTTGCAGGGACGTCTTTTGTAGGCAGCTCTGGCGGAAGTACAACGTTGAACGCGCTTGATCACCGGAAGAGGGCTACACGAAGTTCCAACAGTTACGTCTGCAGAAGAAGATACGTCAGCCACTCGGTCCCACTCGCTGGCAGGAAGAAAGCGGTTACCACAGATGAGGCTGCGAAGAAAGCAGGAACAATGAACGATGTGCGAACGGCTTGCGCACAGCTGCCAAACTGAGCTGAAACCTCTTGCAGGGACGTCTTTTGTAGGCAGCTCGGGCGGAAGTACAACGTTGAACGCGCTTAATCACCGGAAGAGGGCTACACGAAGTTCCAACAGTTACGTCTGTAGCCGACGATACGTCAGCCACTCGGTCCCACTCGCTGGCAGGCAGAAAGCGGTCACCACGGATGAGGCTGCGAAGAAAGGAGGAACAATGAACGATGTGCGAACGGCTTGCGCACTGCTGCCAAACTGAGCAGAAGCCTCTTGTATGGACGACTTTTGTAGGCAGCTCGGCCGGAAGTCCAACTTTGAACGCGCTTGACCACCGGAAGAGGGCTACACGCCGTTCCAGCACTTCCGTTTGCAGCCGACGATACGTCAGCCACTCGGTCCCACTAGCTGGCTGGAAGAAAGCGGTCTCCACGGATGTGGCTGCGAAGAAAGCAGGAACAATGAACGATTTGCGAACGGCTTGCGCACTGCTGCCAAACTGAGCAGAAGCCTCTTGCAGGGACGTCTTCTGTAGGCAGCTCAGGTGGAAGTTCAACGTTAAACGCACTGGATCAGCGGAAGAGGGCTACACGCACTTCCAGCAGTTACGTCTGTAGCCGACGATACGTCAGCCAATCGGTCCCACGCGCTTGCAGGAAGAAAGCGGTCACCACGAATGTGGCTGCGAAGATAGCAGGAACAATGAATGATGTGCGAACGGCTTGCGCACTGCTGCCAAACTGAGAAGAAGCCTCTTGCAGAGACGACTTTTGTAGGCAGCTCGGGCGGAAGTACAACGTTGAACGCGCTTGATCACCGGAAGAGGGCTACACGAAATTCCAACAGTTACGTCTGCAGAAGAAGATACGTTAGCCACTCCGTCCCACTCGCTGGCAGGAAGAAAGCGGTCACCACGGGTGTGGCTGCGAAGAAAGCAGGAATAATGAACGATGTGCGAACGGCTTGCGCACTGCTGCCAAACTGAGGAGAAGGCTCTTGCAGGGACGTCTTTTGTAGCCTGCTCGGGCGGAAGTACAACGTTGAACGCGCTTGATCACAGGAAGAGGGCTGCACGAAGTTCCAACATTTACGTCTGTAGCCGACGATACGTCAGCCACTCGGGCCCACTCGCGTGCTGGCAGAAAGCGGTAACCACGGATGAGGCTGCCAAGAAAGCAGGAACAATGAACGATGTGTGAACGGCTTGCGCACTGCTGCCAAACTGAGCAGAAGCCTCTTGCAGAGACGTCTTTTGTAGGCAGCTCGGGCGGAAGTACAACGTTGAACGCGCTTGATCAACGGAAGAGGGCTACACGAAGTTCCAACAGTTACGTCTGCAGAAGAAGATACGCCAGCCACTCGGTCCCACTCGCTGGCAGGCAGAAAGCGGTCACCACGGGTGAGGCTGCGAAGAAAGCAGGAACAATGAACGATGTGCGAACGGCTTGCGCACTGCTGCCAAACTGAGCAGAAGCCTCTTGCAGAGACGACTTTTGTAGGCAGCTCGGGTGGAAGTACAACGTTGAACGCGCTTGATCACCGGAAGAGGGCTACACGAAATTCCAACAGTTACGTCTGCAGAAGAAGATACGTTAGCCACTCCGTCCCACTCGCTGGCAGGAAGAAAGCGGTCACCACGGATGTGGCTGCGAAGAAAGCAGGAACAATGAACGATGTGCGAACGGCTTGCGCACTGCTGCCCAACTGAGGAGAATGCTCTTGCAGGGACGTCTTTTGTAGCCTGCTCGGGCGGAAGTACAACGTTGAACGCGCTTGATCACAGGAAGAGGGCTACACGAAGTTCCAACATTTACGTCTGTAGCCGACGATACGTCAGCCACTCGGGCCCACTCGCGTGCTGGCAGAAAGCGGTCACCACGGATGAGGCTGCCAAGAAAGCAGGAACAATGAACGATGTGCGAACGGCTTGCGCACTGCTGCCTAACTGAGCAGAAGCCTCTTGCAGGGACGTCTTCTGTAGGCAGCTCGGGCGGAAGTTCAACGTTGGACGCGCTTGATCACCGGAAGAGGGCTCCACGCACTTCCAGCACTTCAGTCTGCCGCCGATGATACGTCAGCCACTCGGTCCCACTCGCTGGCAGGCAGAAAGCGGTCACCACGGGTGAGGCTGCGAAGAAAGCAGGAACAATGAATGATGTGCGAACGGCTTGCGCACTGCTGCCAAACTGAGCAGAAGCCTCTTGCAGGAACGTCTTTTGTAGGCAGCTCAGGGGGAAGTTCAACGTTGAACGCGCTTGATCAACGGAAGAGGGCTACACGAAGTTCCAACAGTTACGTCTGCAGAAGAAGATACGTCAGCCACTCGGTCCCACTCGCTGGCAGGAAGAAAGCGGTCACCACGGGTGTGGCTGCAAAGAAAGCAGGAACAATGAACGATGTGTGAACGGCTTGCGCACTGCTGCCAAACTGAGCTGAAGCCTCTTGCAGGGACGTCTTTTGTAGGCAGCTCGGGCGGAAGTACAACGTTGAACGCGCTTGATCACTGGAAGAGGGCTACACGAAGTTCCAACAGTTACGTCTGCAGAAAAAGATACGTCAGCCACTCGGTCCCACTCGCTGGCAGGAAGAAAGCGGTTACCACGGATGTGGCTACGAAGAAAGCAGAACAATGAACGATGTGCGAACGGCTTGCGCACTGCTGCCAACGTGAGCCGAATCCTCTCGCAGGGACGTCTTTTGTAGGCAGCTCAGGCGGAAGTAACACGTTGAACGCACTTGATCACCGGAAGAGGGCTACACGAAGTTCCAACAGTTACGTCAGTAGCCGACGATACGTCCGCCACTCGGTCCCACTCGCTGGCAGGCAGAAAGCGGTAACCACGGTAGAGGCTGCGAAGAAAGCAGGAACAATGAACGATGTGCGAACGGCTTGCGCACTGCTGCCAAACTGAGCAGAAGCCTCTTGCAGGGATGTCTTTTGTAGGCAGCTCGGGCAGAAGTACAACGTTGAACGCACTTGATCACCGGAAGAAGGCTCCACGCACTTCCAGCAGTTACGTCTGTAGCCGACGATACGTCAGCCACTCGGTCCCACTCGCTGGCAGGCAGAAAGCGGTCACCACGGATGAGGCTGCGAAGAAAGCAAGAACAATGAACGATGTGCGAACGACTTGCGCACTGCTGCCAAACTGAGCAGAAGCCTCTTGCAGGGACGATTTTTGTAGGCAGCTCGGGCGGAAGTCCAACGTTGAACGCGCTTGAGCACCGGAAGAGAGCAACACGCCGTTCCAACACTTCCGTTTGAAGCCGACGATACGTCAGCCACTCGGTCCCACTCGCTGGCAGGAAGAAATCGGTCACCACGGGTGAGGAAGCGAAGAAAGCAGGAACAATGAACGATGTGCGAACGGCTTGCGCACTGCTGCCAAACTGAGCAGAAGCCTCTTGAAGAGACGTCTTTTGTAGGCAGCTCGGGCGGAAGTACAACGTTGAACGCGCTTGATCACCGGAAGAGGGCTACACGAAGTTCCAACAGTTACGTCTGCAGAAGAAGATACTTCAGCCATTCGGTCCCACTCGCTGGCAGGCAGAAATCGGTCACCACAGATGAGGCTGCGAAGAAAGCAGGAACAATGAACGATGTGCGAACGGCTTGTGCACAGCTGCCAAACTGAGCTGAAACCTCTTGCAGGGACGTCTTTTGTAGGCAGCTCGGGCGGAAGTACAACGTTGAACGCGCTTAATCAGGGGAAGAGGGCTACACGAAGTTCCAACAGTTACGTCTGTAGCCGACGATACGTCAGCCACTCGGTCCCACTCGCTGGCAGGCAGAAAGCGGTCACCACGGATGAGGCTGCGAAGAAAGGAGGAACAATGAACGATGTGCGAACGGCTTGCGCACTGCTGCCAAACTGAGCAGAAGCCTCTTGCAGGGACGTGTTTTGTAGGCAGCTCGGGCGGAAGTCCAACGTTGAACGCGCTTGTTACCGGAAGAGGGCTACACACAATTCCAGCAGTTCCCTCTGCAGCTAAGATACATCAGCCACTCGGTCTCACTGGCTGGCAGGAGCAAAGCGGTCACGACGGATGTGGCTGCGAAGAAAGCAGGAACAATGAACGATGTGCGAACGGCTTGTGCACTGCTGCCAAACTGAGCAGAAGCCTCTTGCAGGGACGTCTTTTGCAGGCAGCTCGGGCGAAAGTACAACGTTGAACACGCTTGATCACCGGAAGAGGGCTACACGAAGTTCGAACAGTTACGTCTGCAGAAGAAGATACGTCAGCCACTCGGTCCCTCTCGCTGCAGGAAGAAAGCGTTCGCCACGGATGAGGCTGCGAAGAAAGCAGGAACAATGAACGATGTGCGAACGGCTTGCGCACAGCTGCCAAACTGAGCTGAAACCTCTTGCAGGGACGTCTTTTGTAGGCAGCTCGGGCGGAAGTACAACGTTGAACGCGCTAAATCACCGGAAGAGGGCTACACGAAGTTCCAACAGTTACGTCTGTAGCCTACGATACGTCAGCCACTCGGTCCCACTCGCTGGCAGGCAGAAAGCGGACACCACGGATGAGGCTGCGAAGAAAGCAGGAACAATGAACGATGTGCGAACGGCTTGCGCACTGCTGCCAAACTGAGCAGAAGCCTCTTGAAGGGATGACTTTTTGTAGGCAGCTCGGGTGGAAGTCTAACGTTGAACGCGCTTGACCACCGGAAGAGGGCTACACGAAATTCCAACAGTTACGTCTGCAGAAGAAGATACGTCAGCCACTCGGTCCCACTCGCTGGCAGGAAGAAAGCGGTCAGCACGGATGTGGCTGCGAAGAAAGCAGGAACAAAGAACGATGTGCGAACTGCTTGCGCACTGCTGCCAAACTGAGCAGAAGCCTCTTGCAGGGACGTCTTTTGTAGGCAGCTCGGGCGGAAGTACAACGTTGAACGCGCTTGATCACCGGAAGAGGACTACATGAAGTTCCAACAGTTACGTCTGCAGAAGAAGATACGTCAGCCACTCGGTCCCACTCGCTGGCAGGAAGAAAGCGGTCACCACGGATGAGGCTGCGAAGAAAGCAGGAACAATGAACGATGTGCGAACGGCTTGCGCACTGCTGCCAAACTGAGCAGAAGCCTCTTGCAGGGACGTCTTTTGTAGGCAGCTCGCGCGGAAGTAACACATTGAACGCACTTGATCAGTGGAAGAGGGCTGCACGAAGTTCCATCATTTACGTCTGCAGAAGAAGATACGTCAGCCACTCGGTCCCACTCGCTGGCAGGAAGAAAGCGGTCACCAGGGATGAGGCTGCGAAGAAAGCAGGAACAATGAACGATGTGCGAACGGCTTGCGCACTGCTGCCAAACTGAGCAGAAGCCTCTTGCAGGGACGTCTTTTGTAGGCAGCTCGGGCGGAAGTACAACGTTAAACGCGCTTGATCACCGGAAGAGGACTACATGAAGTTCCAACAGTTACGTCTGCAGAAGATACGTCAGCCACTCGGTCCCACTCGCTGGCAGGAAGAAAGCGGTCACCACGGATGAGGCTGCGAAAAAAGCAGGAACAATGTACGATGTGCGAACGGCTTGCGCACTGCAGCCAAACTGAGCAGAAGCCTCTTGCAGGGACGTCTTTTTTAGGCAGCTCGGGCGGAAGTACAACGTTGAACGCGTTTCATCAACGGAAGAGGGCTGCACGAAGTTCCAACATTTACGTCTGTAGCCGACGATACGTCAGCCACTCGGGCCCACTCGCGTGCTGGCAGAAAGCGGTCACCACGCATGAGGCTGCGAAGAAAGGAGGAACAATGAACGATGTGCGAACGGCTTGCGCACTGCTGCCAAACTGAGCAGAAGCCTCTTGTATGGACGACTTTTGTAGGCAGCTCGGCCGGAAGTCCAACTTTGAACGCGCTTGACCACCGGAAGAGGGCTACACGCCGTTCCAGCACTTCCGTTTGCAGCCGACGATACGTCAGCCACTCGGTCCCTCTCGCTGCAGGCAGAAAGCGGTCACCACGCATGAGGCTGCGAAGAAAGGAGGAACAATGAACGATGTGCGAACGGCTTGCGCACTGCTGCCAAACTGAGCAGAAGCCTCTTGTATGGACGACTTTTGTAGGCAGCTCGGCCGGAAGTCCAACTTTGAACGCGCTTGACCACCGGAAGAGGGCTACACGCCGTTCCAGCACTTCCGTTTGCAGCCGACGATACGTCAGCCACTCGGTCCCACTAGCTGGCAGGCAGAAATCGGTCACCACGGGTGAGGCTGCAAAGAAAGCAGGAACAATGATCGATGTGCGAGCGGCTTGCGCACTGCTGCCAAACTGAGCAGAAGCCTCTTGCATGGACGTCTTTTGTAGGCAGCTCGGGCGAAAGTACAACGCTGAACGCGCTTGATCACCGGAAGTGGGCTACACGAAGTTCGAACAGTTACGTCTGCAGAAGAAGATACGTCAGCCACTCGGTCCCACTCGCTGGCAGGAAGAAAGCGGTCTCCACGGATGTGGCTGCGAAGAAAGCAGGAACAATGAACGATTTGCGAACGGCTTGCGCACTGCTGCCAAACTGAGCAGAAGCCTCTTGCAGGGACGTCTTCTGTAGGCAGCTCAGGTGGAAGTTCAACGTTAAACGCACTGGCTCAGCGGAAGAGGGCTACACGCACTTCCAGCAGTTACGTCTGTAGCCGACGATACGTCAGCCAATCGGTCCCACGCGCTGGCAGGAAGAAAGCGCTCACCACGAATGTGGCTGCGAAGATAGCAGGAACAATGAATGATGTGCGAACGGCTTGCGCACTGCTGCCATACTTAGAAGAAGCCTCTTGCAGAGACGACTTTTGTAGGCAGCTCGGGTGGAAGTACAACGTTGAACGCGCTTGATCACCGGAAGAGGGCTACACGAAATTCCAACAGTTACGTCTGCAGAAGAAGATACGTTAGCCACTCCGTCCCACTCGCTGGCAGGAAGAAAGCGGTCACCACGGGTGTGGCTGCGAAGAAAGCAGGAACAATGAACGATGTGCGAACGGCTTGCGCACTGCTGCCAAACTGAGGAGAAGGCTCTTGCAGGGACGTCTTTTGTAGCCTGCTCGGGCGGAAGTACAACGTTGAACGCGCTTGATCACAGGAAGAGGGCTGCACGAAGTTCCAACATTTACGTCTGTAGCCGACGATACGTCAGCCACTCGGGCCCACTCGCGTGCTGGCAGAAAGCGGTCACCACGGATGAGGCTGCCAAGAAAGCAGGAACAATGAACGATGTGTGAACGGCTTGCGCACTGCTGCCAAACTGAGCAGAAGCCTCTTGCAGAGACGTCTTTTGTAGGCAGCTCGGGCGGAAGTACAACGTTGAACGCGCTTGATCAACGGAAGAGGGCTACACGAAGTTCCAACAGTTACGTCTGCAGAAGAAGATACGTCAGCCACTCGGTCCCACTCGCTGGCAGGAAGAAAGCGGTCACCACGGGTGTGGCTGCAAAGAAAGCAGGAACAATGAACGATGTGTGAACGGCTTGCGGACTGCTGCTAAACTGAGCTGAAGCCTCTTGCAGGGACGTCTTTTGTAGGCAGCTCGGGCGGAAGTACAACGTTGAACGCGCTTGATCACTGGAAGAGGGCTACACGAAGTTCCAACAGTTACGTCTGCAGAAAAAGATACGTCAGCCACTCGGTCCCACTCGCTGGCAGGAAGAAAGCGGTTACCACGGATGTGGCTACGAAGAAAGCAGAACAATGAACGATGTGCGAACGGCTTGCGCACTGCTGCCAACGTGAGCCGAAGCCTCTTGCAGGGACGTCTTTTGTAGGCAGCTCGGGCGGAAGTACAACGTTGAACGCGCTTGATCACCGGAAGAGGGCTACACGCAAGTTCCAACAGTTACGTCTGCAGCCGAAGATACGTCAGCCACTCGGTCCCACTCGCTGGCAGGAGAAAGCGGTCACCACGGATGAGGCTGCGAAGAAAGCAGGAACAATGAACGATGTGCGAACGGCTTGCGCACTGCTGCCAAACTGAGCAGAAGCCTCTTGCAGGGACGTCTTTTGTAGGCAGCTCGGGCGAGAAGTACAACGTTGAACGCGCTTGATCACCGGAAGAGGGCTACACGAAGTTCCAACAGTTACGTCTGCAGAAGAAGATACGTCAGCCACTCGGTCCCACTCGCTGGCAGGCAGAAAGCGGTCACCACGGATGAGGCTGCGAAGAAAGCAGGAACAATGAACGATGTGCGAACGGCTTGCGCACTGCTGCCAAACTGAGCTGAAACCTCTTGCAGGGACGTCTTTTGTAGGCAGCTCGGGCGGAAGTACAACGTTGAACGCGCTTGATCACCGGAAGAGGGCTACACGAAGTTCCAACAGTTACGTCTGTAGCCGACGATACGTCAGCCACTCGGTCCCACTCGCTGGCAGGCAGAAAGCGGTCACCACGGATGAGGCTGCGAAGAAAGCAGGAACAATGAACGATGTGCGAACGGCTTGCGCACTGCTGCCAAACTGAGCAGAAGCCTCTTGCAGGGACGTCTTTTGTAGGCAGCTCGGGCGGAAGTCCAACGTTGAACGCGCTTGATCACCGGAAGAGGGCTACACGAAGTTCCAACAGTTACGTCTGCAGAAGAAGATACGTCAGCCACTCGGTCCCACTCGCTGGCAGGAAGAAAGCGGTCACCACGGATGTGGCTGCGAAGAAAGCAGGAACAATGAACGATGTGCGAACGGCTTGCGCACTGCTGCCAAACTGAGCAGAAGCCTCTTGCAGGGACGTCTTTTGTAGGCAGCTCGGGCGGAAGTACAACGTTGAACGCGCTTGATCACCGGAAGAGGGCTACACGAAGTTCCAACAGTTACGTCTGCAGAAGAAGATACGTCAGCCACTCGGTCCCACTCGCTGGCAGGAAGAAAGCGGTCACCACGGATGAGGCTGCGAAGAAAGCAGGAACAATGAACGATGTGCGAACGGCTTGCGCACTGCTGCCAAACTGAGCAGAAGCCTCTTGCAGGGACGTCTTTTGTAGGCAGCTCGGGCGGAAGTACACACGTTGAACGCACTTGATCAGCGGAAGAGGGCTACACGAAGTTCCATCATTTACGTCTGCAGAAGAAGATACGTCAGCCACTCGGTCCCACTCGCTGGCAGGAAGAAAGCGGTCACCACGGATGAGGCTGCGAAGAAAGCAGGAACAATGAACGATGTGCGAACGGCTTGCGCACTGCTGCCAAACTGAGCAGAAGCCTCTTGCAGGGACGTCTTTTGTAGGCAGCTCGGGCGGAAGTACAACGTTGAACGCGCTTGATCACCGGAAGAGGGCTACACGAAGTTCCAACAGTTACGTCTGCAGAAGAAGATACGTCAGCCACTCGGTCCCACTCGCTGGCAGGAAGAAAGCGGTCACCACGGATGAGGCTGCGAAGAAAGCAGGAACAATGAACGATGTGCGAACGGCTTGCGCACTGCTGCCAAACTGAGCAGAAGCCTCTTGCAGGGACGTCTTTTGTAGGCAGCTCGGGCGGAAGTACAACGTTGAACGCGCTTGATCACCGGAAGAGGACTACATGAAGTTCCAACAGTTACGTCTGCAGAAGAAGATACGTCAGCCACTCGGTCCCACTCGCTGGCAGGAAGAAAGCGGTCACCACGGATGAGGCTGCGAAGAAAGCAGGAACAATGAACGATGTGCGAACGGCTTGCGCACTGCTGCCAAACTGAGCAGAAGCCTCTTGCAGGGACGTCTTTTGTAGGCAGCTCGGGCGGAAGTACACACGTTGAACGCACTTGATCACAGGAAGAGGGCTACACGAAGTTCCAACATTTACGTCTGTAGCCGACGATACGTCAGCCACTCGGGCCCACTGGCTGGCTGGCAGAAAGCGGTCACCACGGATGAGGCTTCCAAGAAAGCAGGAACAATTAACGATGTGCGAACGGCTTGCGCTCTGCTGCCAAACTGAGCAGACGCCTCTTGCAGGGACGTCTTTTGTAGGCAGCTCGGGCGGAAGTACAACGTTGAACGCGCTTGATCACCGGAAGAGGACTACATGAAGTTCCAACAGTTGCGTCTGCAGAAGAAGATACGTCAGCCACTCGGTCCCACTCGCTGGCAGGAAGAAAGCGGTCACCACGGATGAGGCTGCGAAGAAAGCAGGAACAATGAACGATGTGCGAACGGCTTGCGCACTGCTGCCAAACTGAGCAGAAGCCTCTTGAAGGGATGACTTTTTGTAGGCAGCTCGGGTGGAAGTCCAACGTTGAACGCGCTTGACCACCGGAAGAGGGCTACACGAAATTCCAACAGTTACGTCAGCAGAAGAAGATACGTCAGCCACTCGGTCCCACTCGCCTGGCAGGAAGAAAGCGGTCACCACGGATGTGGCTGCGAAGAAAGCAGGAACAAAGAACGATGTGCGAACGGCTTGCGCACTGCTGCCAAACTGAGCAGAAGCCTCTTGCAGGGACGTCTTTTGTAGGCAGCTCGGGCGGAAGTACAACGTTGAACGCGCTTGATCACCGGAAGAGGACTACATGAAGTTCCAACAGTTACGTCTGCAGAAGAAGATACGTCAGCCACTCGGTCCCACTCGCTGGCAGGAAGAAAGCGGTCACCACGGATAAGGCTGCGAAGAAAGCAGGAACAATGAACGATGTGCGAACGGCTTGCGCACTGCTGCCAAACTGAGCAGAAGCCTCTTGCAGGGACGTCTTTTGTAGGCAGCTCGCGCGGAAGTAACACATTGAACGCACTTGATCAGTGGAAGAGGGCTGCACGAAGTTCCATCATTTACGTCTGCAGAAGAAGATACGTCAGCCACTCGGTCCCACTCGCTGGCAGGAAGAAAGCGGTCACCACGGATGAGGCTGCGAAGAAAGCAGGAACAATGAACGATGTGCGAACGGCTTGCGCACTGCTGCCAAACTGAGCAGAAGCCTCTTGCAGGGACGTCTTTTGTAGGCAGCTCGGGCGGAAGTACAACGTTAAACGCGCTTGATCACCGGAAGAGGACTACATGAAGTTCCAACAGTTACGTCTGCAGAAGAAGATACGTCAGCCACTCGGTCCCACTCGCTGGCAGGAAGAACGCGATCACCACGGATGAGGCTGCGAAGAAAGCAGGAACAATGAACGATGTGCGAACAGCTTGCGCACTGCTGCCAAACTGAGCAGAAGCCTCTTGCAGGGACGTCTTTTGTAGGCAGCTCGGGCGGAAGTACAACGTTGAACGCGCTTGATCACCGGAAGAGGACTACATGAAGTTCCAACAGTTACGTCTGCAGAAGAAGATACGTCAGCCACTCGGTCCCACTCGCTGGCAGGAAGAAAGCGGTCACCACGGATGAGGCTGCGAAGAAAGCAGGAACAATGAACGATGTGCGAACGGCTTGCGCACTGCTGCCAAACTGAGCAGAAGCCTCTTGCAGGGACGTCTTTTGTAGGCAGCTCGGGCGGAAGTAACACGTTGAACGCACTTGATCACAGGAAGAGGGCTACACGAAGTTCCAACATTTACGTCTGTAGCCGACGATACGTCAGCCACTCGGGCCCACTGGCTGGCTGGCAGAAAGCGGTCACCACGGATGAGGCTTCCAAGAAAGCAGGAACAATTAACGATGTGCGAACGGCTTGCGCTCTGCTGCCAAACTGAGCAGACGCCTCTTGCAGGGACGTCTTTTGTAGGCAGCTCGGGCGGAAGTACAACGTTGAACGCGCTTGATCACCGGAAGAGGACTACATGAAGTTCCAACAGTTGCGTCTGCAGAAGAAGATACGTCAGCCACTCGGTCCCACTCGCTGGCAGGAAGAAAGCGGTCACCACGGATGAGGCTGCGAAGAAAGCAGGAACAATGAACGATGTGCGAACGGCTTGCGCACTGCTGCCAAACTGAGCAGAAGCCTCTTGCAGGGACGTCTTTTGTAGGCAGCTCGGGCGGAAGTACAACGTTGAACGCGTTTCATCAACGGAAGAGGGCTACACGAAGTTCCAACACTTACGTCTGTAGCCGACGATACGTCAGCCACTCGGTCCCACTCGCTGGCAGGCAGAAAGCGGTCACCACGGATGAGGCTGCGAAGAAAGCAGGAACAATGAACGATGTGCGAACGGCTTGCGCACTGCTGCCAAACTGAGCAGAAGCCTCTTGCAGGGACGTCTTTTGTAGGCAGCTCGGGCGAAAGTACAACGTTGAACGCGCTTGCTCACCGGAAGTGGCCTACACGAAGTTCGAACAGTTACGTCTGCAGAAGAAGATACGTCCGCCACTCGGTCCCACTCGCTGGCAGGAAGAAAGCGGTCACCACGGATGTGGCTGCGAAGAAAGCAGGAACAATGAACGATGTGCGAACGGCTTGCGCACTGCTGCCAAACTGAGCAGAAGCCTCTTGCAGGGACGTCTTTTGTAGGCAGCTCGCGCGGAAGTAACACATTGAACGCACTTGATCAGCGGAAGAGGGCTGCACGAAGTTCCAACAGTTACGTCTGTAGCCGACGATACGTCAGCCACTCAGTCCCACTCGCTGGCAGGCAGAAAGCGGTCACCACGGATGAGGCTGCGAAGAAAGCAGGAACAATGAACGATGTGCGAACGGCTTGCGCACTGCTGCCAAACTGAGCAGAAGCCTCTTGCAGGGACGTCTTCTGTAGGCAGCTCGGGCGGAAGTACAACGTTGAACGCGCTGGATCACCGGAAGAGGGCTACACGAAGTTCCAACAGTTACGTCTGTAGCCGACGATACGTCAGCCACTCGGTCCCACTCGCTGGAAGGCAGAAAGCGGTCACCACGGATGAGGCTGCGAAGAAAGCAGGAACAATGAACGATGTGCGAACGGCTTGCGCACTGCTGCCAAACTGAGCAGAAGCCTCTTGCAGGGACGTCTTCTGTAGGCAGCTCGGGCGGAAGTACAACGTTGAACGCGCTGGATCACCGGAAGATGGCTACACGAAGTTCCAAGAGTTACGTCTGCAAAAGAAGATACGTCAGCCACTCTGTCCCACCCGCTGACAGGAAGAAAGCGGTCACCACGGATGTGGCTGCGAAGAAAGCAGGAACAATGAACGATGTGCGAACGGCTTGCGCACTGCTGCCAAACTGAGCAGAAGCCTCTTGCAGGGACGTCTTTTGTAGGCAGCTCAGGCGGAAGTACAACGTTGAACGCGCTTGATCACCGGAAGAGGGCTACACGCAGTTCCAGCACTTCCGTCTGCAGCCGACGATACGTCAGCCACTCGGTCCCACTCGCTGGCAGGAAGAAAGCGGTCACCACGGATGAGGCTGCGAAGAAAGCAGGAACAATGAACGATGTGCGAACGGCTTGCGCACTGCTGCCAAACTGAGCAGAAGCCTCTTGTAGGGACGACTTTTGTAGGCAGCTCGGCCGGAAGTCCAACTTTGAACGCGCTTGACCTCCGGAAGAGGGCTACACGCCGTTCCAGCACTTCCTTCTGCAGCCGACGATAGGTGAGCCACTCTGTCCCACTAGCTGGCAGGCAGTAATCGGTCACCACGGGTGAGGCTGCGAAGAAAGCAGGAACAATGAACGATGTGCGAACGGCTTTCGCACTGCTGCCAAACTGAGCAGAAGCCTCTTGCAGGGACGTCTTTTGTAGGCAGCTCGGGCGAAAGTACAACGTTGAACGCGCTTGATCACCGGAAGAGGGCTACACGAAGTTCGAACAGTTTCGTCTGCAGAAGAAGATACGTCAGCCACTCGGTCCCTCTCGCTGGCAGGAAGAAAGCGGTCACCAAGGATGTGGGTGCGAAGAAAGCAGGAACAATGAACGATGTGCGAACGGCTTGCGCACTGCTGCCAAACAGAGCAGAGGCCTCTTGCAGGGACGCCTTTTGTAGGCAGCTCGCGCGGAAGTAACACATTGAACGCGCTTGATCACCGGAAGAGGGCTACACGAAGTTCCAACAGTTGCGTCTCTAGAAGGAGATACGTCAGCCACTCGGTCCCACTCGCTGGCAGGAAGAAAGCGGTCACCACGGATGTGGCTGCGAAGAAAGCAGGAAGAATGAACGATGTGCGAACGGCTTGCGCACCGCTGCCAAACTGAGGAGAAGCCTCTTGCAGGGACATCTTTTGTAGGCAGCTCAGGCGGAAGTTCAACGTTGAACGCACTTGATCACCGGAAGAGGGCTACACGCACTTCCAGCAGTTACGTCTGTAGCCGACGATACGTCAGCCATTCGGTCCCAGTCGCTGGCAGGAAGAAAGCGGTCACCACGAATGTGGCTGTGAAGAAAGCAGGAACAATGAACGATGTGTGAACGGCTTGCGCACTGCTGCCAAACTGAGCAGAAGCCTCTTGCAGGGACGTCTTTTGTAGGCAGCTCGGGCGGAAGTACAACGTTGAACGCGCTTGATCACCGGAAGAGGACTACATGAAGTTCCAACAGTTACGTCTGCAGAAGAAGATACGTCAGCCACTCGGTCCCACACGCTGGCAGGAAGAAAGCGGTCACCACGGATGAGGCTGCGAAGAAAGCAGGAACAATGAACGATGTGCGAACGGCTTGCGCACCGCTGCCAAACTGAGGAGAAGCCTCTTGCAGGGACATTTTTTGTAGGCAGCTCAGGTGGAAGTTCAACGTTGAACGCACTTGATCACCGGAAGAGGGCTACACGCACTTCCAGCAGTTACGTCTGTAGCCGACGATACGTCAGCCATTCGGTCCCACTCGCTGGCAGGAAGAAAGCGGTCACCACGAATGTGGCTGTGAAGAAAGCAGGAACAATGAACGATGTGTGAACGGCTTGCGCACTGCTGCCAAACTGAGCAGAAGCCTCTTGCAGAGACGTCTTTTGTAGGCAGCTCGGGCGGAAGTACAACGTTGAACGCGCTTGATCAACGGAAGAGGGCTACACGAAGCT
The DNA here is from genome assembly GCA_030143305.2 of Amblyomma americanum. NCBI lineage: Eukaryota > Metazoa > Arthropoda > Arachnida > Ixodida > Ixodidae > Amblyomma > Amblyomma americanum. Next base: position 217,636 of record JARKHS020034297.1, on the reverse strand, counting down.
CCAACAGTTACGTCTGCAGAAGAAGATACGTCAGCCACTCGGTCCCACTCGCTGGCAGGAAGAAAGCGGTTACCACGGATGTGGCTACGAAGAAAGCAGAACAATGAACGATGTGCGAACGGCTTGCGCACTGCTGCCAAAGTGAGCCGAAGCCTCTTGCAGGGACGTCTTTTGTAGGCAGCTCAGGCGGAAGTAACACGTTGAACGCGCTTGATCACCGGAAGAGGGCTACACGCAGTTCCAACAGTTACGTCTGCAGAAGAAGATACGTCAGCCACTCGGTCCCACTCGCTGGCAGGAAGAAAGCGGTCACCACGGATGAGGCTGCGAAGAAAGCAGGAACAATGAACGATGTGCGAACGGCTTGCGCACTGCTGCCAAACTGAGGAGAAGCCTCTTGCAGGGACGTCTTTTGTAGGCAGCTCGGGCGGAAGTAACACGTTGAACGCACTTGATCACAGGAAGAGGGCTACACGAAGTTCCAACATTTACGTCTGTAGCCGACGATACGTCAGCCACTCGGGCCCACTGGCTGGCTGGCAGAAAGCGGTCACCACGGATGAGGCTTCCAAGAAAGCAGGAACAATTAACGATGTGCGAACGGCTTGCGCTCTGCTGCCAAACTGAGCAGACGCCTCTTGCAGGGACGTCTTTTGTAGGTAGCTCGGGCGGAAGTACAACGTTGAACGCGCTTGATCACCGGAAGAGGTCTACATGAAGTTCCAACAGTTACGTCTGCAGAAGAAGATACATCAGCCACTCGGTCCCACTCGCTGGCAGGAAGAAAGCGGTCACCACGGATGAGGCTGCGAAGAAAGCAGGAACAATGAACGATGTGCGAACGGCTTGCGCACTGCTGCCAAACTGAGCAGAAGCCTCTTGCAGGGACGTCTTTTGTAGGCAGCTCGCGCGGAAGTAACACATTGAACGCACTTGATCAGCGGAAGAGGGCTGCACGAAGTTCCAACAGTTACGTCTGTAGCCGACGATACGTCAGCCACTCAGTCCCACTCGCTGGCTGGCAGAAAGCGGTCACCACGGATGAGGCTGCGATGAAAGCAGGAACAAAGAACGATGTGCGAACGGCTTGCGCACTTCTGCCAAACTGAGCTGAAACCTCTTGCAGGGACGTCTTTTGTAGGCAGCTCGGGCGGAAGTAACACATTGAACGCACTTGATCAGCGGAAGAGGGCTGCACGAAGTTCCAACAGTTACGCCTGTAGCCGACGATACGTCAGCCACTCGGGCCCACTGGCTGGCTGGCAGAAAGCGGTCACCACGGATGAGGCTTCCAAGAAAGCAGGAACAATTAACGATGTGCGAACGGCTTGCGCTCTGCTGCCAAACTGAGCAGACGCCTCTTGCAGGGACGTCTTTTGTAGGTAGCTCGGGCGGAAGTACAACGTTGAACGCGCTTGATCATCGGAAGAGGACTACATGAAGTTCCAACAGTTACGTCTGCAGAAGAAGATACATCAGCCACTCGGTCCCAGTCGCTGGCAGGAAGAAAGCGGTCACCGCGAATGTGGCTGTGAAGAAAGCAGGAACAATGAACGATGTGTGAACGGCTTGCGCACTGCTGCCAAACTGAGCAGAAGCCTCTTGCAGAGACGTCTTTTGTAGGCAGCTCGGGCGGAAGTACAACGTTGAACGCGCTTGATCAACGGAAGAGGGCTACACGAAGCTCCAACAGTTACGTCTGCAGAAGATACGTCAGCCACTCGGTCCCACTCGCTGGCAGGAAGAAAGCGGTCACCACGGGTGTGGCTGCGAAGAAAGCAGGAACAATGAACGATGTGTGAACGGCTTGCGCACTGCTGCCAAACTGAGCTGAAGCCTCTTGCAGGGACGTCTTTTGTAGGCAGCTCGGGCGGAAGTACAACGTTGAACGCGCTTGATCACATGAAGAGGGCTACACGAAGTTCCAACAGTTACGTCTGCAGAAGAAGATACGTCAGCCACTCGGTCCCACTCGCTGGCAGGAAGAAAGCGGTTACCACGGATGTGGCTACGAAGAAAGCAGAACAATGAACGATGTGCGAACGGCTTGCGCACTGCTGCCAAAGTGAGCCGAAGCCTCTTGCAGGGACGTCTTTTGTAGGCAGCTCAGGCGGAAGTAACACGTTGAACGCGCTTGATCACCGGAAGAGGGCTACACGCAGTTCCAACAGTTACGTCTGCAGAAGAAGATACGTCAGCCACTCGGTCCCACTCGCTGGCAGGAAGAAAGCGGTCACCACGGATGAGGCTGCGAAGAAAGCAGGAACAATGAACGATGTGCGAACGGCTTGCGCACTGCTGCCAAACTGAGCAGAAGCCTCTTGCAGGGACGTCTTTTGTAGGCAGCTCGGGCGGAAGTAACACGTTGAACGCACTTGATCACAGGAAGAGGGCTACACGAAGTTCCAACATTTACGTCTGTAGCCGACGATACGTCAGCCACTCTGGCCCACTGGCTGGCTGGCAGAAAGCGGTCACCACGGATGAGGCTTCCAAGAAAGCAGGAACAATTAACGATCTGCGAACGGCTTGCGCTCTGCTGCCAAACTGAGCAGACGCCTCTTGCAGGGACGTCTTTTGTAGGTAGCTCGGGCGGAAGTACAACGTTGAACGCGCTTGATCACCGGAAGAGGACTACATGAAGTTCCAACAGTTACGTCTGCAGAAGAAGATACATCAGCCACTCGGTCCCACTCGCTGGCAGGAAGAAAGCGGTCACCACGGATGAGGCTGCGAAGAAATCAGGAACAATGAACGATGTGCGAACGGCTTGCGCACTGCTGCCAAACTGAGCAGAAGCCTCTTGCAGGGACGTCTTTTGTAGGCAGCTCGGGCGGAAGTAACACATTGAACGCACTTGATCAGCGGAAGAGGGCTGCACGAAGTTCCAACAGTTACGTCTGTAGCCGACGATACGTCAGCCACTCAGTCCCACTCGCTGGCAGGCAGAAAGCGGTCACCACGGATGAGGCTGCGAAGAAAGCAGGAACAATGAACGATGTGCGAACGGCTTGCGCACTGCTGCCAAACTGAGCAGAAGCCTCTTGCAGGGACGTCTTCTGTAGGCAGCTCGGGCGGAAGTACAACGTTGAACGCGCTGGATCACCGGAAGAGGGCTACACGAAGTTCCAACAGTTACGTCTGTAGCCGACGATACGTCAGCCACTCGGTCCCACTCGCTGGAAGGCAGAAAGCGGTCACCACGGATGAGGCTGCGAAGAAAGCAGGAACAATGAACGATGTGCGAACGGCTTGCGCACTGCTGCCAAACTGAGCAGAAGCCTCTTGCAGGGACGTCTTTTGTAGGCAGCTCGGGCGGAAGTACAACGTTGAACGCGCTTGATCACCGGAAGAGGGCTACACGCAGTTCCAGCACTTCCGTCTGCAGCCGACGATACGTTAGCCACTCGTTCCCACTCGCTGGCAGGAAGAAAGCGGTCACCACGGATGTTGCTGCGAAGAAAGCAGGAACAATGAACGATGTGCGAACGGCTTGCGCACTGCTGCCAAACTGAGCAGAAGTCTCTTGTAGGGACGACTTTTGTAGGCAGCTCGGCCGGAAGTCCAACTTTGAACGCGCTTGACCACCGGAAGAGGGCTACACGCCGTTCCAGCACTTCCGTCTGCAGCCGACGATACGTCAGCCACTCTGTCCCACTAGCTGGCAGGCAGTAATCGGTCACCACGGGTGAGGCTGCGAAGAAAGCAGGAACAATGAACGATGTGCGAACGGCTTTCGCACTGCTGCCAAACTGAGCAGAAGCCTCTTGCAGGGACGTCTTTTGTAGGCAGCTCGGGCGGAAGTACAACGTTGAACGCGCTTGATCAATGGAAGAGGGCTACACGAAGTTCCAACAGTTACGTCTGCAGAAGAAGATACGTCAGCCACTCGGTCCCACTCGCTGGCAGGAAGAAAGCGGTTACCACGGATGTGGCTACGAAGAAAGCAGAACAATGAACGATGTGCGAACGGCTTGCGCACTGCTGCCAAAGTGAGCCGAAGCCTCTTGCTGGGACGTCTTTTGTAGGCAGCTCAGGCGGAAGTAACACGTTGAACGCGCTTGATCACCGGAAGAGGGCTACACGCAGTTCCAGCAGTTCCCTCAGCAAGAAGATACTTCAGCCACTCGGTCCGACTCGCTGGAAGGAAGAAAGCGGTCACCACGGATGAGGCTGCGAAGTAAGCAGGAACAATGAACGATTTGCGAACGGCTAGCGCACTGGTGCCAAACTGAGCAGAAGCCTTTTGCAGGGACATATTATGTAGCCAGCTCAGGTGGAAGTTCAACGTTGAACGCACTTGATCACCGGAAGAAGGCTCCACGCACTTCCAGCAGTTACGTCTGCAGCCGACGATACGTCCGCCACTCGGTCCCACTCGCTGGCAGGCAGAAAGCGGTCACCACGGATGAGGCTGCGAAGAAAGCAGGAACAATGAACGATGTGCGAACGGTTTGCGCACTGCTGCCAAACTGAGCAGAAGCCTCTTGCAGGGATGTCTTTTGTAGGCAGCTCGGGCAGAAGTACAACGTTGAACGCGCTTGTTACCGGAAGAGGGCTACACGAAATTCCAGCAGTTCCCTCAGCAGAAGAAGATACTTCAGCCACTCGGTCCGACTCGCTGGAAGGAAGAAAGCGGTCACCACGGATGAGGCTGCGAAGTAAGCAGGAACAATGAATGATTTGCGAACGGCTAGCGCACTGGTTTCCAAACTGAGCAGAAGCCTTTTGCAGGGACATATTATGTAGGCAGCTCAGGTGGAAGTTCAACGTTGAACGCACTTGATCACCGGAAGAAGGCTCCACGCACTTCCAGCAGTTACGTCTGTAGCCGACGATACGTCAGCCACTCGGTCCCACTCGCTGGCAGGCAGAAAGCGGTCACCACGGATGAGGCTGCGAAGAAAGCAAGAACAATGAACGATGTGCGAACGGCTTGCGCACTGCTGCCAAACTGAGCAGAAGCCGAGTAGGGCGTAGGAAAGCTGAGTAGGGACGACCTTTGTAGGCAGCTCGGGCGGAAGTGCAACGTTGAACGCGCTTGAGCACCGGAAGAGGGCTACACGCCGTTCCAACAGTTCCGTCTGAAGCCGACGATACGTCAGCCACTCGGTCCCACTCGCTGGCAGGAAGAAAGCGGTCACCACGGGTGAGGCAGCGAAGAAAGCAGGAACAATGAACGATGTGCGAACGGCTTGCGCACTGCTGCCAAACTGAGCAGAAGCCTCTTGCAGGGACGTCTTTTGTAGGCAGCTCGGGCGGAAGTACAACGTTGAACGCGCTTGATCACCGGAAGAGGGCTACACGAAGTTCGAACAGTTACGTCTGCAGACGAAGATACGTCAGCCACTCGGTCCCACTCGCCTGGCAGGAAGAAAGCGGTCACCACGGATGAGGCTGCGAAGAAAGCAGGAACAATGAACGATGTGCGAACGGCTTGCGCACTGCTGCCAAACTGAGCTGAAACCTCTTGCAGGGACGTCTTTTGTAGGCAGCTCGGGCGGAAGTACAACGTTGAACGCGCTAGATCACCGGAAGAGGGCTACACGAAGTTCCAACAGTTACGTCTGTAGCCGACGATACGTCAGCCACTCGGTCCCACTCGCTGGCAGGCAGAAAGCGGACACCACGGATGAGGCTGCGAAGAAAGCAGGAACAATGAACGATGTGCGAACGGCTTGCGCACTGCTGCCAAACTGAGCAGAAGCCTCTTGCAGGGACGACTTTTGTAGGCAGCTCGGGCGGAAGTCCAACGTTGAACGCGCTTGACCACCGGAAGAGGGCTACACGAAGTTCCAACAGTTACGTCTGCAGAAGAAGATACGTCAGCCACTCGGTCCCACTCGCTGGCAGGAAGAAAGCGGTCACCACGGATGAGGCTGCGAAGAAAGCAGGAACAATGAACGATGTGCGAACGGCTTGCGCACTGCTGCCAAACTGAGCAGAAGCCTCTTGCAGGGACGTCTTCTGTAGGCAGCTCGGGCGGAAGTACAACGTTGAACGCGCTTGATCACCGGAAGAGGGCTACACGAAGTTCCAAGCAGTTACGTCTGCAGAAGAAGATACGTCAGCCACTCGGTCCCACTCGCTGGCAGGAAGAAAGCGGTCACCACGGATGTGGCTGCGAAGAAAGCAGGAACAAAGAACGATGTGCGAACGGCTTGCGCACTGCTGCCAAACTGAGCAGAAGCCTCTTGTAGGGACGACTTTTGTAGGCAGCTCGGCCGGAAGTCCAACTTTGAACGCGCTTGACCACCGGAAGAGGGCTACACGCCGTTCCAGCACTTCCGTCTGCAGCCGACGATACGTCAGCCACTCTGTCCCACTAGCTGGCAGGCAGTAATCGGTCACCACGGGTGAGGCTGCGAAGAAAGCAGGAACAATGAACGATGTGCGAACGGCTTGCGCACTGCTGCCAAACAGAGCAGAGGCCTCTTGCAGGGACGCCTTTTGTAGGCAGCTCGCGCGGAAGTAACACATTGAACGCGCTTGATCACCGGAAGAGGGCTACACGAAGTTCCAACAGTTGCGTCTCTAGAAGGAGATACGTCAGCCACTCGGTCCCACTCGCTGGCAGGAAGAAAGCGGTCACCACGGATGTGGCTGCGAAGAAAGCAGGAAGAATGAACGATGTGCGAACGGCTTGCGCACCGCTGCCAAACTGAGGAGAAGCCTCTTGCAGGGACGTCTTTTGTAGGCAGCTCAGGCGGAAGTACAACGTTGAACGCACTTGATCACCGGAAGAGGGCTACACGCACTTCCAGCAGTTACGTCTGTAGCCGACGATACGTCAGCCACTCGGTCCCAGTCGCTGGCAGGAAGAAAGCGGTCACCACGGATGTGGCTGCGAAGAAAGCAGGAACAATGAACGATGTGCGAACGGCTTGCGCACTGCTGCCAAACTGAGCAGAAGCCTCTTGCAGGGACGTCTTTTGTAGGCAGCTCGGGCGGAAGTACAACGTTGAACGCGCTTGATCACCGGAAGAGGACTACACGAAGTTCCAACAGTTACGTCTGCAGAAGAAGATACGTCAGCCACTCGGTCCCACTCGCTGGCAGGAAGAAAGCGGTCACCACGGATGAGGCTGCGAAGAAAGCAGGAACAATGAACGATGTGCGAACGGCTTGCGCACTGCTGCCAAACTGAGGAGAAGCCTCTTGCAGGGACATTTTTTGTAGGCAGCTCAGGTGGAAGTTCAACGTTGAACGCACTTGATCACCGGAAGAGGGCTACACGCACTTCCAGCAGTTACGTCTGTAGCCGACGATACGTCAGCCACTCGGTCCCAGTCGCTGGCAGGAAGAAAGCGGTCACCACGAATGTGGCTGTGAAGAAAGCAGGAACAATGAACGATGTGTGAACGGCTTGCGCACTGCTGCCAAACTGAGCAGAAGCCTCTTGCAGAGACGTCTTTTGTAGGCAGCTCGGGCGGAAGTACAACGTTGAACGGGCTTGATCAACGGAAGAGGGCTACACGAAGCTCCAACAGTTACGTCTGCAGAAGAAGATACGTCAGCCACTCGGTCCCACTCACTGGCAGGAAGAAAGCGGTCACCACGGGTGTGGCTGCGAAGAAAGCAGGAACAATGAACGATGTGTGAACGGCTTGCGCACTGCTGCCAAACTGAGCTGAAGCCTCTTGCAGGGACGTCTTTTGTAGGCAGCTCGGGCGGAAGTACAACGTTGAACGCGCTTGATCACATGAAGAGGGCTACACGAAGTTCCAACAGTTACGTCTGCAGAAGAAGATACGTCAGCCACTCGGTCCCACTCGCTGGCAGGAAGAAAGCGGTTACCACGGATGTGGCTACGAAGAAAGCAGAACAATGAACGATGTGCGAACGGCTTGCGCACTGCTGCCAAAGTGAGCCGAAGCCTCTTGCAGGGACGTCTTTTGTAGGCAGCTCAGGCGGAAGTAACACGTTGAACGCGCTTGATCACCGGAAGAGGGCTACACGCAGTTCCAACAGTTACGTCTGCAGAAGAAGATACGTCAGCCACTCGGTCCCACTCGCTGGCAGGAAGAAAGCGGTCACCACGGATGAGGCTGCCAAGAAAGCAGGAACAATGAACGATGTGCGAACGGCTTGCGCACTGCTGCCAAACTGAGGAGAAGCCTCTTGCAGGGACGTCTTTTGTAGGTAGCTCGGGCGGAAGTACAACGTTGAACGCGCTTGATCACCGGAAGAGGACTACATGAAGTTCCAACAGTTACGTCTGCAGAAGAAGATACATCAGCCACTCGGTCCCACTCGCTGGCAGGAAGAAAGCGGTCACCACGGATGAGGCTGCGAAGAAAGCAGGAACAATGAACGATGTGCGAACGGCTTGCGCACTTCTGCCAAACTGAGCTGAAACCTCTTGCAGGGACGTCTTTTGTAGGCAGCTCGGGCGGAAGTAACACATTGAACGCACTTGATCAGCGGAAGAGGGCTGCACGAAGTTCCAACAGTTACGTCTGTAGCCGACGATACGTCAGCCACTCGGGCCCACTGGCTGGCTGGCAGAAAGCGGTCACCACGGATGAGGCTTCCAAGAAAGCAGGAACAATTAACGATGTGCGAACGGCTTGCGCTCTGCTGCCAAACTGAGCAGACGCCTCTTGCAGGGACGTCTTTTGTAGGTAGCTCGGGCGGAAGTACAACGTTGAACGCGCTTGATCACCGGAAGAGGACTACATGAAGTTCCAACAGTTACGTCTGCAGAAGAAGATACATCAGCCACTCGGTCCCAGTCGCTGGCAGGAAGAAAGCGGTCACCACGAATGTGGCTGTGAAGAAAGCAGGAACAATGAACGATGTGTGAACGGCTTGCGCACTGCTGCCAAACTGAGCAGAAGCCTCTTGCAGAGACGTCTTTTGTAGGCAGCTCGGGCGGAAGTACAACGTTGAACGCGCTTGATCAACGGAAGAGGGCTACACGAAGCTCAAACAGTTACGTCTGCAGAAGAAGATACGTCGGCCACTCGGTCCCACTCGCTGGCAGGAAGAAAGCGGTCACCACGGGTGTGGCTGCGAAGAAAGCAGGAACAATGAACGATGTGTGAACGGCTTGCGCACTGCTGCCAAACTGAGCTGAAGCCTCTGGCAGGGACGTCTTTTGTAGGCAGCTCGGGCGGAAGTACAACGTTGAACGCGCTTGATCACATGAAGAGGGCTACACGAAGTTCCAACAGTTACGTCTGCAGAAGAAGATACGTCAGCCACTCGGTCCCACTCGCTGGCAGGAAGAAAGCGGTTACCACGGATGTGGCTACGAAGAAAGCAGAACAATGAACGATGTGCGAACGGCTTGCGCACTGCTGCCAAAGTGAGCCGAAGCCTCTTGCAGGGACGTCTTTTGTAGGCAGCTCGGGCGGAAGTAACACGTTGAACGCACTTGATCACAGGAAGAGGGCTACACGAAGTTCCAACATTTACGTCTGTAGCCGACGATACGTCAGCCACTCGGGCCCACTGGCTGGCTGGCAGAAAGCGGTCACCACGGATGAGGCTTCCAAGAAAGCAGGAACAATTAACGATGTGCGAACGGCTTGCGCTCTGCTGCCAAACTGAGCAGACGCCTCTTGCAGGGACGTCTTTTGTAGGTAGCTCGGGCGGAAGTACAACGTTGAACGCGCTTGATCACCGGAAGAGGACTACATGAAGTTCCAACAGTTACGTCTGCAGAAGAAGATACATCAGCCACTCGGTCCCACTCGCTGGCAGGAAGAAAGCGGTCACCACGGATGAGGCTGCGAAGAAAGCAGGAACAATGAACGATGTGCGAACGGCTTGCGCACTGCTGCCAAACTGAGCAGAAGCCTCTTGCAGGGACGTCTTTTGTAGGCAGCTCGCGCGGAAGTAACACATTGAACGCACTTGATCAGCGGAAGAGGGCTGCACGAAGTTCCAACAGTTACGTCTGTAGCCGACGATACGTCAGCCACTCAGTCCCACTCGCTGGCAGGCAGAAAGCGGTCACCACGGATGAGGCTGCGAAGAAAGCAGGAACAATGAACGATGTGCGAACGGCTTGCGCACTGCTGCCAAACTGAGCAGAAGCCTCTTGCAGGGACGTCTTCTGTAGGCAGCTCGGGCGGAAGTACAACGTTGAACGCGCTGGATCACCGGAAGAGGGCTACACGAAGTTCCAACAGTTACGTCTGTAGCCGACGATACGTCAGCCACTCGGTCCCACTAGCTGGAAGGCAGAAAGCGGTCACCACGGATGAGGCTGCGAAGAAAGCAGGAACAATGAACGATGTGCGAACGGCTTGCGCACTGCTGCCAAACTGAGCAGAAGCCTCTTGCAGGGACGTCTTCTGTAGGCAGCTCGGGCGGAAGTACAACGTTGAACGCGCTGGATCACCGCAAGAGGGCTACACGAAGTTCCAACAGTTACGTCTGTAGCCGACGATACGTCAGCCACTCGGTCCCACTCGCTGGAAGGCAGAAAGCGGTCACCACGGATGAGGCTGCGAAGAAAGCAGGAACAATGAACGATGTGCGAACGGCTTGCGCACTGCTGCCAAACTGAGCAGAAGCCTCTTGCAGGGACGTCTTCTGTAGGCAGCTCGGGCGGAAGTACAACGTTGAACGCGCTTGATCACCGGAAGAGGGCTACACGCAGTTCCAGCACTTCCGTCTGCAGCCGACGATACGTTAGCCACTCGTTCCCACTCGCTGGCAGGAAGAAAGCGGTCACCACGGATGTTGCTGCGAAGAAAGCAGGAACAATGAACGATGTGCGAACGGCTTGCGCACTGCTGCCAAACTGAGCAGAAGTCTCTTGTAGGGACGACTTTTGTAGGCAGCTCGGCCGGAAGTCCAACTTTGAACGCGCTTGACCACCGGAAGAGGGCTACACGCCGTTCCAGCACTTCCGTCTGCAGCCGACGATACGTCAGCCACTCTGTCCCACTAGCTGGCAGGCAGTAATCGGTCACCACGGGTGAGGCTGCGAAGAAAGCAGGAACAATGAACGATGTGCGAACGGCTTTCGCACTGCTGCCAAACTGAGCAGAAGCCTCTTGCAGGGACGTCTTTTGTAGGCAGCTCGGGCGGAAGTACAACGTTGAACGCGCTTGATCAATGGAAGAGGGCTACACTAAGTTCCAACAGTTACGTCTGCAGAAGAAGATACGTCAGCCACTCGGTCCCACTCGCTGGCAGGAAGAAAGCGGTTACCACGGATGTGGCTACGAAGAAAGCAGAACAATGAACGATGTGCGAACGGCTTGCGCACTGCTGCCAAAGTGAGCCGAAGCCTCTTGCTGGGACGTCTTTTGTAGGCAGCTCAGGCGGAAGTAACACGTTGAACGCGCTTGATCACCGGAAGAGGGCTACACGCAGTTCCAGCAGTTCCCTCAGCAGGAGAAGATACTTCAGCCACTCGGTCCGACTCGCTGGAAGGAAGAAAGCGGTCACCACGGATGAGGCTGCGAAGTAAGCAGGAACAATGAACGATGTGCGAACGGCTTGCGCACTGCTGCCAAACTGAGCAGAAGCCTCTTGCAGGGACGTCTTTTGTAGGCAGCTCGGGCAGAAGTACAACGTTGAACGCGCTTGTTACCGGAAGAGGGCTACACGAAATTCCAGCAGTTCCCTCAGCAGAAGAAGATACTTCAGCTACTCGGTCCGACTCGCTGGAAGGAAGAAAGCGGTCACCACGGATGTGGCTGTGAAGAAAGCAGGAACAATGAACGATGTGTGAACGGCTTGCGCACTGCTGCCAAACTGAGCAGAAGCCTCTTGCAGAGACGTCTTTTGTAGGCAGCTCGGGCGGAAGTACAACGTTGAACGGGCTTGATCAACGGAAGAGGGCTACACGAAGCTCCAACAGTTACGTCTGCAGAAGAAGATACGTCAGCCACTCGGTCCCACTCACTGGCAGGAAGAAAGCGGTCACCACGGGTGTGGCTGCGAAGAAAGCAGGAACAATGAACGATGTGTGAACGGCTTGCGCACTGCTGCCAAACTGAGCTGAAGCCTCTTGCAGGGACGTCTTTTGTAGGCAGCTCGGGCGGAAGTACAACGTTGAACGCGCTTGATCACATGAAGAGGGCTACACGAAGTTCCAACAGTTACGTCTGCAGAAGAAGATACGTCAGCCACTCGGTCCCACTCGCTGGCAGGAAGAAAGCGGTTACCACGGATGTGGCTACGAAGAAAGCAGAACAATGAACGATGTGCGAACGGCTTGCGCACTGCTGCCAAAGTGAGCCGAAGCCTCTTGCAGGGACGTCTTTTGTAGGCAGCTCAGGCGGAAGTAACACGTTGAACGCGCTTGATCACCGGAAGAGGGCTACACGCAGTTCCAACAGTTACGTCTGCAGAAGAAGATACGTCAGCCACTCGGTCCCACTCGCTGGCAGGAAGAAAGCGGTCACCACGGATGAGGCTGCCAAGAAAGCAGGAACAATGAACGATGTGCGAACGGCTTGCGCACTGCTGCCAAACTGAGCCGAAGCCTCTTGCAGGGACGTCTTTTGTAGGCAGCTCGGGCGGAAGTAACACGTTGAACGCACTTGATCACAGGAAGAGGGCTACACGAAGTTCCAACATTTACGTCTGTAGCCGACGATACGTCAGCCACTCGGGCCCACTGGCTGGCTGGCAGAAAGCGGTCACCACGGATGAGGCTTCCAAGAAAGCAGGAACAATTAACGATGTGCGAACGGCTTGCGCTCTGCTGCCAAACTGAGCAGACGCCTCTTGCAGGGACGTCTTTTGTAGGTAGCTCGGGCGGAAGTACAACGTTGAACGCGCTTGATCACCGGAAGAGGACTACATGAAGTTCCAACAGTTACGTCTGCAGAAGAAGATACATCAGCCACTCGGTCCCACTCGCTGGCAGGAAGAAAGCGGTCACCACGGATGAGGCTGCGAAGAAAGCAGGAACAATGAACGATGTGCGAACGGCTTGCGCACTGCTGCCAAACTGAGCAGAAGCCTCTTGCAGGGACGTCTTTTGTAGGCAGCTCGCGCGGAAGTAACACATTGAACGCACTTGATCAGCGGAAGAGGGCTGCACGAAGTTCCAACAGTTACGTCTGTAGCCGACGATACGTCAGCCACTCAGTCCCACTCGCTGGCAGGCAGAAAGCGGTCACCACGGATGAGGCTGCGAAGAAAGCAGGAACAATGAACGATGTGCGAACGGCTTGCGCACTGCTGCCAAACTGAGCAGAAGCCTCTTGCAGGGACGTCTTTTGTAGGCAGCTCGGGCGGAAGTAACACATTGAACGCACTTGATCAGCGGAAGAGGGCTGCACGAAGTTCCAACAGTTACGTCTGTAGCCGACGATACGTCAGCCACTCGGGCCCACTGGCTGGCTGGCAGAAAGCGGTCACCACGGATGAGGCTTCCAAGAAAGCAGGAACAATTAACGATGTGCGAACGGCTTGCGCTCTGCTGCCAAACTGAGCAGACGCCTCTTGCAGGGACGTCTTTTGTAGGTAGCTCGGGCGGAAGTACAACGTTGAACGCGCTTGATCACCGGAAGAGGACTACATGAAGTTCCAACAGTTACGTCTGCAGAAGAAGATACATCAGCCACTCGGTCCCAGTCGCTGGCAGGAAGAAAGCGGTCACCACGAATGTGGCTGTGAAGAAAGGAGGAACAATGAACGATGTGTGAACGGCTTGCGCACTGCTGCCAAACTGAGCAGAAGCCTCTTGCAGAGACGTCTTTTGTAGGCAGCTCGGGCGGAAGTACAACGTTGAACGCGCTTGATCAACGGAAGAGGGCTACACGAAGCTCAAACAGTTACGTCTGCAGAAGAAGATACGTCGGCCACTCGGTCCCACTCGCTGGCAGGAAGAAAGCGGTCACCACGGATGTGGCTGCGAAGAAAGCAGGAACAATGAACGATGTGCGAACGGCTTGCGCACTGCTGCCAAACTGAGCAGAAGCCTCTTGCAGGGACGTCTTTTGTAGGCAGCTCGGGCGGAAGTACAACGTTGAACGCGCTTGATCACAGGAAGAGGGCTACACGAAGTTCCAACATTTACGTCTGCAGCCGACGATACGTCAGCCACTCGGGCCCACTGGCTGGCAGGCAGAAAGCGGTCACCACGGATGAGGCTTCGAAGAAAGCAGGAACAATGAACGATGTGCGAACGGCTTGCGCACTGCTGCCAAACTGAGCAGAAGCCTCTTGCAGGGACGTCTTTTGTAGGCAGCTCGGGCGGAAGTACAACGTTGAACGCGCTTGATCACCGGAAGAGGGCTACACTGAAGTTCCAACAGTTACGTCTGCAGAAGAAGATACGTCAGCCACTCGGTCCCACTCGCTGGCAGGAAGAAAGCGGTCACCACGGATGAGGCTGCGAAGAAAGCAGGAACAATGAACGATGTGCGAACGGCTTGCGCACTGCTGCCAAACTGAGCAGAAGCCTCTTGCAGGGACGTCTTTTGTAGGCAGCTCGCGCGGAAGTAACACATTGAACGCACTTGATCAGCGGAAGAGGGCTGCACGAAGTTCCAACAGTTACGTCTGTAGCCGACGATACGTCAGCCACTCAGTCCCACTCGCTGGCAGGCAGAAAGCGGTCACCACGGATGAGGCTGCGAAGAAAGCAGGAACAATGAACGATGTGCGAACGGCTTGCGCACTGCTGCCAAAGTGAGCCGAAGCCTCTTGCTGGGACGTCTTTTGTAGGCAGCTCAGGCGGAAGTAACACGTTGAACGCGCTTGATCACCGGAAGAGGGCTACACGCAGTTCCAGCAGTTCCCTCAGCAGGAGAAGATACTTCAGCCACTCGGTCCGACTCGCTGGAAGGAAGAAAGCGGTCACCACGGATGAGGCTGCGAAGTAAGCAGGAACAATGAACGATTTGCGAACGGCTAGCGCACTGGTGCCAAACTGAGCAGAAGCCTTTTGCAGGGACATATTATGTAGGCAGCTCAGGTGGAAGTTCAACGTTGAACGCACTTGATCACCGGAAGAAGGCTCCACGCACTTCCAGCAGTTACGTCTGCAGCCGACGATACGTCCGCCACTCGGTCCCACTCGCTGGCAGGCAGAAAGCGGTCACCACGGATGAGGCTGCGAAGAAAGCAGGAACAATGAACGATGTGCGAACGGTTTGCGCACTGCTGCCAAACTGAGCAGAAGCCTCTTGCAGGGATGTCTTTTGTAGGCAGCTCGGGCAGAAGTACAACGTTGAACGCGCTTGTTACCGGAAGAGGGCTACACGAAATTCCAGCAGTTCCCTCAGCAGAAGAAGATACTTCAGCTACTCGGTCCGACTCGCTGGAAGGAAGAAAGCGGTCACCACGGATGTGGCTGTGAAGAAAGCAGGAACAATGAACGATGTGTGAACGGCTTGCGCACTGCTGCCAAACTGAGCAGAAGCCTCTTGCAGAGACGTCTTTTGTAGGCAGCTCGGGCGGAAGTACAACGTTGAACGGGCTTGATCAACGGAAGAGGGCTACACGAAGCTCCAACAGTTACGTCTGCAGAAGAAGATACGTCAGCCACTCGGTCCCACTCACTGGCAGGAAGAAAGCGGTCACCACGGGTGTGGCTGCGAAGAAAGCAGGAACAATGAACGATGTGTGAACGGCTTGCGCACTGCTGCCAAACTGAGCTGAAGCCTCTTGCAGGGACGTCTTTTGTAGGCAGCTCGGGCGGAAGTACAACGTTGAACGCGCTTGATCACATGAAGAGGGCTACACGAAGTTCCAACAGTTACGTCTGCAGAAGAAGATACGTCAGCCACTCGGTCCCACTCGCTGGCAGGAAGAAAGCGGTTACCACGGATGTGGCTACGAAGAAAGCAGAACAATGAACGATGTGCGAACGGCTTGCGCACTGCTGCCAAAGTGAGCCGAAGCCTCTTGCAGGGACGTCTTTTGTAGGCAGCTCAGGCGGAAGTAACACGTTGAACGCGCTTGATCACCGGAAGAGGGCTACACGCAGTTCCAACAGTTACGTCTGCAGAAGAAGATACGTCAGCCACTCGGTCCCACTCGCTGGCAGGAAGAAAGCGGTCACCACGGATGAGGCTGCCAAGAAAGCAGGAACAATGAACGATGTGCGAACGGCTTGCGCACTGCTGCCAAACTGAGAGAAGCCTCTTGCAGGGACGTCTTTTGTAGGCAGCTCGGGCGGAAGTAACACGTTGAACGCACTTGATCACAGGAAGAGGGCTACACGAAGTTCCAACATTTACGTCTGTAGCCGACGATACGTCAGCCACTCGGGCCCACTGGCTGGCTGGCAGAAAGCGGTCACCACGGATGAGGCTTCCAAGAAAGCAGGAACAATTAACGATGTGCGAACGGCTTGCGCTCTGCTGCCAAACTGAGCAGACGCCTCTTGCAGGGACGTCTTTTGTAGGTAGCTCGGGCGGAAGTACAACGTTGAACGCGCTTGATCACCGGAAGAGGACTACATGAAGTTCCAACAGTTACGTCTGCAGAAGAAGATACATCAGCCACTCGGTCCCACTCGCTGGCAGGAAGAAAGCGGTCACCACGGATGAGGCTGCGAAGAAAGCAGGAACAATGAACGATGTGCGAACGGCTTGCGCACTGCTGCCAAACTGAGCAGAAGCCTCTTGCAGGGACGTCTTTTGTAGGCAGCTCGCGCGGAAGTAACACATTGAACGCACTTGATCAGCGGAAGAGGGCTGCACGAAGTTCCAACAGTTACGTCTGTAGCCGACGATACGTCAGCCACTCAGTCCCACTCGCTGGCAGGCAGAAAGCGGTCACCACGGATGAGGCTGCGATGAAAGCAGGAACAAAGAACGATGTGCGAACGGCTTGCGCACTTCTGCCAAACTGAGCTGAAACCTCTTGCAGGGACGTCTTTTGTAGGCAGCTCGGGCGGAAGTAACACATTGAACGCACTTGATCAGCGGAAGAGGGCTGCACGAAGTTCCAACAGTTACGTCTGTAGCCGACGATACGTCAGCCACTCGGGCCCACTGGCTGGCTGGCAGAAAGCGGTCACCACGGATGAGGCTTCCAAGAAAGCAGGAACAATTAACGATGTGCGAACGGCTTGCGCTCTGCTGCCAAACTGAGCAGACGCCTCTTGCAGGGACGTCTTTTGTAGGTAGCTCGGGCGGAAGTACAACGTTGAACGCGCTTGATCACCGGAAGAGGACTACATGAAGTTCCAACAGTTACGTCTGCAGAAGAAGATACATCAGCCACTCGGTCCCAGTCGCTGGCAGGAAGAAAGCGGTCACCACGAATGTGGCTGTGAAGAAAGGAGGAACAATGAACGATGTGTGAACGGCTTGCGCACTGCTGCCAAACTGAGCAGAAGCCTCTTGCAGAGACGTCTTTTGTAGGCAGCTCGGGCGGAAGTACAACGTTGAACGCGCTTGATCAACGGAAGAGGGCTACACGAAGCTCCAACAGTTACGTCTGCAGAAGAAGATACGTCGGCCACTCGGTCCCACTCGCTGGCAGGAAGAAAGCGGTCACCACGGATGTGGCTGCGAAGAAAGCAGGAACAATGAACGATGTGCGAACGGCTTGCGCACTGCTGCCAAACTGAGCCGAAGCCTCTTGCAGGGACGTCTTTTGTAGGCAGCTCGGGCGGAAGTACAACGTTGAACGCGCTTGATCACACGGAAGAGGGCTACACGAAGTTCCAACAGTTACGTCTGCAGAAGAAGATACGTCAGCCACTCGGTCCCACTCGCTGGCAGGAAGAAAGCGGTCACCACGGGTGTGGCTGCGAAGAAAGCAGGAACAATGAACGATGTGCGAACGGCTTGCGCACTGCTGCCAAACTGAGCTGAAGCCTCTTGCAGGGACGTCTTTTGTAGGCAGCTCGGGCGGAAGTACAACGTTGAACGCGCTTGATCACATGAAGAGGGCTACACGAAGTTCCAACAGTTACGTCTGCAGAAGAAGATACGTCAGCCACTCGGTCCCACTCGCTGGCAGGAAGAAAGCGGTTACCACGGATGTGGCTACGAAGAAAGCAGAACAATGAACGATGTGCGAACGGCTTGCGCACTGCTGCCAAAGTGAGCCGAAGCCTCTTGCAGGGACGTCTTTTGTAGGCAGCTCAGGCGGAAGTAACACGTTGAACGCGCTTGATCACCGGAAGAGGGCTACACGCAGTTCCAACAGTTACGTCTGCAGAAGAAGATACGTCAGCCACTCGGTCCCACTCGCTGGCAGGAAGAAAGCGGTCACCACGGATGAGGCTGCGAAGAAAGCAGGAACAATGAACGATGTGCGAACGGCTTGCGCACTGCTGCCAAACTGAGCAGAAGCCTCTTGCAGGGACGTCTTTTGTAGGCAGCTCGGGCGGAAGTAACACGTTGAACGCACTTGATCACAGGAAGAGGGCTACACGAAGTTCCAACATTTACGTCTGTAGCCGACGATACGTCAGCCACTCGGGCCCACTGGCTGGCTGGCAGAAAGCGGTCACCACGGATGAGGCTTCCAAGAAAGCAGGAACAATTAACGATGTGCGAACGGCTTGCGCTCTGCTGCCAAACTGAGCAGACGCCTCTTGCAGGGACGTCTTTTGTAGGTAGCTCGGGCGGAAGTACAACGTTGAACGCGCTTGATCACCGGAAGAGGACTACATGAAGTTCCAACAGTTACGTCTGCAGAAGAAGATACATCAGCCACTCGGTCCCACTCGCTGGCAGGAAGAAAGCGGTCACCACGGATGAGGCTGCGAAGAAAGCAGGAACAATGAACGATGTGCGAACGGCTTGCGCACTGCTGCCAAACTGAGCAGAAGCCTCTTGCAGGGACGTCTTTTGTAGGCAGCTCGGGCGGAAGTACAACGTTGAACGCGCTGGATCACCGGAAGAGGGCTACACGAAGTTCCAACAGTTACGTCTGTAGCCGACGATACGTCAGCCACTCGGTCCCACTCGCTGGAAGGCAGAAAGCGGTCACCACGGATGAGGCTGCGAAGAAAGCAGGAACAATGAACGATGTGCGAACGGCTTGCGCACTGCTGCCAAACTGAGCAGAAGCCTCTTGCAGGGACGTCTTCTGTAGGCAGCTCGGGCGGAAGTACAACGTTGAACGCGCTGGATCACCGGAAGAGGGCTACACGAAGTTCCAACAGTTACGTCTGTAGCCGACGATACGTCAGCCACTCGGTCCCACTCGCTGGAAGGCAGAAAGCGGTCACCACGGATGAGGCTGCGAAGAAAGCAGGAACAATGAACGATGTGCGAACGGCTTGCGCACTGCTGCCAAACTGAGCAGAAGCCTCTTGCAGGGACGTCTTCTGTAGGCAGCTCGGGCGGAAGTACAACGTTGAACGCGCTTGATCACCGGAAGAGGGCTACACGCAGTTCCAGCACTTCCGTCTGCAGCCGACGATACGTTAGCCACTCGTTCCCACTCGCTGGCAGGAAGAAAGCGGTCACCACGGATGTTGCTGCGAAGAAAGCAGGAACAATGAACGATGTGCGAACGGCTTGCGCACTGCTGCCAAACTGAGCAGAAGTCTCTTGTAGGGACGACTTTTGTAGGCAGCTCGGCCGGAAGTCCAACTTTGAACGCGCTTGACCACCGGAAGAGGGCTACACGCCGTTCCAGCACTTCCGTCTGCAGCCGACGATACGTCAGCCACTCTGTCCCACTAGCTGGCAGGCAGTAATCGGTCACCACGGGTGAGGCTGCGAAGAAAGCAGGAACAATGAACGATGTGCGAACGGCTTTCGCACTGCTGCCAAACTGAGCAGAAGCCTCTTGCAGGGACGTCTTTTGTAGGCAGCTCGGGCGGAAGTACAACGTTGAACGCGCTTGATCAATGGAAGAGGGCTACACTAAGTTCCAACAGTTACGTCTGCAGAAGAAGATACGTCAGCCACTCGGTCCCACTCGCTGGCAGGAAGAAAGCGGTTACCACGGATGTGGCTACGAAGAAAGCAGAACAATGAACGATGTGCGAACGGCTTGCGCACTGCTGCCAAAGTGAGCCGAAGCCTCTTGCTGGGACGTCTTTTGTAGGCAGCTCAGGCGGAAGTAACACGTTGAACGCGCTTGATCACCGGAAGAGGGCTACACGCAGTTCCAGCAGTTCCCTCAGCAGGAGAAGATACTTCAGCCACTCGGTCCGACTCGCTGGAAGGAAGAAAGCGGTCACCACGGATGAGGCTGCGAAGTAAGCAGGAACAATGAACGATTTGCGAACGGCTAGCGCACTGGTGCCAAACTGAGCAGAAGCCTTTTGCAGGGACATATTATGTAGGCAGCTCAGGTGGAAGTTCAACGTTGAACGCACTTGATCACCGGAAGAAGGCTCCACGCACTTCCAGCAGTTACGTCTGCAGCCGACGATACGTCCGCCACTCGGTCCCACTCGCTGGCAGGCAGAAAGCGGTCACCACGGATGAGGCTGCGAAGAAAGCAGGAACAATGAACGATGTGCGAACGGTTTGCGCACTGCTGCCAAACTGAGCAGAAGCCTCTTGCAGGGATGTCTTTTGTAGGCAGCTCGGGCAGAAGTACAACGTTGAACGCGCTTGTTACCGGAAGAGGGCTACACGAAATTCCAGCAGTTCCCTCAGCAGAAGAAGATACTTCAGCCACTCGGTCCGACTCGCTGGAAGGAAGAAAGCGGTCACCACGGATGTGGCTGTGAAGAAAGCAGGAACAATGAACGATGTGTGAACGGCTTGCGCACTGCTGCCAAACTGAGCAGAAGCCTCTTGCAGAGACGTCTTTTGTAGGCAGCTCGGGCGGAAGTACAACGTTGAACGGGCTTGATCAACGGAAGAGGGCTACACGAAGCTCCAACAGTTACGTCTGCAGAAGAAGATACGTCAGCCACTCGGTCCCACTCACTGGCAGGAAGAAAGCGGTCACCACGGGTGTGGCTGCGAAGAAAGCAGGAACAATGAACGATGTGTGAACGGCTTGCGCACTGCTGCCAAACTGAGCTGAAGCCTCTTGCAGGGACGTCTTTTGTAGGCAGCTCGGGCGGAAGTACAACGTTGAACGCGCTTGATCACATGAAGAGGGCTACACGAAGTTCCAACAGTTACGTCTGCAGAAGAAGATACGTCAGCCACTCGGTCCCACTCGCTGGCAGGAAGAAAGCGGTTACCACGGATGTGGCTACGAAGAAAGCAGAACAATGAACGATGTGCGAACGGCTTGCGCACTGCTGCCAAAGTGAGCCGAAGCCTCTTGCAGGGACGTCTTTTGTAGGCAGCTCAGGCGGAAGTAACACGTTGAACGCGCTTGATCACCGGAAGAGGGCTACACGCAGTTCCAACAGTTACGTCTGCAGAAGAAGATACGTCAGCCACTCGGTCCCACTCGCTGGCAGGAAGAAAGCGGTCACCACGGATGAGGCTGCCAAGAAAGCAGGAACAATGAACGATGTGCGAACGGCTTGCGCACTGCTGCCAAACTGAGGAGAAGCCTCTTGCAGGGACGTCTTTTGTAGGCAGCTCGGGCGGAAGTAACACGTTGAACGCACTTGATCACAGGAAGAGGGCTACACGAAGTTCCAACATTTACGTCTGTAGCCGACGATACGTCAGCCACTCGGGCCCACTGGCTGGCTGGCAGAAAGCGGTCACCACGGATGAGGCTTCCAAGAAAGCAGGAACAATTAACGATGTGCGAACGGCTTGCGCTCTGCTGCCAAACTGAGCAGACGCCTCTTGCAGGGACGTCTTTTGTAGGTAGCTCGGGCGGAAGTACAACGTTGAACGCGCTTGATCACCGGAAGAGGACTACATGAAGTTCCAACAGTTACGTCTGCAGAAGAAGATACATCAGCCACTCGGTCCCACTCGCTGGCAGGAAGAAAGCGGTCACCACGGATGAGGCTGCGAAGAAAGCAGGAACAATGAACGATGTGCGAACGGCTTGCGCACTGCTGCCAAACTGAGCAGAAGCCTCTTGCAGGGACGTCTTTTGTAGGCAGCTCGCGCGGAAGTAACACATTGAACGCACTTGATCAGCGGAAGAGGGCTGCACGAAGTTCCAACAGTTACGTCTGTAGCCGACGATACGTCAGCCACTCAGTCCCACTCGCTGGCAGGCAGAAAGCGGTCACCACGGATGAGGCTGCGATGAAAGCAGGAACAAAGAACGATGTGCGAACGGCTTGCGCACTTCTGCCAAACTGAGCTGAAACCTCTTGCAGGGACGTCTTTTGTAGGCAGCTCGGGCGGAAGTAACACATTGAACGCACTTGATCAGCGGAAGAGGGCTGCACGAAGTTCCAACAGTTACGTCTGTAGCCGACGATACGTCAGCCACTCGGGCCCACTGGCTGGCTGGCAGAAAGCGGTCACCACGGATGAGGCTTCCAAGAAAGCAGGAACAATTAACGATGTGCGAACGGCTTGCGCTCTGCTGCCAAACTGAGCAGACGCCTCTTGCAGGGACGTCTTTTGTAGGTAGCTCGGGCGGAAGTACAACGTTGAACGCGCTTGATCACCGGAAGAGGACTACATGAAGTTCCAACAGTTACGTCTGCAGAAGAAGATACATCAGCCACTCGGTCCCAGTCGCTGGCAGGAAGAAAGCGGTCACCACGAATGTGGCTGTGAAGAAAGGAGGAACAATGAACGATGTGTGAACGGCTTGCGCACTGCTGCCAAACTGAGCAGAAGCCTCTTGCAGAGACGTCTTTTGTAGGCAGCTCGGGCGGAAGTACAACGTTGAACGCGCTTGATCAACGGAAGAGGGCTACACGAAGCTCAAACAGTTACGTCTGCAGAAGAAGATACGTCGGCCACTCGGTCCCACTCGCTGGCAGGAAGAAAGCGGTCACCACGGGTGTGGCTGCGAAGAAAGCAGGAACAATGAACGATGTGTGAACGGCTTGCGCACTGCTGCCAAACTGAGCTGAAGCCTCTGGCAGGGACGTCTTTTGTAGGCAGCTCGGGCGGAAGTACAACGCTGAACGCGCTTGATCACATGAAGAGGGCTACACGAAGTTCCAACAGTTACGTCTGCAGAAGAAGATACGTCAGCCACTCGGTCCCACTCGCTGGCAGGAAGAAAGCGGTTACCACGGATGTGGCTACGAAGAAAGCAGAACAATGAACGATGTGCGAACGGCTTGCGCACTGCTGCCAAAGTGAGCCGAAGCCTCTTGCAGGGACGTCTTTTGTAGGCAGCTCAGGCGGAAGTAACACGTTGAACGCGCTTGATCACCGGAAGAGGGCTACACGCAGTTCCAACAGTTACGTCTGCAGAAGAAGATACGTCAGCCACTCGGTCCCACTCGCTGGCAGGAAGAAAGCGGTCACCACGGATGAGGCTGCGAAGAAAGCAGGAACAATGAACGATGTGCGAACGGCTTGCGCACTGCTGCCAAACTGAGCAGAAGCCTCTTGCAGGGACGTCTTTTGTAGGCAGCTCGGGCGGAAGTAACACGTTGAACGCACTTGATCACAGGAAGAGGGCTACACGAAGTTCCAACATTTACGTCTGTAGCCGACGATACGTCAGCCACTCGGGCCCACTGGCTGGCTGGCAGAAAGCGGTCACCACGGATGAGGCTTCCAAGAAAGCAGGAACAATTAACGATGTGCGAACGGCTTGCGCTCTGCTGCCAAACTGAGCAGGCGCCTCTTGCAGGGACGTCTTTTGTAGGTAGCTCGGGCGGAAGTACAACGTTGAACGCGCTTGATCACCGGAAGAGGACTACATGAAGTTCCAACAGTTACGTCTGCAGAAGAAGATACATCAGCCACTCGGTCCCACTCGCTGGCAGGAAGAAAGCGGTCACCACGGATGAGGCTGCGAAGAAAGCAGGAACAATGAACGATGTGCGAACGGCTTGCGCACTGCTGCCAAACTGAGCAGAAGCCTCTTGCAGGGACGTCTTTTGTAGGCAGCTCGGGCGGAAGTACAACGTTGAACGCGCTTGATCAGCGGAAGAGGGCTACACGAAGTTCCAACAGTTACGTCTGTAGCCGACGATACGTCAGCCACTCGGTCCCACTCGCTGGCAGGCAGAAAGCGGTCACCACGGATGAGGCTGCGAAGAAAGCAGGAACAATGAACGATGTGCGAACGGCTTGCGCACTGCTGCCAAACTGAGCAGAAGCCTCTTGCAGGGACGTCTTCTGTAGGCAGCTCGGGCGGAAGTACAACGTTGAACGCGCTGGATCACCGGAAGAGGGCTACACGAAGTTCCAACAGTTACGTCTGTAGCCGACGATACGTCAGCCACTCGGTCCCACTCGCTGGAAGGCAGAAAGCGGTCACCACGGATGAGGCTGCGAAGAAAGCAGGAACAATGAACGATGTGCGAACGGCTTGCGCACTGCTGCCAAACTGAGCAGAAGCCTCTTGCAGGGACGTCTTCTGTAGGCAGCTCGGGCGGAAGTACAACGTTGAACGCGCTGGATCACCGGAAGAGGGCTACACGAAGTTCCAACAGTTACGTCTGCAGCCGACGATACGTCAGCCACTCGGTCCCACTCGCTGGCAGGCAGAAAGCGGTCACCACGGATGAGGCTGCGAAGAAAGCAGGAACAATGAACGATGTGCGAACGGCTTGCGCACTGCTGCCAAACTGAGCAGAAGCCTCTTGCAGGGACGTCTTCTGTAGGCAGCTCGGGCGGAAGTACAACGTTGAACGCGCTTGATCACCGGAAGAGGGCTACACGAAGTTCCAAGAGTTACGTCTGCAGAAGAAGATACGTCAGCCACTCGGTCCCACTCGCTGGCAGGAAGAAAGCGGTCACCACGGATGTGGCTGCGAAGAAAGCAGGAACAAAGAACGATGTGCGAACGGCTTGCGCACTGCTGCCAAACTGAGCAGAAGCCTCTTGCAGGGACGTCTTTTGTAGGCAGCTCGGGCGGAAGTACAACGTTGAACGCGCTTGATCACCGGAAGAGGGCTACACGCAGTTCCAGCACTTCCGTCTGCAGCCGACGATACGTCAGCCACTCGGTCCCACTCGCTGGCAGGAAGAAAGCGGTCACCACGGATGAGGCTGCGAAGAAAGCAGGAACAATGAACGATGTGCGAACGGCTTGCGCACTGCTGCCAAACTGAGCAGAAGCCTCTTGCAGGGACGACTTTTGTAGGCAGCTCGGCCGGAAGTCCAACTTTGAACGCGCTTGACCACCGGAAGAGGGCTACACGCCGTTCCAGCACTTCCGTCTGCAGCCGACGATACGTCAGCCACTCTGTCCCACTAGCTGGCAGGCAGTAATCGGTCACCACGGGTGAGGCTGCGAAGAAAGCAGGAACAATGAACGATGTGCGAACGGCTTGCGCACTGCTGCCAAACTGAGCAGAAGCCTCTTGCAGGGATGTCTTTTGTAGGCAGCTCGGGCAGAAGTACAACGTTGAACGCGCTTGTTACCGGAAGAGGGCTACACGAAATTCCAGCAGTTCCCTCAGCAGAAGAAGATACTTCAGCCACTCGGTCCGACTCGCTGGAAGGAAGAAAGCGGTCACCACGGATGTGGCTGTGAAGAAAGCAGGAACAATGAACGATGTGTGAACGGCTTGCGCACTGCTGCCAAACTGAGCAGAAGCCTCTTGCAGAGACGTCTTTTGTAGGCAGCTCGGGCGGAAGTACAACGTTGAACGCGCTTGATCAACGGAAGAGGGCTACACGAAGCTCCAACAGTTACGTCTGCAGAAGAAGATACGTCAGCCACTCGGTCCCACTCGCTGGCAGGAAGAAAGCGGTCACCACGGGTGTGGCTGCGAAGAAAGCAGGAACAATGAACGATGTGTGAACGGCTTGCGCACTGCTGCCAAACTGAGCTGAAGCCTCTTGCAGGGACGTCTTTTGTAGGCAGCTCGGGCGGAAGTACAACGTTGAACGCGCTTGATCACATGAAGAGGGCTACACGAAGTTCCAACAGTTACGTCTGCAGAAGAAGATACGTCAGCCACTCGGTCCCACTCGCTGGCAGGAAGAAAGCGGTTACCACGGATGTGGCTACGAAGAAAGCAGAACAATGAACGATGTGCGAACGGCTTGCGCACTGCTGCCAAAGTGAGCCGAAGCCTCTTGCAGGGACGTCTTTTGTAGGCAGCTCAGGCGGAAGTAACACGTTGAACGCGCTTGATCACCGGAAGAGGGCTACACGCAGTTCCAACAGTTACGTCTGCAGAAGAAGATACGTCAGCCACTCGGTCCCACTCGCTGGCAGGAAGAAAGCGGTCACCACGGATGAGGCTGCGAAGAAAGCAGAACAATGAACGATGTGCGAACGGCTTGCGCACTGCTGCCAAACTGAGCAGAAGCCTCTTGCAGGGACGTCTTTTGTAGGCAGCTCGGGCGGAAGTAACACGTTGAACGCACTTGATCACAGGAAGAGGGCTACACGAAGTTCCAACATTTACGTCTGTAGCCGACGATACGTCAGCCACTCGGGCCCACTGGCTGGCTGGCAGAAAGCGGTCACCACGGATGAGGCTTCCAAGAAAGCAGGAACAATTAACGATGTGCGAACGGCTTGCGCTCTGCTGCCAAACTGAGCAGACGCCTCTTGCAGGGACGTCTTTTGTAGGTAGCTCGGGCGGAAGTACAACGTTGAACGCGCTTGATCACCGGAAGAGGACTACATGAAGTTCCAACAGTTACGTCTGCAGAAGAAGATACATCAGCCACTCGGTCCCACTCGCTGGCAGGAAGAAAGCGGTCACCACGGATGAGGCTGCGAAGAAAGCAGGAACAATGAACGATGTGCGAACGGCTTGCGCACTGCTGCCAAACTGAGCAGAAGCCTCTTGCAGGGACGTCTTTTGTAGGCAGCTCGCGCGGAAGTAACACATTGAACGCACTTGATCACGCGGAAGAGGGCTGCACGAAGTTCCAACAGTTACGTCTGTAGCCGACGATACGTCAGCCACTCAGTCCCACTCGCTGGCAGGCAGAAAGCGGTCACCACGGATGAGGCTGCGAAGAAAGCAGGAACAATGAACGATGTGCGAACGGCTTGCGCACTGCTGCCAAACTGAGCAGAAGCCTCTTGCAGGGACGTCTTCTGTAGGCAGCTCGGGCGGAAGTACAACGTTGAACGCGCTGGATCACCGGAAGAGGGCTACACGAAGTTCCAACAGTTACGTCTGTAGCCGACGATACGTCAGCCACTCGGTCCCACTAGCTGGAAGGCAGAAAGCGGTCACCACGGATGAGGCTGCGAAGAAAGCAGGAACAATGAACGATGTGCGAACGGCTTGCGCACTGCTGCCAAACTGAGCAGAAGCCTCTTGCAGGGACGTCTTCTGTAGGCAGCTCGGGCGGAAGTACAACGTTGAACGCGCTGGATCACCGCAAGAGGGCTACACGAAGTTCCAACAGTTACGTCTGTAGCCGACGATACGTCAGCCACTCGGTCCCACTCGCTGGAAGGCAGAAAGCGGTCACCACGGATGAGGCTGCGAAGAAAGCAGGAACAATGAACGATGTGCGAACGGCTTGCGCACTGCTGCCAAACTGAGCAGAAGCCTCTTGCAGGGACGTCTTCTGTAGGCAGCTCGGGCGGAAGTACAACGTTGAACGCGCTTGATCACCGGAAGAGGGCTACACGCAGTTCCAGCACTTCCGTCTGCAGCCGACGATACGTTAGCCACTCGTTCCCACTCGCTGGCAGGAAGAAAGCGGTCACCACGGATGTTGCTGCGAAGAAAGCAGGAACAATGAACGATGTGCGAACGGCTTGCGCACTGCTGCCAAACTGAGCAGAAGTCTCTTGTAGGGACGACTTTTGTAGGCAGCTCGGCCGGAAGTCCAACTTTGAACGCGCTTGACCACCGGAAGAGGGCTACACGCCGTTCCAGCACTTCCGTCTGCAGCCGACGATACGTCAGCCACTCTGTCCCACTAGCTGGCAGGCAGTAATCGGTCACCACGGGTGAGGCTGCGAAGAAAGCAGGAACAATGAACGATGTGCGAACGGCTTTCGCACTGCTGCCAAACTGAGCAGAAGCCTCTTGCAGGGACGTCTTTTGTAGGCAGCTCGGGCGGAAGTACAACGTTGAACGCGCTTGATCAATGGAAGAGGGCTACACGAAGTTCCAACAGTTACGTCTGCAGAAGAAGATACGTCAGCCACTCGGTCCCACTCGCTGGCAGGAAGAAAGCGGTTACCACGGATGTGGCTACGAAGAAAGCAGAACAATGAACGATGTGCGAACGGCTTGCGCACTGCTGCCAAAGTGAGCCGAAGCCTCTTGCTGGGACGTCTTTTGTAGGCAGCTCAGGCGGAAGTAACACGTTGAACGCGCTTGATCACCGGAAGAGGGCTACACGCAGTTCCAGCAGTTCCCTCAGCAGGAGAAGATACTTCAGCCACTCGGTCCGACTCGCTGGAAGGAAGAAAGCGGTCACCACGGATGAGGCTGCGAAGTAAGCAGGAACAATGAACGATTTGCGAACGGCTAGCGCACTGGTGCCAAACTGAGCAGAAGCCTTTTGCAGGGACATATTATGTAGGCAGCTCAGGTGGAAGTTCAACGTTGAACGCACTTGATCACCGGAAGAAGGCTCCACGCACTTCCAGCAGTTACGTCTGCAGCCGACGATACGTCCGCCACTCGGTCCCACTCGCTGGCAGGAAGAAAGCGGTCACCACGGATGTGGCTGCGAAGAAAGCAGGAACAATGAACGATGTGTGAACGGCTTGCGCACTGCTGCCAAACTGAGCAGAAGCCTCTTGCAGGGACGTCTTTTGTAGGCAGCTCGGGCGGAAGTACAACGTTGAACGCGCTTGATCAACGGAAGAGGGCTA
Organism: Amblyomma americanum; assembly: GCA_030143305.2. Lineage (NCBI taxonomy): Eukaryota > Metazoa > Arthropoda > Arachnida > Ixodida > Ixodidae > Amblyomma > Amblyomma americanum. The sequence goes on along the minus strand of JARKHS020034297.1, from coordinate 188,968 downwards.
CACGAAGCTCCAACAGTTACGTCTGCAGAAGAAGATACGTCAGCCACTCGGTCCCACTCGCTGGCAGGAAGAAAGCGGTCACCACGGGTGTGGCTGCGAAGAAAGCAGGAACAATGAACGATGTGTGAACGGCTTGCGCACTGCTGCCAAACTGAGCTGAAGCCTCTTGCAGGGACGTCTTTTGTAGGCAGCTCGGGCGGAAGTACAACGTTGAACGCGCTTGATCACATGAAGAGGGCTACACGAAGTTCCAACAGTTACGTCTGCAGAAGAAGATACGTCAGCCACTCGGTCCCACTCGCTGGCAGGAAGAAAGCGGTTACCACGGATGTGGCTACGAAGAAAGCAGAACAATGAACGATGTGCGAACGGCTTGCGCACTGCTGCCAAAGTGAGCCGAAGCCTCTTGCTGGGACGTCTTTTGTAGGCAGCTCAGGCGGAAGTAACACGTTGAACGCGCTTGATCACCGGAAGAGGGCTACACGCAGTTCCAGCAGTTCCCTCAGCAGGAGAAGATACTTCAGCCACTCGGTCCGACTCGCTGGAAGGAAGAAAGCGGTCACCACGGATGAGGCTGCGAAGTAAGCAGGAACAATGAACGATTTGCGAACGGCTAGCGCACTGGTGCCAAACTGAGCAGAAGCCTTTTGCAGGGACATATTATGTAGGCAGCTCAGGTGGAAGTTCAACGTTGAACGCACTTGATCACCGGAAGAAGGCTCCACGCACTTCCAGCAGTTACGTCTGCAGCCGACGATACGTCAGCCACTCGGTCCCACTCGCTGGCAGGCAGAAAGCGGTCACCACGGATGAGGCTGTGAAGAAAGCAGGAACAATGAACGATGTGTGAACGGCTTGCGCACTGCTGCCAAACTGAGCAGAAGCCTCTTGCAGAGACGTCTTTTGTAGGCAGCTCGGGCGGAAGTACAACGTTGAACGGGCTTGATCAACGGAAGAGGGCTACACGAAGCTCCAACAGTTACGTCTGCAGAAGAAGATACGTCAGCCACTCGGTCCCACTCACTGGCAGGAAGAAAGCGGTCACCACGGGTGTGGCTGCGAAGAAAGCAGGAACAATGAACGATGTGTGAACGGCTTGCGCACTGCTGCCAAACTGAGCTGAAGCCTCTTGCAGGGACGTCTTTTGTAGGCAGCTCGGGCGGAAGTACAACGTTGAACGCGCTTGATCACATGAAGAGGGCTACACGAAGTTCCAACAGTTACGTCTGCAGAAGAAGATACGTCAGCCACTCGGTCCCACTCGCTGGCAGGAAGAAAGCGGTTACCACGGATGTGGCTACGAAGAAAGCAGAACAATGAACGATGTGCGAACGGCTTGCGCACTGCTGCCAAAGTGAGCCGAAGCCTCTTGCAGGGACGTCTTTTGTAGGCAGCTCAGGCGGAAGTAACACGTTGAACGCGCTTGATCACCGGAAGAGGGCTACACGCAGTTCCAACAGTTACGTCTGCAGAAGAAGATACGTCAGCCACTCGGTCCCACTCGCTGGCAGGAAGAAAGCGGTCACCACGGATGAGGCTGCCAAGAAAGCAGGAACAATGAACGATGTGCGAACGGCTTGCGCACTGCTGCCAAACTGAGGAGAAGCCTCTTGCAGGGACGTCTTTTGTAGGCAGCTCGGGCGGAAGTAACACGTTGAACGCACTTGATCACAGGAAGAGGGCTACACGAAGTTCCAACATTTACGTCTGTAGCCGACGATACGTCAGCCACTCGGGCCCACTGGCTGGCTGGCAGAAAGCGGTCACCACGGATGAGGCTTCCAAGAAAGCAGGAACAATTAACGATGTGCGAACGGCTTGCGCTCTGCTGCCAAACTGAGCAGACGCCTCTTGCAGGGACGTCTTTTGTAGGTAGCTCGGGCGGAAGTACAACGTTGAACGCGCTTGATCACCGGAAGAGGACTACATGAAGTTCCAACAGTTACGTCTGCAGAAGAAGATACATCAGCCACTCGGTCCCACTCGCTGGCAGGAAGAAAGCGGTCACCACGGATGAGGCTGCGAAGAAAGCAGGAACAATGAACGATGTGCGAACGGCTTGCGCACTGCTGCCAAACTGAGCAGAAGCCTCTTGCAGGGACGTCTTTTGTAGGCAGCTCGCGCGGAAGTAACACATTGAACGCACTTGATCAGCGGAAGAGGGCTGCACGAAGTTCCAACAGTTACGTCTGTAGCCGACGATACGTCAGCCACTCAGTCCCACTCGCTGGCAGGCAGAAAGCGGTCACCACGGATGAGGCTGCGATGAAAGCAGGAACAAAGAACGATGTGCGAACGGCTTGCGCACTTCTGCCAAACTGAGCTGAAACCTCTTGCATGGACGTCTTTTGTAGGCAGCTCGGGCGGAAGTAACACATTGAACGCACTTGATCAGCGGAAGAGGGCTGCACGAAGTTCCAACAGTTACGTCTGTAGCCGACGATACGTCAGCCACTCGGGCCCACTGGCTGGCTGGCAGAAAGCGGTCACCACGGATGAGGCTTCCAAGAAAGCAGGAACAATTAACGATGTGCGAACGGCTTGTGCTCTGCTGCCAAACTGAGCAGACGCCTCTTGCAGGGACGTCTTTTGTAGGTAGCTCGGGCGGAAGTACAACGTTGAACGCGCTTGATCACCGGAAGAGGACTACATGAAGTTCCAACAGTTACGTCTGCAGAAGAAGATACATCAGCCACTCGGTCCCAGTCGCTGGCAGGAAGAAAGCGGTCACCACGAATGTGGCTGTGAAGAAAGGAGGAACAATGAACGATGTGTGAACGGCTTGCGCACTGCTGCCAAACTGAGCAGAAGCCTCTTGCAGAGACGTCTTTTGTAGGCAGCTCGGGCGGAAGTACAACGTTGAACGCGCTTGATCAACGGAAGAGGGCTACACGAAGCTCAAACAGTTACGTCTGCAGAAGAAGATACGTCGGCCACTCGGTCCCACTCGCTGGCAGGAAGAAAGCGGTCACCACGGGTGTGGCTGCGAAGAAAGCAGGAACAATGAACGATGTGTGAACGGCTTGCGCACTGCTGCCAAACTGAGCTGAAGCCTCTGGCAGGGACGTCTTTTGTAGGCAGCTCGGGCGGAAGTACAACGCTGAACGCGCTTGATCACATGAAGAGGGCTACACGAAGTTCCAACAGTTACGTCTGCAGAAGAAGATACGTCAGCCACTCGGTCCCACTCGCTGGCAGGAAGAAAGCGGTTACCACGGATGTGGCTACGAAGAAAGCAGAACAATGAACGATGTGCGAACGGCTTGCGCACTGCTGCCAAAGTGAGCCGAAGCCTCTTGCAGGGACGTCTTTTGTAGGCAGCTCAGGCGGAAGTAACACGTTGAACGCGCTTGATCACCGGAAGAGGGCTACACGCAGTTCCAACAGTTACGTCTGCAGAAGAAGATACGTCAGCCACTCGGTCCCACTCGCTGGCAGGAAGAAAGCGGTCACCACGGATGAGTCTGCGAAGAAAGCAGGAACAATGAACGATGTGCGAACGGCTTGCGCACTGCTGCCAAACTGAGCAGAAGCCTCTTGCAGGGACGTCTTTTGTAGGCAGCTCGGGCGGAAGTAACACGTTGAACGCACTTGATCACAGGAAGAGGGCTACACGAAGTTCCAACATTTACGTCTGTAGCCGACGATACGTCAGCCACTCGGGCCCACTGGCTGGCTGGCAGAAAGCGGTCACCACGGATGAGGCTTCCAAGAAAGCAGGAACAATTAACGATGTGCGAACGGCTTGCGCTCTGCTGCCAAACTGAGCAGGCGCCTCTTGCAGGGACGTCTTTTGTAGGTAGCTCGGGCGGAAGTACAACGTTGAACGCGCTTGATCACCGGAAGAGGACTACATGAAGTTCCAACAGTTACGTCTGCAGAAGAAGATACATCAGCCACTCGGTCCCACTCGCTGGCAGGAAGAAAGCGGTCACCACGGATGAGGCTGCGAAGAAAGCAGGAACAATGAACGATGTGCGAACGGCTTGCGCACTGCTGCCAAACTGAGCAGAAGCCTCTTGCAGGGACGTCTTTTGTAGGCAGCTCGCGCGGAAGTAACACATTGAACGCACTTGATCAGCGGAAGAGGGCTGCACGAAGTTCCAACAGTTACGTCTGTAGCCGACGATACGTCAGCCACTCAGTCCCACTCGCTGGCAGGCAGAAAGCGGTCACCACGGATGAGGCTGCGAAGAAAGCAGGAACAATGAACGATGTGCGAACGGCTTGCGCACTGCTGCCAAACTGAGCAGAAGCCTCTTGCAGGGACGTCTTCTGTAGGCAGCTCGGGCGGAAGTACAACGTTGAACGCGCTGGATCACCGGAAGAGGGCTACACGAAGTTCCAACAGTTACGTCTGTAGCCGACGATACGTCAGCCACTCGGTCCCACTCGCTGGCAGGAAGAAAGCGGTCACCACGGATGTGGCTGCGAAGAAAGCAGGAACAATGAACGATGTGCGAACGGCTTGCGCACTGCTGCCAAACTGAGCAGAAGCCTCTTGCAGAGACGTCTTTTGTAGGCAGCTCGGGCGGAAGTACAACGTTGAACGCGCTTGATCACCGGAAGAGGGCTACACGCAGTTCCAGCACTTCCGTCTGCAGCCGACGATACGTTAGCCACTCGTTCCCACTCGCTGGCAGGAAGAAAGCGGTCACCACGGATGTTGCTGCGAAGAAAGCAGGAACAATGAACGATGTGCGAACGGCTTGCGCACTGCTGCCAAACTGAGCAGAAGTCTCTTGTAGGGACGACTTTTGTAGGCAGCTCGGCCGGAAGTCCAACTTTGAACGCGCTTGACCACCGGAAGAGGGCTACACGCCGTTCCAGCACTTCCGTCTGCAGCCGACGATACGTCAGCCACTCTGTCCCACTAGCTGGCAGGCAGTAATCGGTCACCACGGGTGAGGCTGCGAAGAAAGCAGGAACAATGAACGATGTGCGAACGGCTTGCGCACTGCTGCCAAACTGAGCAGAAGCCTCTTGCAGGGACGTCTTTTGTAGGCAGCTCGGGCGGAAGTACAACGTTGAACGGGCTTGATCAACGGAAGAGGGCTACACGAAGCTCCAACAGTTACGTCTGCAGAAGAAGATACGTCAGCCACTCGGTCCCACTCACTGGCAGGAAGAAAGCGGTCACCACGGGTGTGGCTGCGAAGAAAGCAGGAACAATGAACGATGTGTGAACGGCTTGCGCACTGCTGCCAAACTGAGCTGAAGCCTCTTGCAGGGACGTCTTTTGTAGGCAGCTCGGGCGGAAGTACAACGTTGAACGCGCTTGATCACATGAAGAGGGCTACACGAAGTTCCAACAGTTACGTCTGCAGAAGAAGATACGTCAGCCACTCGGTCCCACTCGCTGGCAGGAAGAAAGCGGTTACCACGGATGTGGCTACGAAGAAAGCAGAACAATGAACGATGTGCGAACGGCTTGCGCACTGCTGCCAAAGTGAGCCGAAGCCTCTTGCAGGGACGTCTTTTGTAGGCAGCTCAGGCGGAAGTAACACGTTGAACGCGCTTGATCACCGGAAGAGGGCTACACGCAGTTCCAACAGTTACGTCTGCAGAAGAAGATACGTCAGCCACTCGGTCCCACTCGCTGGCAGGAAGAAAGCGGTCACCACGGATGAGGCTGCCAAGAAAGCAGGAACAATGAACGATGTGCGAACGGCTTGCGCACTGCTGCCAAACTGAGGAGAAGCCTCTTGCAGGGACGTCTTTTGTAGGCAGCTCGGGCGGAAGTAACACGTTGAACGCACTTGATCACAGGAAGAGGGCTACACGAAGTTCCAACATTTACGTCTGTAGCCGACGATACGTCAGCCACTCGGGCCCACTGGCTGGCTGGCAGAAAGCGGTCACCACGGATGAGGCTTCCAAGAAAGCAGGAACAATTAACGATGTGCGAACGGCTTGCGCTCTGCTGCCAAACTGAGCAGACGCCTCTTGCAGGGACGTCTTTTGTAGGTAGCTCGGGCGGAAGTACAACGTTGAACGCGCTTGATCACCGGAAGAGGACTACATGAAGTTCCAACAGTTACGTCTGCAGAAGAAGATACATCAGCCACTCGGTCCCACTCGCTGGCAGGAAGAAAGCGGTCACCACGGATGAGGCTGCGAAGAAAGCAGGAACAATGAACGATGTGCGAACGGCTTGCGCACTGCTGCCAAACTGAGCAGAAGCCTCTTGCAGGGACGTCTTTTGTAGGCAGCTCGCGCGGAAGTAACACATTGAACGCACTTGATCAGCGGAAGAGGGCTGCACGAAGTTCCAACAGTTACGTCTGTAGCCGACGATACGTCAGCCACTCAGTCCCACTCGCTGGCAGGCAGAAAGCGGTCACCACGGATGAGGCTGCGATGAAAGCAGGAACAAAGAACGATGTGCGAACGGCTTGCGCACTTCTGCCAAACTGAGCTGAAACCTCTTGCATGGACGTCTTTTGTAGGCAGCTCGGGCGGAAGTAACACATTGAACGCACTTGATCAGCGGAAGAGGGCTGCACGAAGTTCCAACAGTTACGTCTGTAGCCGACGATACGTCAGCCACTCGGGCCCACTGGCTGGCTGGCAGAAAGCGGTCACCACGGATGAGGCTTCCAAGAAAGCAGGAACAATTAACGATGTGCGAACGGCTTGTGCTCTGCTGCCAAACTGAGCAGACGCCTCTTGCAGGGACGTCTTTTGTAGGTAGCTCGGGCGGAAGTACAACGTTGAACGCGCTTGATCACCGGAAGAGGACTACATGAAGTTCCAACAGTTACGTCTGCAGAAGAAGATACATCAGCCACTCGGTCCCAGTCGCTGGCAGGAAGAAAGCGGTCACCACGAATGTGGCTGTGAAGAAAGGAGGAACAATGAACGATGTGTGAACGGCTTGCGCACTGCTGCCAAACTGAGCAGAAGCCTCTTGCAGAGACGTCTTTTGTAGGCAGCTCGGGCGGAAGTACAACGTTGAACGCGCTTGATCAACGGAAGAGGGCTACACGAAGCTCAAACAGTTACGTCTGCAGAAGAAGATACGTCGGCCACTCGGTCCCACTCGCTGGCAGGAAGAAAGCGGTCACCACGGGTGTGGCTGCGAAGAAAGCAGGAACAATGAACGATGTGTGAACGGCTTGCGCACTGCTGCCAAACTGAGCTGAAGCCTCTGGCAGGGACGTCTTTTGTAGGCAGCTCGGGCGGAAGTACAACGCTGAACGCGCTTGATCACATGAAGAGGGCTACACGAAGTTCCAACAGTTACGTCTGCAGAAGAAGATACGTCAGCCACTCGGTCCCACTCGCTGGCAGGAAGAAAGCGGTTACCACGGATGTGGCTACGAAGAAAGCAGAACAATGAACGATGTGCGAACGGCTTGCGCACTGCTGCCAAAGTGAGCCGAAGCCTCTTGCAGGGACGTCTTTTGTAGGCAGCTCAGGCGGAAGTAACACGTTGAACGCGCTTGATCACCGGAAGAGGGCTACACGCAGTTCCAACAGTTACGTCTGCAGAAGAAGATACGTCAGCCACTCGGTCCCACTCGCTGGCAGGAAGAAAGCGGTCACCACGGATGAGTCTGCGAAGAAAGCAGGAACAATGAACGATGTGCGAACGGCTTGCGCACTGCTGCCAAACTGAGCAGAAGCCTCTTGCAGGGACGTCTTTTGTAGGCAGCTCGGGCGGAAGTAACACGTTGAACGCACTTGATCACAGGAAGAGGGCTACACGAAGTTCCAACATTTACGTCTGTAGCCGACGATACGTCAGCCACTCGGGCCCACTGGCTGGCTGGCAGAAAGCGGTCACCACGGATGAGGCTTCCAAGAAAGCAGGAACAATTAACGATGTGCGAACGGCTTGCGCTCTGCTGCCAAACTGAGCAGGCGCCTCTTGCAGGGACGTCTTTTGTAGGTAGCTCGGGCGGAAGTACAACGTTGAACGCGCTTGATCACCGGAAGAGGACTACATGAAGTTCCAACAGTTACGTCTGCAGAAGAAGATACATCAGCCACTCGGTCCCACTCGCTGGCAGGAAGAAAGCGGTCACCACGGATGAGGCTGCGAAGAAAGCAGGAACAATGAACGATGTGCGAACGGCTTGCGCACTGCTGCCAAACTGAGCAGAAGCCTCTTGCAGGGACGTCTTTTGTAGGCAGCTCGCGCGGAAGTAACACATTGAACGCACTTGATGAGCGGAAGAGGGCTGCACGAAGTTCCAACAGTTACGTCTGTAGCCGACGATACGTCAGCCACTCAGTCCCACTCGCTGGCAGGCAGAAAGCGGTCACCACGGATGAGGCTGCGAAGAAAGCAGGAACAATGAACGATGTGCGAACGGCTTGCGCACTGCTGCCAAACTGAGCAGAAGCCTCTTGCAGGGACGTCTTCTGTAGGCAGCTCGGGCGGAAGTACAACGTTGAACGCGCTGGATCACCGGAAGAGGGCTACACGAAGTTCCAACAGTTACGTCTGTAGCCGACGATACGTCAGCCACTCGGTCCCACTCGCTGGAAGGCAGAAAGCGGTCACCACGGATGAGGCTGCGAAGAAAGCAGGAACAATGAACGATGTGCGAACGGCTTGCGCACTGCTGCCAAACTGAGCAGAAGCCTCTTGCAGGGACGTCTTCTGTAGGCAGCTCGGGCGGAAGTACAACGTTGAACGCGCTGGATCACCGCAAGAGGGCTACACGAAGTTCCAACAGTTACGTCTGTAGCCGACGATACGTCAGCCACTCGGTCCCACTCGCTGGAAGGCAGAAAGCGGTCACCACGGATGAGGCTGCGAAGAAAGCAGGAACAATGAACGATGTGCGAACGGCTTGCGCACTGCTGCCAAACTGAGCAGAAGCCTCTTGCAGGGACGTCTTCTGTAGGCAGCTCGGGCGGAAATACAACGTTGAACGCGCTGGATCACCGGAAGATGGCTACACGAAGTTCCAAGAGTTACGTCTGCAAAAGAAGATACGTCAGCCACTCTGTCCCACTCGCTGGCAGGAAGAAAGCGGTCACCACGGATGTGGCTGCGAAGAAAGCAGGAACAAAGAACGATGTGCGAACGGCTTGCGCACTGCTGCCAAACTGAGCAGAAGCCTCTTGAAGAGACGTCTTTTGTAGGCAGCTCGGGCGGAAGTACAACGTTGAACGCGCTTGATCACCGGAAGAGGGCTACACGCAGTTCCAGCACTTCCGTCTGCAGCCGACGATACGTTAGCCACTCGTTCCCACTCGCTGGCAGGAAGAAAGCGGTCACCACGGATGTTGCTGCGAAGAAAGCAGGAACAATGAACGATGTGCGAACGGCTTGCGCACTGCTGCCAAACTGAGCAGAAGTCTCTTGTAGGGACGACTTTTGTAGGCAGCTCGGCCGGAAGTCCAACTTTGAACGCGCTTGACCACCGGAAGAGGGCTACACGCCGTTCCAGCACTTCCGTCTGCAGCCGACGATACGTCAGCCACTCTGTCCCACTAGCTGGCAGGCAGTAATCGGTCACCACGGGTGAGGCTGCGAAGAAAGCAGGAACAATGAACGATGTGCGAACGGCTTTCGCACTGCTGCCAAACTGAGCAGAAGCCTCTTGCAGGGACGTCTTTTGTAGGCAGCTCGGGCGGAAGTACAACGTTGAACGCGCTTGATCAATGCAAGAGGGCTACACGAAGTTCCAACAGTTACGTCTGCAGAAGAAGATACGTCAGCCACTCGGTCCCACTCGCTGGCAGGAAGAAAGCGGTTACCACGGATGTGGCTACGAAGAAAGCAGAACAATGAACGATGTGCGAACGGCTTGCGCACTGCTGCCAAAGTGAGCCGAAGCCTCTTGCTGGGACGTCTTTTGTAGGCAGCTCAGGCGGAAGTAACACGTTGAACGCACTTGATCACAGGAAGAGGGCTACACGAAGTTCCAACATTTACGTATGTAGCCGACGATACGTCAGCCACTCGGGCCCACCGGCTGGCTGGCAGAAAGCGGTCACCACGGATGAGGCTGCGAAGAAAGCAGGAACTATGAACGATGTGCGAACGGCTTGCGCACTGCTGCCAAACTGAGCAGAAGCCTCTTGCAGGGACGTCTTTTGTAGGCAGCTCGGGCGGAAGTAACACGTTGAACGCACTTGATCACAGGAAGAGGGCTACACGAAGTTCCAACATTTACGTATGTAGTCGACGATACGTCAGCCACTCGGGCCCACCGGCTGGCTGGCAGAAAGCGGTCACCACGGATGAGGCTGCGAAGAAAGCAGGAACTATGAACGATGTGCGAACGGCTTGCGCACTGCTGCCAAACTGAGCAGAAGCCTCTTGCAGGGACGTCTTCTGTAGGCAGCTCGGGCGGAAGTACAACGTTGAACGCGCTTGATCACCGGAAGATGGCTACACGAAGTTCCAAGAGTTACGTCTGCAGAAGAAGATACGTCAGCCACTCGGTCCCACTCGCTGGGAGGAAGAAAGCGGTCACCACGGATGTGGCTGTGAAGAAAGCAGGAACAAAGAACGATGTGCGAACGGCTTGCGCACTGCTGCCAAACTGAGCAGAAGCCTCTTGCAGGGACGTCTTTTGTATGCAGCTCGGGCGGAAGTAACACGTTGAACGCACTTGATCACAGGAAGAGGGCTACACGAAGTTCCAACATTTACGTATGTAGCCGACGATACGTCAGCCACTCGGGCCCACCGGCTGGCTGGCAGAAAGCGGTCACCACGGATGAGGCTTCCAAGAAAGCAGGAACAATTAACGATGTGCGAACGGCTTGCGCTCTGCTGCCAAAATGAGCAGACGCCTCTTGCAGGGACGTCTTTTGTAGGCAGCTCGGGCGGAAGTACAACGTTGAACGCGCTTGATCACCGGAAGAGGACTACATGAAGTTCCAACAGTTACGTCTGCAGAAGATACGTCAGCCACTCGGTCCCACTCGCTGGCAGGAAGAAAGCGGTCACCACGGATGTGGCTGTGAAGAAAGCAGGAACAAAGAACGATGTGCGAACGGCTTGCGCACTGCTGCCAAACTGAGCAGAAGCCTCTTGCAGGGACGTCTTTTGTAGGCAGCTCGGGCGGAAGTAACACGTTGAACGCACTTGATCACAGGAAGAGGGCTCCACGCACTTCCAGCAGTTACGTCTGCAGCCGACGATACGTCCGCCACTCGGTCCCACTCGCTGGCAGGCAGAAAGCGGTCACCACGGATGAGGCTGCGAAGAAAGCAGGAACAATGAACGATGTGCGAACGGTTTGCGCACTGCTGCCAAACTGAGCAGAAGCCTCTTGCAGGGATGTCTTTTGTAGGCAGCTCGGGCAGAAGTACAACGTTGAACGCGCTTGTTACCGGAAGAGGGCTACACGAAGTTCCAACAGTTACGTCTGTAGCCGACGATACGTCAGCCACTCGGTCCCACTCACTAGCAGGCAAAAAGCGGACACCACGGATCAGGCTGCGAAGAAAGCAGGAACAATGAACGATGTGCGAACGGCTTGCGCACTGCTGCCAAACTGAGCAGAAGCCTCTTGAAGGGACGACTTTTTGTAGGCAGCTCGGGTGGAAGTCCAACGTTGAACGCGCTTGACCACCGGAAAAGGGGTACACGAAATTCCAACAGTTACGTCTGCAGAAGAAGATCCGTTAGCCACTCGGTCCCACTCGCTGGCAGGAAGAAAGCGGTCACCACGGAAGTGGCTGCGAAGAAAGCAGGAACAAGGAACGATGTGCGAACGGCTTGCGCACTGCTGCCAAACTGAGCAGAAGCCTCTTGCAGGGACGTCTTCTGTAGGCAGCTCGGGCGGAAGTACAACGTTGAACGCGCTTGATCACCGGAAGATGGCTACACGAAGTTCCAAGAGTTACGTCTGCAGAAGAAGATACGACAGCCACTCGGTCCCACTCGCTGGCAGGAAGAAAGCGGTCACCACGGATGTGGCTGCGAAGAAAGCAGGAACAAAGAACGATGTGCGAACGGCTTGCGCACTGCTGCCAAACTGAGCAGAAGCCTCTTGCAGGGACGTCTTTTGTAGGCAACTCGTGCGGAAGTAACACGTTGAACGTACTTGATCACAGGAAGAGGGCTACACGAAGTTCCAACATTTACGTCTGTAGCCGACGATACGTCAGCCACTCGGGCCCACTGGCTGGCTGGCAGAAAGCGGTCACAACGGATGAGGCTTCCAAGAAAGCAGGAACAATTAACGATGTGCGAACGGCTTGCGCTCTGCTGCCAAACTGAGCAGACGCCTCTTGCAGGGACGTCTTTTGTAGGCAGCTCGGGCGGAAGTACAACGTTGAACGCGCTTGATCACCGGAAGAGGACTATATGAAGTTCCAACAGTTACGTCTGCAGAAGAAGATACGTCAGCCACTCGGTCCCACTCGCTGGCAGGAAGAAAGCGGTCACCACGGATGAGGCTGCGAAGAAAGCAGGAACAATGAACGATGTGCGAACGGCTTGCGCACTGCTGCCAAACTGAGCAGAAGCCTCTTGCAGGGACGTCTTTTGTAGGCAGCTCAGGTGGAAGTTCAACGTTGAACGCACTTGATCACCGGAAGAGGACTCCACGCTGTTCCAGCACTTCCGTCTGCAGCCGACGATACGTCAGCCACTCGGACCCACTAGCTGGCAGGCAGAAATCGGTCACCACGGGTGAGGCTGCGAAGAAAGCAGGAACAATGATCGTTGTGCGAACGGCTTGCGCACTGCTGCCAAACTGAGCAGAAGCTTCTTGCAGGGACGTCTTTTGTAGGCAGCTCGGGCGAAAGTACAACGTTGAACGCGCTTGATCACCGGAAGAGGGCTACACGAAGTTCGAACAGTTACGCCTGCAGAAGAAGATACGTCAGCCACTCGGTCCCTCTCGCTGGCAGGAAGAAAGCGGTCACCAAGGATGTGGGTGCGAAGAAAGCAGGAACAATGAACGATGTGCGAACGGCTTGTGCACTGCTGCCAAACTGAGCAGAGGCCTCTTGCAGGGACGTCTTTTGTAGGCAGCTCGCGCGGAAGTACACACGTTGAACGCGCTTGATCACCGGAAGAGGGCTACACGAAATTCCAACAGTTACGTCTGCAGAAGAAGATACGTTAGCCACTCGGTCCCACTCGCTGGCAGGAAGAAAGCGGTCACCACGGAAGTGGCTGCGAAGAAAGCAGGAACAAAGAACGATGTGCGAACGGCTTGCGCACCGCTGCTAAACTGAGCAGAAGCCTCTTGCAGGGACGTCTTCTGTAGGCAGCTCGGGCGGAAGTACAACGTTGAACGCGCTTGATCACCGGAAGATGGCTACACGAAGTTCCAAGAGTTACGTCTGCAGAAGAAGATACGTCAGCCACTCGGTCCCACTCGCTGGCAGGAAGAAAGCGGTCACCACGGATGTGGCTGTGAAGAAAGCAGGAACAAAGAACGATGTGCGAACGGCTTGCGCACTGCTGCCAAACTGAGCAGAAGCCTCTTGCAGGGACGTCTTTTGTAGGCAGCTCGGGCGGAAGTAACACGTTGAACGCACTTGATCACAGGAAGAGGGCTACACGAAGTTCCAACATTTACGTATGTAGCCGACGATACGTCAGCCACTCGGGCCCACCGGCTGGCTGGCAGAAAGCGGTCACCACGGATGAGGCTTCCAAGAAAGCAGGAACAATTAACGATGTGCGAACGGCTTGCGCTCTGCTGCCAAACTGAGCAGACGCCTCTTGCAGGAACGTCTTCTGTAGGCAGCTCGGGCGGAAGTACAACGTTGAACGCGCTTGATCACCGGAAGAGGACTACACGAAGTTCCAAGAGTTACGTCTGCAGAAGAAGATACGTCAGCCACTCGGTCCCACTCGCTGGCAGGAAGAAAGCGGTCACCACGGATGTGGCTGTGAAGAAAGCAGGAACAAAGAACGATGTGCGAACGGCTTGCGCACTGCTGCCAAACTGAGCAGAAGCCTCTTGCAGGGACGTCTTTTGTAGGCAGCTCGGGCGGAAGTACAACGTTGAACGCGCTTGATCACCGGAAGAGGGCTACACGAAGTTCCAAGAGTTACGTCTGCAGAAGAAGATACGTCAGCCACTCGGTCCCACTCGCTGGCAGGAAGAAAGCGGTCACCACGGATGTGGCTGTGAAGAAAGCAGGAACAAAGAACGATGTGCGAACGGCTTGCACACTGCTGCCAAACTGAGCAGAAGCCTCTTGCAGGGACGTCTTTTGTAGGCAGCTCGGGCGGAAGTAACACGTTGAACGCACTTGATCACAGGAAGAGGGCTACACGAAGTTCCAACATTTACGTATGTAGCCGACGATACGTCAGCCACTCGGGCCCACCGGCTGGCTGGCAGAAAGCGGTCACCACGGATGTTGCTGCGAAGAAAGCAGGAATAATGAACGATGTGCGAACGGCTTGCGCACTTCTGCCAAACTGAGCAGAAGCCTCTTGCAGGGACGTCTTTTGTAGGCAGCTCGGGCGAAAGTACAACTTTGAACGCACTTGATCAGCGGAAGAGGGCTGCACGAAGTTCCAACAGTTACGGCTGTAGCCGAGGATACGTCAGCCACTCAGTCCCACTCGCTGGCAGGCAGAAAGCGGTCACCACGGATGAGGCTGCGAAGAAAGCAGGAACAATGAACGATGTGCGAACGGCTTGCGCACAGCTGCCAAACTCAGCTGAAACCCCTTGCAGGGACGTCGTTTGTAGGCAGCTCGGGCGGAAGTACCACGTTGAACGCGTTTGATCACCGGAAGAGGGCTACACGAAGTTCCAACAGTTACGTCTGTAGCCGACGATACGTCAGCCACTCGGTCCCACTCGCTGGAAGGCAGAAAGCGGTCACCACGGATGAGGCTGCGAAGAAAGCAGGAACTATGAACGATGTGCGAACGGCTTGCGCACTGCTGCCAAACTGAGCAGAAGCCTCTTGCAGGGACGTCTTCTGTAGGCAGCTCGGGCGGAAGTACAACGTTGAACGCGCTGGATCACCGGAAGATGGCTACACGAAGTTCCAAGAGTTACGTCTGCAAAAGAAGATACGTCAGCCACTCGGTCCCTCTCGCTGGCAGGAAGAAAAGCGGTCACCAAGGATGTGGGTGCGAAGAAAGCAGGAACAATGAACGATGTGCGAACGGCTTGCGCACTGCTGCCAAACTGAGCAGAGGCCTCTTGCAGGGACGTCTTTTGTCGGCAGCTCGCGCGGAAGTAACACATTGAACGCGCTTGATCACCGGAAGAGGGCTACACGAAGTTCCAACAGTTACGTCTGCAGAAGAAGATACGTTAGCCACTCTGTCCCACTCGCTGGCAGGAAGAAAGCGGTCACCACGGATATTGCTGCGAAGAAAGCAGGAACAATGAACGATGTGCGAACGGCTTGCGCACTGCTGCCAAACTGAGCAGAAGCCTCTTGAAGAGACGTCTTTTGTAGGCAGCTCGGGCGGAAGTACAACGTTGAACGCGCTTGATCACCGGAAGAGGGCTTCACGCAGTTCCAGCACTTCCGTCTGTATCCGACGATACGTCAGCCACTCGATCCCACTCGCTGGCAGGCAGAAATCGGTCACCACGGGTGAGGCTGCGAAGAAAGCAGGAACAATGAACGATGTGCGAACGGCTTGCGCACTGCTGCCAAACTGAGCAGAAGCCTCTTGAAGAGATGTCTTTTGTAGGCAGCTCGGGCGGAAGTACAACGTTGAACGCGCTTGACCACCGGAAGAGGGCTTCACGCAGTTCCAGCACTTCCGTCTGCAGCCGACGATACGTTAGCCACTCGTTCCCACTCGCTGGCAGGAAGAATGCGGTCACCACGGATGTTGCTGCGAAGAAATCAGGAACAATGAACGATGTGCGAACGGCTTGCGCACTGCTTCCAAACTGAGCAGAAACCTCTTGTAGGGACGACTTTTGTAGGCAGCTCGGCCGGAAGACCAACTTTGAACGCGCTTGACCACCGGAAGAGGGCTGCACGCCGTTCCAGCACTTCCGTCAGCAGCCGACGATACGTCAGCCACTCGGTCCCACTAGCTGGCAGGCAGAAATCGGTCACCACGGGTGAGGCTGCGAAGAAAGCAGGAACAATGAACGATGTGCGAACGGCTTGCGCACTGCTGCCAAACTGAGCAGAAGCCTATGCAGGGACGTATTTTGTAGGCAGCTCGGGCGGAAGTCCAACGTTGAACGCGCTTGTTACCAGAAGAGGGCTATACACAATTCCAGCAGTTCCCTCTGCAGCCGAAGATACATCAGCCACTCGGTCCAACTCGCTGGCAGGAACAAAGCGGTCACCACGGATGTGGCTGCGAAGAAAGCAGGTACAATGAACGATGTGCGTACGGCTTGCGCACTGCTGCCGAACTGAGCAGAAGCCTTTTGCAGGGACATATTATGTAGGCAGCTCAGGTGGAAGTTCAACGTTGAACGCACTTGATCACCGGAAGAAGGCTCCACGCACTTCCAGCAGTTACGTCTGCAGCCGACGATACGTCCGCCACTCGGTCCCACTCGCTGGCAGGCGGAAAGCGGTCACCACGGATGAGGCTGCGAAGAAAGCAGGAACAATGAACGATGTGCGAACGGTTTGCGCACTGCTGCCAAACTGAGCAGAAGCCTCTTGCAGGGATGTCTTTTGTAGGCAGCTCGGGCAGAAGTACAACGTTGAACGCGCTTGTTACCGGAAGAGGGCTACACGAAATTCCAGCAGTTCCCTCAGCAGAAGAAGATACTTCAGCCACTCGGTCCGACTCGCTGGAAGGAAGAAAGCGGTCACCACGGATGAGGCTGCGAAGTAAGCAGGAACAATGAACGATTTGCGAACGGCTAGCGCACTGGTGCCAAACTGAGCAGAAGCCTTTTGCAGGGACATATTATGTAGGCAGCTCAGGTGGAAGTTCAACGTTGAACGCACTTGATCACCGGAAGAAGGCTCCACGCACTTCCAGCAGTTACGTCTGCAGCCGACGATACGTCCGCCACTCGGTCCCACTCGCTGGCAGGCGGAAAGCGGTCACCACGGATGAGGCTGCGAAGAAAGCAGGAACAATGAACGATGTGCGAACGGTTTGCGCACTGCTGCCAAACTGAGCAGAAGCCTCTTGCAGGGATGTCTTTTGTAGGCAGCTCGGGCAGAAGTATAACGTTGAACGCGCTTGTTACCGGAAGAGGGCTAAACGAAATTCCAGCAGTTCCCTCAGCAGAAGAAGATACTTCAGCCACTCGGTCCGACTCGCTGGAAGGAAGAAAGCGGTCACCACGGATGAGGCTGCGAAGTAAGCAGGAACAAAGAACGATTTGCGAACGGCTAGCGCACTGGTGCCAAACTGAGCAGAAGCCTTTTGCAGGGACATATTATGTAGGCAGCTCAGGTGGAAGTTCAACGTTGAACGCGCTTGATCACCGGAAGAAGGCTCCACGCACTTCCAGCAGTTACGTCTGTAGCCGACGATACGTCAGCCACTCGGTCCCACTCGCTGGCAGGCAGAAAGCGGTCACCACGGATGAGGCTGCGAAGAAAGCAAGAACAATGAACGATGTGCGAACGGCTTGCGCACTGCTGCCAAACTGAGCAGAGGCCGAGTAGGGAGTAGGAAAGCTGAGTAGGGACGACTTTTGTAGGCAGCTCGGGCGGAAGTGCAACGTTGAACGCGCTTGAGCACCGGAAGAGGGCTACACGCCGTTCCAACACTTCCGTTTGAAGCCGACGATACGTCAGCCACTCGGTCCCACTCGCTGGCAGGAAGAAATCGGTCACCACGGGTGAGGAAGCGAAGAAAGCAGGAACAATGAACGATGTGCGAACGGCTTGTGCACTGCTGCCAAACTGAGCAGAAGCCTCTTGCAGGGACGTCTTTTGTAGGCAGCTCGGGCGAAAGTACAACGTTGAACGCGCTTGATCACCGGAAGAGGGCTACACGAAGTTCGAACAGTTACGTCTGCAGAAGAAGATACGTCAGCCACTCGGTCCCTCTCGCCTGCAGGAAGAAAGCATTCGCCACGGATGAGGCTGCGAAGAAAGCAGGAACAATGAACGATGTGCGAACGGCTTGCGCACAGCTGCCAAACTGAGCTGAAACCTCTTGCAGGGACGTCTTTTGTAGGCAGCTCGACGGAAGTACAACGTTGAACGCGCTAAATCACCGGAAGAGGGCTACACGAAGTTCCAACAGTTACGTCTGTAGCCGACGATACGTCAGCCACTCGGTCCCACTCGCTAGCAGGCAGAAAGCGGACACCACGGATCAGGCTGCGAAGAAAGCAGGAACAATGAACGATGTGCGAACGGCTTGCGCACTGCTGCCAAACTGAGCAGAAGCCTCTTGAAGGGACGACTTTTTGTAGGCAGCTCGGGTGGAAGTCCAACGTTGAACGCGCTTGACCACCGGAAAAGGGGTACACGAAATTCCAACAGTTACGTCTGCAGAAGAAGATCCGTTAGCCACTCGGTCCCACTCGCTGGCAGGAAGAAAGCGGTCACCACGGAAGTGGCTGCGAAGAAAGCAGGAACAAGGAACGATGTGCGAACGGCTTGCGCACTGCTGCCAAACTGAGCAGAAGCCTCTTGCAGGGACGTCTTTTGTAGGCAACTCGTGCGGAAGTAACACGTTGAACGTACTTGATCACAGGAAGAGGGCTACACGAAGTTCCAACATTTACGTCTGTAGCCGACGATACGTCAGCCACTCGGGCCCACTGGCTGGCTGGCAGAAAGCGGTCACCACGGATGAGGCTTCCAAGAAAGCAGTTACAATTAACGATGTGCGAACGGCTTGCGCTCTGCTGCCAAACTGAGCAGACGCCTCTTGCAGGGACGTCTTTTGTAGGCAGCTCGGGCGGAAGTACAACGTTGAACGCGCTTGATCACCGGAAGAGGACTATATGAAGTTCCAACAGTTACGTCTGCAGAAGAAGATACGTCAGCCACTCGGTCCCACTCGCTGGCAGGAAGAAAGCGGTCACCACGGATGAGGCTGCGAAGAAAGCAGGAACAATGAACGATGTGCGAACGGCTTGCGCACTGCTGCCAAACTGAGCAGAAGCCTCTTGCAGGGACGTCTTTTGTAGGCAGCTCAGGTGGAAGTTCAACGTTGAACGCACTTGATCACCGGAAGAGGACTCCACGCACTTCCAGCACTTCCGTCTGCAGCCGACGATAAGTTAGCCACTCGTTCCCACTCGCTGGCAGGAAGAAAGCGGTCACCACGGATGTGGCTGCGAAGAAAGCAGGAACAAAGAACGATGTGCGAACGGCTTGCGCACTTCTGCCAAACTGAGCAGAAGCCTCTTGTATGGACGACTTTTGCAGGCAGCTCGGCCGGAAGTCCAACTTTGAACGCGCTTGACCACCGGGAGAGGGCTACACGCTGTTCCAGCACTTCCGTCTGCAGCCGACGATACGTCAGCCACTCGGACCCACTAGCTGGCAGGCAGAAATCGGTCACCACGGGTGAGGCTGCGAAGAAAGCAGGAACAATGATCGTTGTGCGAACGGCTTGCGCACTGCTGCCAAACTGAGCAGAAGCCTCTTGCAGGGACGTCTTTTGTAGGCAGCTCGGGCGAAAGTACAACGTTGAACGCGCTTGATCACCGGAAGAGGGCTACACGAAGTTCGAACAGTTACGCCTGCAGAAGAAGATACGTTAGCCACTCGGTCCCTCTCGCTGGCAGGAAGAAAGCGGTCACCAAGGATGTGGGTGCGAAGAAAGCAGGAACAATGAACGATGTGCGAACGGCTTGTGCACTGCTGCCAAACTGAGCAGAGTCCTCTTGCAGGGACGTCTTTTGTAGGCAGCTCGCGCGGAAGTAACACATTGAACGCGCTTGATCACCGGAAGAGGGCTACACGAAATTCCAACAGTTACGTCTGCAGAAGAAGATACGTTAGCCACTCGGTCCCACTCGCTGGCAGGAAGAAAGCGGTCACCACGGAAGTGGCTGCGAAGAAAGCAGGAACAAAGAACGATGTGCGAACGGCTTGCGCACCGCTGCCAAACTGAGCAGAAGCCTCTTGCAGGGACGTCTTCTGTAGGCAGCTCGGGCGGAAGTACAACGTTGAACGCGCTTGATCACCGGAAGATGGCTACACGAAGTTCCAAGAGTTACGTCTGCAGAAGAAGATACGTCAGCCACTCGGTCCCACTCGCTGGCAGGAAGAAAGCGGTCACCACGGATGTGGCTGTGAAGAAAGCAGGAACAAAGAACGATGTGCGAACGGCTTGCGCACTGCTGCCAAACTGAGCAGAAGCCTCTTGCAGGGACGTCTTTTGTAGGCAGCTCGGGCGGAAGTAACACGTTGAACGCACTTGATCACAGGAAGAGGGCTACACGAAGTTCCAATATTTACGTATGTAGCCGACGATACGTCAGCCACTCGGGCCCACCGGCTGGCTGGCAGAAAGCGGTCACCACGGATGAGGCTTCCAAGAAAGCAGGAACAATTAACGATGTGCGAACGGCTTGCGCTCTGCTGCCAAACTGAGCAGACGCATCTTGCAGGGACGTCTTTTGTAGGCAGCTCGGGCGGAAGTACAACGTTGAACGCGCTTGATCACCGGAAGAGGACTACATGAAGTTCCAACAGTTACGTCTGCAGAAGATACGTCAGCCACTCGGTCCCACTCGCTGGCAGGAAGAAAGCGGTCACCACGGATGAGGCTGCGAAGAAAGCAGGAACAATGAACGATGTGCGAACGGCTTGTGCACTGCTGCCAAACTGAGCAGAAGCCTCTTGCAGGGACGTCTTTTGTAGGCAGCTCAGGTGGAAGTTCAACGTTGAACGCACTTGATCACCGGAAGAGGATTCCACGCACTTCCAGCACTTCCGTCTTCAGCCGACGATAAGTTAGCCACTCGTTCCCACTCGCTGGCAGGAAGAAAGCGGTCACCACGGATGTGGCTGTGAAGAAAGCAGGAACAAAGAACGATGAGCGAACGGCTTGCGCACTGCTGCCAAACTGAGCAGAAGCCTCTTGCAGGGACGTCTTTTGTAGGCAGCTCGGGCGGAAGTAACACGTTGAACGCACTTGATCACAGGAAGAGGGCTACACGAAGTTCCAACATTTACGTATGTAGCCGACGATACGTCAGCCACTCGGGCCCACCGGCTGGCTGGCAGAAAGCGGTCACCACGGATGAGGCTGCGAAGAAAGCAGGAACTATGAACGATGTGCGAACGGCTTGCGCACTGCTGCCAAACTGAGCAGAAGCCTCTTGCAGGGACGTCTTTTGTAGGCAGCTCGGGCGGAAGTAACACGTTGAACGCACTTGATCACAGGAAGAGGGCTACACGAAGTTCCAACATTTACGTATGTAGCCGACGATACGTCAGCCACTCGGGCCCACCGGCTGGCTGGCAGAAAGCGGTCACCACGGATGAGGCTGCGAAGAAAGCAGGAACTATGAACGATGTGCGAACGGCTTGCGCACTGCTGCCAAACTGAGCAGAAGCCTCTTGCAGGGACGTCTTCTGTAGGCAGCTCGGGCGGAAGTACAACGTTGAACGCGCTTGATCACCGGAAGATGGCTACACGAAGTTCCAAGAGTTACGTCTGCAGAAGAAGATACGTCAGCCACTCGGTCCCACTCGCTGGCAGGAAGAAAGCGGTCACCACGGATGTGGCTGTGAAGAAAGCAGGAACAAAGAACGATGTGCGAACGGCTTGCGCACTGCTGCCAAACTGAGCAGAAGCCTCTTGCAGGGACGTCTTTTGTAGGCAGCTCGGGCGGAAGTAACACGTTGAACGCACTTGATCACAGGAAGAGGGCTACACGAAGTTCCAACATTTACGTATGTAGCCGACGATACGTCAGCCACTCGGGCCCACCGGCTGGCTGGCAGAAAGCGGTCACCACGGATGAGGCTTCCAAGAAAGCAGGAACAATTAACGATGTGCGAACGGCTTGCGCTCTGCTGCCAAACTGAGCAGACGCCTCTTGCAGGGACGTCTTTTGTAGGCAGCTCGGGCGGAAGTACAACGTTGAACGCGCTTGATCACCGGAAGAGGACTACATGAAGTTCCAACAGTTACGTCTGCAGAAGATACGTCAGCCACTCTGTCCCACTCGCTGGCAGGAAGAAAGCGGTCACCACGGATGAGGCTGCGAAGAAAGCAGGAACAATTAACGATGTGCGAACGGCTTGCGCTCTGCTGCCAAACTGAGCAGAAGCCTCTTGCAGGGACGTCTTTTGTAGGCAGCTCGGGCGGAAGTAACACGTTGAACGCACTTGATCACAGGAAGAGGGCTCCACGCACTTCCAGCAGTTACGTCTGCAGCCGACGATACGTCCGCCACTCGGTCCCACTCGCTGGCAGGCAGAAAGCGGTCACCACGGATGAGGCTGCGAAGAAAGCAGGAACAATGAACGATGTGCGAACGGTTTGCGCACTGCTGCCAAACTGAGCAGAAGCCTCTTGCAGGGATGTCTTTTGTAGGCAGCTCGGGCAGAAGTACAACGTTGAACGCGCTTGTTACCGGAAGAGGGCTACACGAAGTTCCAACAGTTACGTCTGTAGCCGACGATACGTCAGCCACTCGGTCCCACTCACTAGCAGGCAGAAAGCGGACACCACGGATCAGGCTGCGAAGAAAGCAGGAACAATGAACGATGTGCGAACGGCTTGCGCACTGCTGCCAAACTGAGCAGAAGCCTCTTGAAGGGACGACTTTTTGTAGGCAGCTCGGGTGGAAGTCCAACGTTGAACGCGCTTGACCACCGGAAAAGGGGTACACGAAATTCCAACAGTTACGTCTGCAGAAGAAGATCCGTTAGCCACTCGGTCCCACTCGCTGGCAGGAAGAAAGCGGTCACCACGGAAGTGGCTGCGAAGAAAGCAGGAACAAGGAACGATGTGCGAACGGCTTGCGCACTGCTGCCAAACTGAGCAGAAGCCTCTTGCAGGGACGTCTTCTGTAGGCAGCTCGGGCGGAAGTACAACGTTGAACGCGCTTGATCACCGGAAGATGGCTACACGAAGTTCCAAGAGTTACGTCTGCAGAAGAAGATACGTCAGCCACTCGGTCCCACTCGCTGGCAGGAAGAAAGCGGTCACCACGGATGTGGCTGCGAAGAAAGCAGGAACAAAGAACGATGTGCGAACGGCTTGCGCACTGCTGCCAAACTGAGCAGAAGCCTCTTGCAGGGACGTCTTTTGTAGGCAACTCGTGCGGAAGTAACACGTTGAACGTACTTGATCACAGGAAGAGGGCTACACGAAGTTCCAACATTTACGTCTGTAGCCGACGATACGTCAGCCACTCGGGCCCACTGGCTGGCTGGCAGAAAGCGGTCACCACGGATGAGGCTTCCAAGAAAGCAGGAACAATTAACGATGTGCGAACGGCTTGCGCTCTGCTGCCAAACTGAGCAGACGCCTCTTGCAGGGACGTCTTTTGTAGGCAGCTCGGGCGGAATTACAACGTTGAACGCGCTTGATCACCGGAAGAGGACTATATGAAGTTCCAACAGTTACGTCTGCAGAAGAAGATACGTCAGCCACTCGGTCCCACTCGCTGGCAGGAAGAAAGCGGTCACCACGGATGAGGCTGCGAAGAAAGCAGGAACAATGAACGATGTGCGAACGGCTTGCGCACTGCTGCCAAACTGAGCAGAAGCCTCTTGCAGGGACGTCTTTTGTAGGCAGCTCAGGTGGAAGTTCAACGTTGAACGCACTTGATCACCGGAAGAGGACTCCACGCTGTTCCAGCACTTCCGTCTGCAGCCGACGATACGTCAGCCACTCGGACCCACTAGCTGGCAGGCAGAAATCGGTCACCACGGGTGAGGCTGCGAAGAAAGCAGGAACAATGATCGTTGTGCGAACGGCTTGCGCACTGCTGCCAAACTGAGCAGAAGCCTCTTGCAGGGACGTCTTTTGTAGGCAGCTCGGGCGAAAGTACAACGTTGAACGCGCTTGATCACCGGAAGAGGGCTACACGAAGTTCGAACAGTTACGCCTGCAGAAGAAGATACGTCAGCCACTCGGTCCCTCTCGCTGGCAGGAAGAAAGCGGTCACCAAGAATGTGGGTGCGAAGAAAGCAGGAACAATGAACGATGTGCGAACGGCTTGTGCACTGCTGCCAAACTGAGCAGAGGCCTCTTGCAGGGACGTCTTTTGTAGGCAGCTCGCGCGGAAGTAACACATTGAACGCGCTTGATCACCGGAAGAGGGCTACACGAAATTCCAACAGTTACGTCTGCAGAAGAAGATACGTTAGCCACTCGGTCCCACTCGCTGGCAGGAAGAAAGCGGTCACCACGGAAGTGGCTGCGAAGAAAGCAGGAACAAAGAACGATGTGCGAACGGCTTGCGCACCGCTGCTAAACTGAGCAGAAGCCTCTTGCAGGGACGTCTTCTGTAGGCAGCTCGGGCGGAAGTACAACGTTGAACGCGCTTGATCACCGGAAGATGGCTACACGAAGTTCCAAGAGTTACGTCTGCAGAAGAAGATACGTCAGCCACTCGGTCCCACTCGCTGGCAGGAAGAAAGCGGTCACCACGGATGTGGCTGTGAAGAAAGCAGGAACAAAGAACGATGTGCGAACGGCTTGCGCACTGCTGCCAAACTGAGCAGAAGCCTCTTGCAGGGACGTCTTTTGTAGGCAGCTCGGGCTGAAGTAACACGTTGAACGCACTTGATCACAGGAAGAGGGCTACACGAAGTTCCAACATTTACGTATGTAGCCGACGATACGTCAGCCACTCGGGCCCACCGGCTGGCTGGCAGAAAGCGGTCACCACGGATGAGGCTTCCAAGAAAGCAGGAACAATTAACGATGTGCGAACGGCTTGCGCTCTGCTGCCAAACTGAGCAGACGCCTCTTGCAGGGACGTCTTCTGTAGGCAGCTCGGGCGGAAGTACAACGTTGAACGCGCTTGATCACCGGAAGAGGACTACACGAAGTTCCAAGAGTTACGTCTGCAGAAGAAGATACGTCAGCCACTCGGTCCCACTCGCTGGCAGGAAGAAAGCGGTCACCACGGATGTGGCTGTGAAGAAAGCAGGAACAAAGAACGATGTGCGAACGGCTTGCGCACTGCTGCCAAACTGAGCAGAAGCCTCTTGCAGGGACGTCTTTTGTAGGCAGCTCGGGCGGAAGTACAACGTTGAACGCGCTTGATCACCGGAAGAGGGCTACACGAAGTTCCAAGAGTTACGTCTGCAGAAGAAGATACGTCAGCCACTCGGTCCCACTCGCTGGCAGGAAGAAAGCGGTCACCACGGATGTGGCTGTGAAGAAAGCAGGAACAAAGAACGATGTGCGAACGGCTTGCACACTGCTGCCAAATTGAGCAGAAGCCTCTTGCAGGGACGTCTTTTGTAGGCAGCTCGGGCGGAAGTAACACGTTGAACGCACTTGATCACAGGAAGAGGGCTACACGAAGTTCCAACATTTACGTATGTAGCCGACGATACGTCAGCCACTCGGGCCCACCGGCTGGCTGGCAGAAAGCGGTCACCACGGATGTTGCTGCGAAGAAAGCAGGAATAATGAACGATGTGCGAACGGCTTGCGCACTTCTGCCAAACTGAGCAGAAGCCTCTTGCAGGGACGTCTTTTGTAGGCAGCTCGGGCGAAAGTACAACTTTGAACGCACTTGATCAGCGGAAGAGGGCTGCACGAAGTTCCAACAGTTACGGCTGTAGCCGAGGATACGTCAGCCACTCAGTCCCACTCGCTGGCAGGCAGAAAGCGGTCACCACGGATGAGGCTGCGAAGAAAGCAGGAACAATGAACGATGTGCGAACGGCTTGCGCACAGCTGCCAAACTCAGCTGAAACCCCTTGCAGGGACGTCGTTTGTAGGCAGCTCGGGCGGAAGTACCACGTTGAACGCGTTTGATCACCGGAAGAGGGCTACACGAAGTTCCAACAGTTACGTCTGTAGCCGACGATACGTCAGCCACTCGGTCCCACTCGCTGGAAGGCAGAAAGCGGTCACCACGGATGAGGCTGCGAAGAAAGCAGGAACTATGAACGATGTGCGAACGGCTTGCGCACTGCTGCCAAACTGAGCAGAAGCCTCTTGCAGGGACGTCTTCTGTAGGCAGCTCGGGCGGAAGTACAACGTTGAACGCGCTGGATCACCGGAAGATGGCTACACGAAGTTCCAAGAGTTACGTCTGCAAAAGAAGATACGTCAGCCACTCTGTCCCACTCGCTGGCAGGAAAAAAGCGGTCACCACGGATGTTGCTACGAAGAAAGCAGGAACAATGAACGATGTGCGAACGGCTTGCGCACTGCTGCCAAACTGAGCAGAAGCCTCTTGTAGGGACGACTTTTGTAGGCAGCTCGGCCGGAAGTCCATCTTTGAACGCGCTTGACCACCGGAAGAGGGATACACGCCGTTCCAGCCCTTCCGTCTGCAGCCGACGATACGTCAGCCAATCGGTCCCACTGGCTGGCAGGCAGTAATCGGTCACCACGGGGGAGGCTGAGAAGAAAGCAGGAACAATGAACGATGTGCGAACGCCTTTCGCACTGCTGCCAAACTGAGCAGAAGCCTCTTCCAGGGACGTCTTTTGTAGGCAGCTCGGGCGAAAGTACAACGTTGAACGCGCTTGATCACCGGAAGAGGGCTACACGAAGTTCGAACAGTTACGTCTGCAGAAGAAGATACGTCAGCCACTCGGTCCCTCTCGCTGGCAGGAAGAAAAGCGGTCACCAAGGATGTGGGTGCGAAGAAAGCAGGAACAATGAACGATGTGCGAACGGCTTGCGCACTGCTGCCAAACTGAGCAGAGGCCTCTTGCAGGGACGTCTTTTGTCGGCAGCTCGCGCGGAAGTAACACATTGAACGCGCTTGATCACCGGAAGAGGGCTACACGAAGTTCCAACAGTTACGTCTGCAGAAGAAGATACGTTAGCCACTCTGTCCCACTCGCTGGCAGGAAGAAAGCGGTCACCACGGATATTGCTGCGAAGAAAGCAGGAACAATGAACGATGTGCGAACGGCTTGCGCACTGCTGCCAAACTGAGCAGAAGCCTCTTGAAGAGACGTCTTTTGTAGGCAGCTCGGGCGGAAGTACAACGTTGAACGCGCTTGATCACCGGAAGAGGGCTTCACGCAGTTCCAGCACTTCCGTCTGTATCCGACGATACGTCAGCCACTCGGTCCCACTCGCTGGCAGGCAGAAATCGGTCACCACGGGTGAGGCTGCGAAGAAAGCAGGAACAATGAACGATGTGCGAACGGCTTGCGCACTGCTGCCAAACTGAGCAGAAGCCTCTTGAAGAGATGTCTTTTGTAGGCAGCTCGGGCGGAAGTACAACGTTGAACGCGCTTGACCACCGGAAGAGGGCTTCACGCAGTTCCAGCACTTCCGTCTGCAGCCGACGATACGTTAGCCACTCGTTCCCACTCGCTGGCAGGAAGAATGCGGTCACCACGGATGTTGCTGCGAAGAAATCAGGAACAATGAACGATGTGCGAACGGCTTGCGCACTGCTTCCAAACTGAGCAGAAGCCTCTTGTAGGGACGACTTTTGTAGGCAGCTCGGCCGGAAGACCAACTTTGAACGCGCTTGACCACCGGAAGAGGGCTGCACGCCGTTCCAGCACTTCCGTCAGCAGCCGACGATACGTCAGCCACTCGGTCCCACTAGCCGGCAGGCAGAAATCGGTCACCACGGGTGAGGTTGCGAAGAAAGCAGGAACAATGAACGATGTGCGAACGGCTTGCGCACTGCTGCCAAACTGAGCAGAAGCCTATGCAGGGACGTGTTTTGTAGGCAGCTCGGGCGGAAGTCCAACGTTGAACGCGCTTGTTACCAGAAGAGGGCTATACACAATTCCAGCAGTTCCCTCTGCAGCCGAAGATACATCAGCCACTCGGTCCAACTCGCTGGCAGGAACAAAGCGGTCACCACGGATGTGGCTGCGAAGAAAGCAGGTACAATGAACGATGTGCGTACGGCTTGCGCACTGCTGCCGAACTGAGCAGAAGCCTCTTGCAGGGACGTCTTTTAAGGCAGCTCGGGCGGAAGTACAACGTTGAACGCGCTTGATCACCGGAAGACTAGTAAAATCGACTAGTAAAATCGATGCTCGTGAATTTTCCTCGTTTCGATCTTAAACGATGTATCCTGTTGTTTTGAGCTGGAATACAAGTTCTCGCGCAGTTCTGAGAGAAAAAGTTTACACTTTCTCTCGTCTACTCTTCGACGACTAGTAAACTCGATGCTCGTGAATTTTGCTACTTTCGATCTAAAAAATGCATCCCGTTGTTTTGAGCCGGAATACAAGTTTTCGCGCAGTTCTGAGAGAAAACGTTTACACTTTCTCTCGCCTAGTCTTCGACGACTAGTAAAATCGATGCTTGTGAATTTTGCTTGTTTCGATCTAAAACGATGTATCCTGGTGTTTTGAGCCGGAATACAAGTTCTCGTGCAGATCTGAGAGAAAAAGTTTACACCTTTCTCTCGTCTACTCTTCGACGACTAGTAAAATCGATGCTCTTGAATTTTGCTAGTTTCGATCTAAAACGATGTATGCCGTTGTTTTGAGCCGGAATACAAGTTCTCGCGCAGTTCTGAGAGAAAAAGTTTACACCTTTCTCTCGTCTACTCTTCGACGACTAGTGAAATCGATGCTCGTGAATTTTGCTAGTTTCGATCTAAAACGATGTATCCCGTTGTTTCGAGACGGAATACAAGTTTTCGCGCAGTTCTGAGAGAAAAAGTTTACACCTTTCTCTCTTCTACTCTTCGACGACTTGTAAAACCGATGCTCGTGAATTTTGCTAGTTTCGATCTGAAACGATGTATCCCGCCGTCGTCTTGAGCCGGAATACAAGTTTTCGCGCAGTTCTGAGAGAAAAAGTTTACACCTTTCTCTTCTACTCTTCGACGACTTGTAAAATCGATGCTCGTGAATTCTGCTAGTTTCAATCTAAAACGATGTATCCCGTTGTTTTGAGCCGGAATACAAGTTTTCGCGCAGTTCTGAGAGAAAAAGTTTACACCTTTCTCTCGTCTAGTCTTCGACTAGTAAAATCGATGTTCGTGAATCTCGCTAGTTTTGATCTAAAACAATGTATCCCGTTGTTTCGAGCCGGAATACAAGTTTTCGCGCAGTTCTGAGAGAAAAAGTTTACACCTTTCTCTCGTCTACTCTTCGACGACTTGCAAAATCGATGCTCGTGAATTTTGCTAGTTTCGATCTAAAACGATGTATCCCGATGTTTTGAGCCGGACTACAAGTTTTCGCGCAGTTCTGAGAGAAAAAGTTTACACCTTTCTCGCGTCTACTCTTCGACGGCTAGTAAAATCGATGTTCGTGAATCTCGCTAGTTTCGATCTAAAACGATGTATCCGGTTGTTTGGAGCCGGAATACAAGTTCTCGTGCAGATCTGAGAGAAAAAGTTTACACCTTTCTCTCGTCTACTCTTCGACGACTTGTAAAATCGATGCTCGTGAATTCTGCTAGTTTCGATCTAAAACGATGTATCCTCGATGTTTTGAGCCGGAATACAAGTTTTCGCGCAGTTCTGAGAGAAAAAGTTTACACCTTTCTCTCGTCTACTCTTCGACTAGTAAAATCGATGTTCGTGAATCTCGCTAGTTTCGATCTAAAACGATGTATCCCGTTGTTTTGAGCCGGAATACAAGTTTTCGCGCAGTTCTGAGAGAAAACGTTTACACCTTTCTCTCGTCTACTCTTCGACGACTTGTAAACTCGATGCTCGTGAATTTTGCTAGTTTCGATCTAAAACGATGTATCCCGTTGTTGTGAGCCGGAATACAAGTTTTCGCGCAGTTCTGAGAGAAAAAGTTTACACCTTTCTCTCGTCTACTCTTCGACGACTAGTAAAATCGATGCTCGTGAATTTTGCTAGTTTCGATCTAAAACGATGTATCCCGATGTTTTGAGCCGGAATACAAGTTTTCGCGCAGTTCTGAGAGAAAAAGTTTACACCTTTCTCTCGTCTACTCTTCGACGACTTGTAAAATCGATGCTCGTGAATTTTGCTAGTTTCGATCTAAAACGATGTATGCCATTGTTTTGAGCCGGAATACAAGTTTTCGTGCAGTTCTAAGGGAAAAAGTTTACACCTTTCTCTCGTCTACTCTTCGACGACTAGTAAAATCGATGCTCGTGAATTTTGCTAGTTTCGATCTAAAACGATGTAACCCGTTATATTGAGCCGGAATACAAGTTTTCGCGCAGTTCTGAGAGAAAAAGTTTAAACCTTTCTCTCATATACTATCGACGGCTAGTAAAATCGATGCTCGTAATTTTGCTAGTTTCGATCTAAAACGATGTATCCCTTTGTTTTGAGCCGGAATACAAGTTTTCGCGCAATTCTGAGAGAAAAAGTTTACACCTTTCTCTCATCTACTCTTCGACGACTAGTAAAATCGATGCTCGTGAATTTTGCTAGTTTCTATCTAAAACGATGTATCCCGTTGTTTTGAGCCGGAATACAAGTTTTCGTGCAGTTCTAAGAGAAAAAGTTTACACCTTTCTCTCGTCTACTCTTCGTCGACTAGTAAAATCGATGCTCGTGAATTTTGCTAGTTTCGATCTAAAACGATGTATTCCGTTACACTGAGCCGGAATACAAGTTTTCGCGCAGTTCTGAGAGAAAAAGTTTACACCTTTCTCTCGTCTACTCTTCGACGACTTGTAAAATCGATGCTCGTGAATTTTGCTAGTTTCGATCTGAAACGATGTATCCCGTTGTTTTGAGCCGGAATACAAGTTTTCGCGCAGTTCTGAGAGAAAAAGTTTACACCTTTCTCTCGTCTACTCTTCGACGACTTGTAAAATCGATGCTCGTGAATTTTGCTAGTTTCGATCTAAAACGATGTATCCCGATGTTTTGAGCCGGAATACAAGTTTTCGCGCAGTTCTGAGAGAAAACGTTTACACCTTTCTCTCGTCTAGTCTTCGACGACTAGTAAAATCGATGCTCGTGAATCTCGCTAGTTTTGATCTAAAACGATGTATCCCGTTGTTTGAGCCGGAATACAAGTTTTCGCGCAGTTCTGAGAGAAAAAGTTTACACCTTTCTCTCGTCTACTCTTCGACGACTTAGTAAAATCGATGCTCGTGAATTTTGCTAGTTTCGATCTAAAACGATGTATCCCGTTGTTTGAGCCGGAATACAAGTTTTCGCGCAGTTCTGAGAGAAAAAGTTTACACCTTTCTCTCGTCTACTCTTCGACGACTAGTAAAATCGATGCTCGTGAATTTTGCTAGTTTCGATCTAAAACGATGTATCCCGTTGTTTTGAGCCGGAATACAAGTTTTCGCGCAGTTCTGAGAGAAAAAGTTTACACCTTTCTCTCGTCTAGTCTTCGACGACTAGTAAAATCGATGCTCGTGAATTTTGCTAGTTTCGATCTAAAACGATGTATCCCGTTGTTTTGAGCCGGAATACAAGTTTTCGCGCAGTTCTGAGAGAAAAAGTTTACACCTTTCTCTCGTCTACTCTTCGACGACTAGTAAAATCGATGCTCGTGAATTTTGCTAGTTTCGATCTAAAACGATGTATCCCGTTGTATTGAGCCGGAATACAAGTTTTCGCGCAGTTCTGAGAGAAAAAGTTTACACCTTTCTCTCGTCTACTCTTCGACGACTTGTAAAATCGATGCTCGTGAATTTTGCTAGTTTCGATCTAAAACGATGTATCCCGTTGTTTTGAGCCGGAATACAAGTTTTCGCGCAGTTCTGAGAGAAAAAGTTTACACCTTTCTCTCGTCTAGTCTTCGACGACTAGTAAAATCGATGCTCGTGAATTTTGCTAGTTTCGATCTAAAACGATGTATCCCGTTGTTTTGAGCCGGAATACAAGTTTTCGCGCAGTTCTGAGAGAAAAAGTTTACACCTTTCTCTCGTCTACTCTTCGACGACTAGTAAAATCGATGCTCGTGAATTTTGCTAGTTTCGATCTAAAACGATGTATCCCGTTGTTTTGAGCCGGAATACAAGTTCTCGCGCAGTTCTGAGAGAAAAAGTTTACACCTTTCTCTCGTCTACTCTTCGACGACTAGTAAAATCGATGCTCGTGAATTTTGCTAGTTTCGATCTAAAACGATGTATCCCGTTGTTTCGAGACGGAATACAAGTTTTCGCGCAGTTCTGAGAGAAAAAGTTTACACCTTTCTCTCGTCTACTCTTCGACGACTTGTAAAATCGATGCTCGTGAATTTTGCTAGTTTCGATCTAAAACGATGTATCCCGTTGTCTTGAGCCGGAATACAAGTTTTCGCGCAGTTCTGAGAGAAAAAGTTTACACCTTTCTCTGTCTACTCTTCGACGACTTGTAAAATCGATGCTCGTGAATTCTGCTAGTTTCGATCTAAAACGATGTATCCCGTTGTTTTGAGCCGGAATACAAGTTTTCGCGCAGTTCTGAGAGAAAAAGTTTACACCTTTCTCTCGTCTAGTCTTCGACTAGTAAAATCGATGTTCGTGAATCTCGCTAGTTTTGATCTAAAACAATGTATCCCGTTGTTTCGAGCCGGAATACAAGTTTTCGCGCAGTTCTGAGAGAAAAAGTTTACACCTTTCTCTCGTCTACTCTTCGACGACTTGCAAAATCGATGCTCGTGAATTTTGCTAGTTTCGATCTAAAACGATGTATCCCGATGTTTTGAGCCGGACTACAAGTTTTCGCGCAGTTCTGAGAGAAAAAGTTTACACCTTTCTCGCGTCTACTCTTCGACGGCTAGTAAAATCGATGTTCGTGAATCTCGCTAGTTTCGATCTAAAACGATGTATACGGTTGTTTGGAGCCGGAATACAAGTTCTCGTGCAGATCTGAGAGAAAAAGTTTACACCTTTCTCTCGTCTACTCTTCGACGACTAGTAAAATCGATGCTCGTGAATTTTGCTAGTTTCGATCTAAAACGATGTATCCCGATGTATTGAGCCGGAATACAAGTTTTCGCGCAGTTCTGAGAGAAAAAGTTTACACCTTTCTCTCGTCTACTCTTCGACGACTTGTAAAATCGATGCTCGTGAATTTTGCTAGTTTCGATCTAAAACGATGTATCCCGTGTTTTGAGCCGGAATACAAGTTTTCGCGCAGTTCTGAGAGAAAAAGTTTACACCTTTCTCTCGTCTACTCTTCGACGACTTGTAAAATCGATGCTCGTGAATTCTGCTAGTTTCGATCTAAAACGATGTATCCCGTTGTTTTGAGCCGGAATACAAGTTTTCGCGCAGTTCTGAGAGAAAAAGTTTACACCTTTCTCTCGTCTACTCTTCGACTAGTAAAATCGATGTTCGTGAATCTCGCTAGTTTCGATCTAAAACGATGTATCCCGTTGTTTTGAGCCGGAATACAAGTTTTCGCGCAGTTCTGAGAGAAAAAGTTTACACCTTTCTCTCGTCTACTCTTCGACGACTAGTAAAATCGATGCTCGTGAATTTTGCTAGTTTCGATCTAAAACGATGTATGCCGTTGTTTTGAGCCGGAATACAAGTTCTCGCGCAGTTCTGAGAGAAAAAGTTTACACCTTTCTCTCGTCTACTCTTCGACGACTAGTGAAATCGATGCTCGTGAATTTTGCTAGTTTCGATCTAAAACGATGTATCCCGTTGTTTCGAGACGGAATACAAGTTTTCGCGCAGTTCTGAGAGAAAAAGTTTACACCTTTCTCTCTTCTACTCTTCGACGACTTGTAAAATCGATGCTCGTGAATTTTGCTAGTTTCGATCTGAAACGATGTATCCCGTTGTCTTGAGCCGGAATACAAGTTTTCGCGCAGTTCTGAGAGAAAAAGTTTACACCTTTCTCTCGTCTACTCTTCGACGACTTGTAAAATCGATGCTCGTGAATTTTGCTAGTTTCGATCTAAAACGATGTATCCCGTTGTTTTGAGCCGGAATACAAGTTTTCGCGCAGTTCTGAGAGAAAAAGTTTACACCTTTCTCTCGTCTAGTCTTCGACGACTAGTAAAATCGATGCTCGTGAATTTTGCTAGTTTCGATCTAAAACGATGTATCCCGTTGTTTTGAGCCGGAATACAAGTTTTCGCGCAGTTCTGAGAGAAAAAGTTTACACCTTTCTCTCGTCTACTCTTCGACGACTTGTAAAATCGATGCTCGTGAATTTTGCTAGTTTCGATCTAAAACGATGTATCCCGATGTTTTGAGCCGGAATACAAGTTTTCGCGCAGTTCTGAGAGAAAAAGTTTACACCTTTCTCTCGTCTACTCTTCGACGACTAGTAAAATCGATGCTCGTGAATCTCGCTAGTTTCGATCTAAAACGATGTATCCCGTTGTTTGAGCCGGAATACAAGTTTTCGCGCAGTCTGAGAGAAAAAGTTTACACCTTTCTCTCGTCTACTCTTCGACGACTTGTAAAATCGATGCTCGTGAATTTTGCTAGTTTCGATCTAAAACGATGTATCCCGTTGTTTTGAGCCGGAATACAAGTTTTCGCGCAGTTCTGAGAGAAAAAGTTTACACCTTTCTCTCGTCTACTCTTCGACGACTTGTAAAATCGATGCTCGTGAATTTTGCTAGTTTCGATCTGAAACGATGTATCCCGTCGTCTTGAGCCGGAATACAAGTTTTCGCGCAGTTCTGAGAGAAAAAGTTTACACCTTTCTCTCGTCTACTCTTCGACGAC
The DNA here is from genome assembly GCA_030143305.2 of Amblyomma americanum. NCBI lineage: Eukaryota > Metazoa > Arthropoda > Arachnida > Ixodida > Ixodidae > Amblyomma > Amblyomma americanum. The sequence continues at coordinate 154,449 of JARKHS020034297.1, read as the reverse complement.
TTGTAAAATCGATGCTCGTGAATTCTGCTAGTTTCGATCTAAAACGATGTATCCCGTTGTTTTGAGCCGGAATACAAGTTTTCGCGCAGTTCTGAGAGAAAAAGTTTACACCTTTCTCTCGTCTACTCTTCTACTAGTAAAATCGATGTTCGTGAATCTCGCTAGTTTCGATCTAAAACGATGTATCCCGTTGTTTTGAGCCGGAATACAAGTTTTCGCGCAGTTCTGAGAGAAAACGTTTACACCTTTCTCTCGTCTGCTCTTCGACGACTTGTAAACTTGATGCTCGTGAATTTTGCTAGTTTTGATCTACAACGATGTATCCCGTTGTTGTGAGCCGGAATAAAAGTTTTCGCGCAGTTCTGAGAGAAATAGTTTACAGCTTTCTCTCGTCTACTCTTCGACGACTTGTAAAATCGATGCTCGTGAATTTTGCTAGTTTCTATCTAAAACGATGTATCCCGTTGTTTTGAGCCGGAATACAAGTTTTCGTGCAGTTCTAAGAGAAAAAGTTTACACCTTTCTCTCGTCTACTCTTCGACGACTAGTAAAATCGATGCTCGTGAATTTTGCTAGTTTCGATCTGAAACGATGTATCCCGTACATGTTTTCGCGCAGTTCTGAGAGAAAAAGTTTACACCTTTCTCTCGTCTACTCTTCGACGACTTGTAAAATCGATGCTCGTGAATTTTGCTAGTTTCGATCTAAAACGATGTATGCCATTGTTTTGAGCCGGAATACAAGTTTTCGTGTAGTTCTAAGGGAAAAAGTTTACACCTTTCTCTCGTCTACTCTTCGACGACTAGTAAAATCGATGCTCGTGAATTTTGCTAGTTTCGATCTAAAACGATGTAACCCGTTATATTGAGCCGGAATACAAGTTTTCGCGCAGTTCTGAGAGAAAAAGTTTAAACCTTTCTCTCATATACTATCGACGGCTAGTAAAATCGATGCTCGTAATTTTGCTAGTTTCGATCTAAAACGATGTATCCCTTTGTTTTGAGCCGGAATACAAGTTTTCGCGCAATTCTGAGAGAAAAAGTTTACACCTTTCTCTCATCTACTCTTCGACGACTAGTAAAATCGATGCTCGTGAATTTTGCTAGTTTCTATCTAAAACGATGTATCCCGTTGTTTTGAGCCGGAATACAAGTTTTCGTGCAGTTCTAAGAGAAAAAGTTTACACCTTTCTCTCGTCTACTCTTCGTCGACTAGTAAAATCGATGCTCGTGAATTTTGCTAGTTTCGATCTAAAACGATGTATTCCGTTACACTGAGCCGGAATACAAGTTTTCGCGCAGTTCTGAGAGAAAAAGTTTACACCTTTCTCTCGTCTACTCTTCGACGACTTGTAAAATCGATGCTCGTGAATTTTGCTAGTTTCGATCTGAAACGATGTATCCCGTTGTCTTGAGCCGGAATACAAGTTTTCGCGCAGTTCTGAGAGAAAAAGTTTACACCTTTCTCTCGTCTACTGTTCGACGACTTGTAAAATCGATGATCGTGAATTTTGCTAGTTACGATCTAAAACGATGTATCCCGATGTTTTGAGCCGGAATACAAGTTTTCGCACAGTTCTGAGAGAAAACGTTTGCACCTTTCTCTCGTCTAGTCTTCGACTAGTAAAATCGATGTTCGTGAATGTCGCTAGTTTTGATCTAAAACAATGTATCCCGTTGTTTCGAGCCGGAATACAAGTTTTCTCGCAGTTCTGAGAGAAAAAGTTTACACTTTTCTCTCGTCTACTCTTCGACTAGTAAAATCGATGTTTGTTAATCTCGCTAGCTTCGATCTAAAACGATGTATCCCGTTGTTTTGAGCCGGAATACAAGTTTTCGCGCAGTTCTGAGAGAAAAAGTTTACACCTTTCTCTCGTTTACTCTTCGACGGCTTGTAAAATCGATGCTCGCGAATTTTGCTAGTTTCGATCTAAAAGGATGTATCCCGTTGTTTTGAGCTGGAATACAAGTTCTCGCGCAGTTCTGAGAGAAAAAGTTTACACCTTTCTCTCGTTTACTCTTCGACGGCTTGTAAAATCGATGCTCGTGAATTTTGCTAGTTTCAATCTAAAACGATGTATCCCGTTGTTTTGAGCCGGAATACAAGTTTTCGCGCAGTTCTGAGAGAAAACATTTACACCTTTCTCTCGTCTAGTCTTCGACGACTAGTAAAATCGATGCTCGTGAATTTTCCTCGTTTCGATCTAAAACGATGTATCCTGTTGTTTTGAGCTGGAATACAAGTTCTCGCGCAGTTCTGAGAGAAAAAGATTACACTTTCTCTCGTCTACTCTTCGACGACTAGTAAACTCGATGCTCGTGAATTTTGCTACTTTCGATCTAAAAAATGCATCCCGTTGTATTGAACCGGAATACAAGTTTTCGCGCAGTCTGAGAGAAAAAGTTTACACCTTTCTCTCGTCTACTCTTCGACGACTTATAAAATCGATGCTCATGAATTTTTCTAGTTTCGATCTAAAACGATGTATCCCGTTGTTTTGAGCCGGAATACAAGTTTTCGCGCAGTTCTGAGAGAAAACGTTTACACCTTTCTCTCGCCTAGTCTTCGACGACTAGTAAAATCGATGCTCGTGAATTTTGCTAGTTTCGATCTAAAACGATGTATCCTGGTGTTTTGAGCCGGAATACAAGTTCTCGCGCAGTTCTGAGAGAAAAAGTTTACACCTTTCTCTCGTCTACTCTTCGACGACTAGTAAAATCGATGCTCGTGAATTTTGCTAGTTTCGATCTAAAACGATGTATCCCGTTGTTTTGAGCCGGAATACAAGTTTTCGCGCAGTTCTGAGAGAAAAAGTTTACACCTTTCTCTCGTCTACTCTTCGACGACTAGTAAAATCGATGCTCGTGAATTTTGCTAGTTTCGATCTAAAACGATGTATCCCGTTGTTTCGAGCCGGAATACAAGTTTTCGCGCAGTTCTGAGAGAAAAAGTTTACACCTTTCTCTCGTCTACTCTTCGACGACTTGTAAAATCGATGCTCGTGAATTTTGCTAGTTTCGATCTAAAACGATGTATCCCGTCGTCTTGAGCCGGAATACAAGTTTTCGCGCAGTTCTGAGAGAAAAAGTTTACACCTTTCTCTCGTCTACTCTTCGACGACTTGTAAAATCGATGCTCGTGAATTCTGCTAGTTTCGATCTAAAACGATGAATCCCGTTGTTTCGAGCCGGAATACAAGTTTTCGCGCAGTTCTGAGAGAAAAAGTTTACACCTTTCTCTCGTCTACTCTTCGACGACTTGTAAAATCGATGCTCGTGAATTCTGCTAGTTTCGATCTAAAACGATGTATCCCGATGTTTTGAGCCGGAATACAAGTTTTCGCGCAGTTCTGAGAGAAAAAGTTTACACCTTTCTCTCGTCTACTCTTCTACTAGTAAAATCGATGTTCGTGAATCTCGCTAGTTTCGATCTAAAACGATGTATCCCGTTGTTTTGAGCCGGAATACAAGTTTTCGCGCAGTTCTGAGAGAAAACGTTTACACCTTTCTCTCGTCTGCTCTTCGACGACTTGTAAACTTGATGCTCGTGAATTTTGCTAGTTTTGATCTACAACGATGTATCCCGTTGTTGTGAGCCGGAATAAAAGTTTTCGCGCAGTTCTGAGAGAAATAGTTTACAGCTTTCTCTCGTCTACTCTTCGACGACTTGTAAAATCGATGCTCGTGAATTTTGCTAGTTTCTATCTAAAACGATGTATCCCGTTGTTTTGAGCCGGAATACAAGTTTTCGTGCAGTTCTAAGAGAAAAAGTTTACACCTTTCTCTCGTCTACTCTTCGACGACTAGTAAAATCGATGCTCGTGAATTTTGCTAGTTTCGATCTGAAACGATGTATCGCGTACATGTTTTCGCGCAGTTCTGAGAGAAAAAGTTTACACCTTTCTCTCGTCTACTCTTCGACGACTTGTAAAATCGATGCTCGTGAATTTTGCTAGTTTCGATCTAAAACGATGTATGCCATTGTTTTGAGCCGGAATACAAGTTTTCGTGTAGTTCTAAGGGAAAAAGTTTACACCTTTCTCTCGTCTACTCTTCGACGACTAGTAAAATCGATGCTCGTGAATTTTGCTAGTTTCGATCTAAAACGATGTAACCCGTTATATTGAGCCGGAATACAAGTTTTCGCGCAGTTCTGAGAGAAAAAGTTTAAACCTTTCTCTCATATACTATCGACGGCTAGTAAAATCGATGCTCGTAATTTTGCTAGTTTCGATCTAAAACGATGTATCCCTTTGTTTTGAGCCGGAATACAAGTTTTCGCGCAATTCTGAGAGAAAAAGTTTACACCTTTCTCTCGTCTACTCTTCGTCGACTAGTAAAATCGATGCTCGTGAATTTTGCTAGTTTCGATCTAAAACGATGTATTTTGTTACACTGAGCCGGAATACAAGTTTTCGCGCAGTTCTGAGAGAAAAAGTTTACACCTTTCTCTCGTCTACTCTTCGACGACTTGTAAAATCGATGCTCGTGAATTTTGCTAGTTTCGATCTGAAACGATGTATCCCGTTGTCTTGAGCCGGAATACAAGTTTTCGCGCAGTTCTGAGAGGAAAAGTTTACACCTTTCTCTCGTCTACTCTTCGACGACTAGTAAAATCGATGCTCGTGAATTTTGCTAGTTTCGATCTAAAACGATGTATCCCGTTGTTTTGAGCCGGAATACAAGTTTTCGCGCAGTTCTGAGAGAAAAAGTTTACACCTTTCTCTCGTGTACTCTTCGACGACTAGTAAAATCGATGCTCGTGAATTTTGCTAGTTTCTATCTAAAACGATGTATCCCGTTGTTTTGAGCCGGAATACAAGTTTTCGTGCCGTTCTTAAGAGAAAAAGTTTACACCTTTCTCTCGTCTACTCTTCGTCGACTAGTAAAATTGATGCTCGTGAATTTTGCTAGTTTCGATCTAAAACGATGTATTCCGTTACACTGAGCCGGAATACAAGTTTTCGCGCAGTTCTGAGAGAAAAAGTTTACACCTTTCTCTCGTCTACTCTTCGACGACTTGTAAAATCGATGCTCGTGAATTTTGCTAGTTTCGATCTGAAACGATGTATCCCGTTGTCTTGAGCCGGAATACAAGTTTTCGTGTAGTTCTAAGGGAAAAAGTTTACACCTTTCTCTCGTCTACTCTTCGGCGACTAGTAAAATCGATGCTCGTGAATTTTGCTAGTTTCGATCTAAAACGATGTATCCCGTTGTTTTGAGCCGGAATACAAGTTTTCGCGCAGTTCTGAGAGAAAAAGTTTACACCTTTCTCTCGTGTACTCTTCGACGACTAGTAAAATCGATGCTCGTGAATTTTGCTAGTTTCTATCTAAAACGATGTATCCCGTTGTTTTGAGCCGGAATACAAGTTTTCGTGCCGTTTTTAAGAGAAAAAGTTTACACCTTTCTCTCGTGTACTCTTCGACGACTAGTAAAATCGATGCTCGTGAATTTTGCTAGTTTCGATCTAAAACGATGTATTCCGTTACACTGAGCCGGAATACAAGTTTTCGCGCAGTTCTGAGAGAAAAAGTTTGCACCTTTCTCTCGTCTACTCTTCGTCGACTAGTAAAATCGATGCTCGTGAATTTTGCTAGTTTCGATCTAAAACGATGTATTTTGTTACACTGAGCCGGAATACAAGTTTTCGCGCAGTTCTGAGAGAAAAAGTTTACACCTTTCTCTCGTCTACTCTTCGACGACTTGTAAAATCGATGCTCGTGAATTTTGCTAGTTTCGATCTGAAACGATGTATCCCGTTTTTGAGCCGATACAAGTTTTCGCGCAGTTCTGAGAGAAAAAGTTTACACCTTTCTCTCGTCTACTGTTCGACGACTTGTAAAATCGATGATCGTGAATTTTGCTAGTTACGATCTAAAACGATGTATCCCGATGTTTTGAGCCGGAATACAAGTTTTCGCACAGTTCTGAGAGAAAACGTTTGCACCTTTCTCTCGTCTAGTCTTCGACTAGTAAAATCGATGTTCGTGAATCTCGCTAGTTTTGATCTAAAACAATGTATCCCGTTGTTTCGAGCCGGAATACAAGTTTTCTCGCAGTTCTGAGAGAAAAAGTTTACACTTTTCTCTCGTCTAGCTCTTCGACTAGTAAAATCGATGTTTGTTAATCTCGCTAGCTTCGATCTAAAACGATGTATCCCGTTGTTTTGAGCCGGAATACAAGTTTTCGCGCAGTTCTGAGAGAAAAAGTTTACACCTTTCTCTCGTTTACTCTTCGACGGCTTGTAAAATCGATGCTCGCGAATTTTGCTAGTTTCGATCTAAAAGGAGTGTATCCCGTTGTTTTGAGCTGGAATACAAGTTCTCGCGCAGTTCTGAGAGAAAAAGTTTACACCTTTCTCTCGTCTACTCTTCGACGACTTGTAAAATCGATGCTCGTGAATTTTGCTAGTTTCGATCTAAAACGATGTATCCCGTTGTTCTGAGCCGGAATACAAGTTTTCGCGCAGTTCTGAGAGAAAAAGTTTACACCTTTCTCTCTGTCTAGTCTTCGACGACTAGTAAAATCGATGCTCGTGAATTTTGCTAGTTTCGATCTAAAACGATGTATCCCGTTAGTTTGAGCCGGAATACAAGTTTTCGCGCAGTTCTGAGAGAAAAAGTTTACACCTTTCTCTCGTCTACTCTTCGACGACTAGTAAAATCGATGCTCGTGAATTTTCGCTAGTTTCGATCTAAAACGATGTATCCTGTTGTTTTGAGCCGGAATACAAGTTTTCGCGCAGTTCTGAGAGAAAAAGTTTACACCTTTCTCTCGTCTACTCTTCGACGACTAGTAAAATCGATGCTCGTGAATTTTGCTAGTTTCGATCTAAAACAATGTATCCCGTTGTTTGAGCCGGAATACAAGTTTTCGCGCAGTTCTGAGAGAAAAAGTTTACACCTTTCTCTCGTCTACTCTTCGACGACTTGTAAAATCGATGCTCGTGAATTTTGCTAGTTTCGATCTAAAACGATGTATCCCGTTGTTTTGAGCCGGAATACAAGTTTTCGCGCAGTTCTGAGAGAAAAAGTTTACACCTTTCTCTCGTTTACTCTTCGACGGCTTGTAAAATCGATGCTCGCGAATTTTGCTAGTTTCGATCTAAAAGGATGTATCCCGTTGTTTTGAGCTGGAATACAAGTTCTCGCGCAGTTCTGAGAGAAAAAGTTTACACCTTTCTCTCGTTTACTCTTCGACGGCTTGTAAAATCGATGCTCGTGAATTTTGCTAGTTTCAATCTAAAACGATGTATCCCGTTGTTTTGAGCCGGAATACAAGTTTTCGCGCAGTTCTGAGAGAAAACAGTTTACACCTTTCTCTCGTCTAGTCTTCGACGACTAGTAAAATCGATGCTTGTGATTTTTGCTAGTTTCGATCTAAAACGATGTATCCCGTTGTCTTGAGCCGGAATATAAGTTTTCGCGCAGTTCTGAGAGAAAAAGTGTACACCTTTCTCTCGTCTACTCTTCTACTAGTAAAATCGATGTTCGTGAATCTCGCTAGTTTCGATCTAAAACGATGTATCCCGTTGTTTTGAGCCGGAATACAAGTTTTCGCGCAGTTCTGAGAGAAAACGTTTACACCTTTCTCTCGTCTGCTCTTCGATGACTTGTAAACTTGATGCTCGTGAATTTTGCTAGTTTTGATCTACAACGACGTATCCCGTTGTTGTGAGCCGGAATAAAAGTTTTCGCGCAGTTCTGAGAGAAATAGTTTACAGCTTTCTCTCGTCTACTCTTCGACGACTTGTAAAATCGATGCTCGTGAATTTTGCTAGTTTCTATCTAAAACGATGTATCCCGTTGTTTTGAGCCGGAATACAAGTTTTCGCGCAGTTCTAAGAGAAAAAGTTTACACCTTTCTCTCGTCTACTCTTCGACGACTAGTAAAATCGATGCTCGTGAATTTTGCTAGTTTCGATCTGAAACGATGTATCGCGTACATGTTTTCGCGCAGTTCTGAGAGAAAAAGTTTACACCTTTCTCTCGTCTACTCTTCGACGACTTGTAAAATCGATGCTCGTGAATTTTGCTAGTTTCGATCTAAAACGATGTATGCCATTGTTTTGAGCCGGAATACAAGTTTTCGTGTAGTTCTAAGGGAAAAAGTTTACACCTTTCTCTCGTCTACTCTTCGACGACTAGTAAAATCGATGCTCGTGAATTTTGCTAGTTTCGATCTAAAACGATGTAACCCGTTATATTGAGCCGGAATACAAGTTTTCGCGCAGTTCTGAGAGAAAAAGTTTAAACCTTTCTCTCATATACTATCGACGGCTAGTAAAATCGATGCTCGTAATTTTGCTAGTTTCGATCTAAAACGATGTATCCCTTTGTTTTGAGCCGGAATACAAGTTTTCGCGCAGTTCTGAGAGAAAAAGTTTACACCTTTCTCTCGTCTACTCTTCGACGACTAGTAAAATCGATGCTCGTGAATTTTGCTAGTTTCGATCTAAAACGATGTATCCCGTTGTTTGAGCCGGAATACAAGTTTTCGCGCAGTTCTGAGAGAAAAAGTTTACACCTTTCTCTCGTCTACTCTTCGACGACTTGTAAAATCGATGCTCGTGAATTTTGCTAGTTTCGATCTAAAACGATGTATCCCGTTGTCTTGAGCCGGAATACAAGTTTTCGCGCAGTTCTGAGAGAAAAGTTTACACCTTTCTCTCGTCTACTCTTCGACGACTAGTAAAATCGATGCTCGTGAATTTTGCTAGTTTCTATCTAAAACGATGTATCCCGTTGTTTTGAGCCGGAATACAAGTTTTCGTGCAGTTCTGAGAGAAAAAGTTTACACCTTTCTCTCGTCTACTCTTCGACGACTAGTAAAATCGATGCTCGTGAATTTTGCTAGTTTCGATCTAAAACGATGTATCCCGTTGTTTTGAGCCGGAATACAAGTTTTCGCGCAGTTCTGAGAGAAAAAGTTTACACCTTTCTCTCGTCTACTCTTCGACGACTAGTAAAATCGATGCTCGTGAATTTTGCTAGTTTCGATCTAAAACGATGTATCCCGTTACTCTGAGCCGGAATACAAGTTTTCGCGCAGTTCTGAGAGAAAAAGTTTACACCTTTCTCTCGTCTACTCTTCGACGACTTGTAAAATCGATGCTCGTGAATTTTGCTAGTTTCGATCTAAAACGATGTATGCCGTTGTTTTGAGCCGGAATACAAGTTTTCGCGCAGTTCTGAGGGAAAAAGTTTACACCTTTCTCTCGTCTACTCTTCGACGACTAGTAAAATCGATGCTCGTGAATTTTGCTAGTTTCGATCTAAAACGATGTATTCCGTTACACTGAGCCGGAATACAAGTTTTCGCGCAGTTCTGAGAGAAAAAGTTTACACCTTTCTCTCGTCTACTCTTCGACGACTAGTAAAATCGATGCTCGTGAATTTTGCTAGTTTCGATCTAAAACGATGTATCCCGTTGTTTCTGAGCCGGAATACAAGTTTTCGCGCAGTTCTGAGAGAAAAAGTTTACACCTTTCTCTCGTCTACTCTTCGACGACTTGTAAAATCGATGCTCGTGAATTTTGCTAGTTTCGATCTGAAACGATGTATCCCGGTACATGTTTTCGCGCAGTTCTGAGAGAAAAAGTTTACACCTTTCTCTCGTCTACTCTTCGACGACTTGTAAAATCGATGCTCGTGAATTTTGCTAGTTTCGATCTAAAACGATGTATCCCGATGTTTTGAGCCGGAATACAAGTTTTCGCGCAGTTCTGAGAGAAAACGTTTGCACCTTTCTCTCGTCTACTCTTCGACTAGTAAAATCGATGCTCGTGAATCTCGCTAGTTTCGATCTAAAACGATGTATCCCGTTGTTTCGAGCCGGAATACAAGTTTTCGCGCAGTTCTGAGAGAAAAAGTTTACACTTTTCTCTCGTCTACTCTTCGACTAGTAAAATCGATGCTCGTGAATCTCGCTAGCTTCGATCTAAAACGATGTATCCCGTTGTTTTGAGCCGGAATACAAGTTTTCGCGCAGTTCTGAGAGAAAAAGTTTACACCTTTCTCTCGTCTACTCTTCGACGGCTTGTAAAATCGATGCTCGTGAATTTTGCTAGTTTCGATCTAAAACGAGTGTATCCCGTTGTTTTGAGCCGGAATACAAGTTTTCGCGCAGTTCTGAGAGAAAAAGTTTACACCTTTCTCTCGTCTACTCTTCGACGACTTGTAAAATCGATGCTCGTGAATTTTGCTAGTTTCGATCTAAAACGATGTATCCCGTTGTTTTGAGCCGGAATACAAGTTTTCGCGCAGTTCTGAGAGAAAAAGTTTACACCTTTCTCTCGTCTACTCTTCGACGACTAGTAAAATCGATGCTCGTGAATTTTGCTAGTTTCGATCTAAAACGATGTATCCCGTTGTTTTGAGCCGGAATACAAGTTTTCGCGCAGTTCTGAGAGAAAAAGTTTACACCTTTCTCTCGTCTAGTCTTCGACGACTAGTAAAATCGATGCTCGTGAATTTTGCTAGTTTCGATCTAAAACGATGTATCCTGTTGTTTTGAGCCGGAATACAAGTTCTCGCGCAGTTCTGAGAGAAAAAGTTTACACCTTTCTCTCGTCTACTCTTCGACGACTAGTAAAATCGATGCTCGTGAATTTTGCTAGTTTCGATCTAAAACGATGTATCCCGTTGTTTTGAGCCGGAATACAAGTTTTCGCGCAGTTCTGAGAGAAAAAGTTTACACCTTTCTCTCGTCTACTCTTCGACGACTTGTAAAATCGATGCTAGTGAATTTTGCTAGTTTCGATCTAAAACGATGTATCCCGTTGTTTTGAGCCGGAATACAAGTTTTCGCGCAGTTCTGAGAGAAAAAGTTTACACCTTTCTCTCGTTCTACTCTTCGACGGCTTGTAAAATCGATGCTCGTGAATTTTGCTAGTTTCGATCTAAAAGGATGTATCCCGTTGTTTTGAGCCGGAATACAAGTTCTCGCGCAGTTCTGAGAGAAAAAGTTTACACCTTTCTCTCGTCTACTCTTCGACGGCTTGTAAAATCGATGCTCGTGAATTTTGCTAGTTTCAATCTAAAACGATGTATCCCGTTGTTTTGAGCCGGAATACAAGTTTTCGCGCAGTTCTGAGAGAAAAAGTTTACACCTTTCTCTCGTCTAGTCTTCGACGACTAGTAAAATCGATGCTCGTGAATTTTGCTAGTTTCGATCTAAAACGATGTATCCCGTTGTCTTGAGCCGGAATACAAGTTTTCGCGCAGTTCTGAGAGAAAAAGTTTACACCTTTCTCTCGTCTACTCTTCGACGCTAGTAAAATCGATGCTCGTGAATCTTGCTAGTTTCTATCTAAAACGATGTATCCAGTTGTTTCGAGCCGGAATACAAGTTTTCGCGCAGTTCTGAGAGAAAAAGTTTACACCTTTCTCTCGTCTACTCTTCGACGACTAGTAAAATCGATGCTCGTGAATTTTGCTAGTTTCGATCTAAAACGATGTATCCCGTTATTTTGAGCCGGAATACAAGTTTTCGCGCAGTTCTGAGAGAAAAAGTTTACACCTTTCTCTCGTCTAGTCTTCGACGACTAGTAAAATCGATGCTCGTGAATTTTGCTAGTTTCGATCTAAAACGATGTATCCCGTTGTTTTGAGCCGGAATACAAGTTTTCGCGCAGTTCTGAGAGAAAAAGTTTACACCTTTCTCTCGTCTACTCTTCGACGGCTAGTAAAATCGATGCTCGTGAATTTTGCTACTTTCGATCTAAAACAATGTATCCCGTTGTATTGAGCCGGAATACAAGTTTTCGCGCAGTTCTGAGAGAAAAAGTTTACACCTTTCTCTCGTCTACTCTTCGACGACTTAGTAAAATCGATGCTCGTGAATTTTGCTAGTTTCGATCTAAAACGATGTATCCCGTTGTTTTGAGCCGGAATACAAGTTTTCGCGCAGTTCTGAGAGAAAAAGTTTACACCTTTCTCTCGTCTAGTCTTCGACGACTAGTAAAATCGATGCTTGTGAATTTTGCTTGTTTCGATCTAAAACGATGTATCCTGTTGTTTTGAGCCGGAATACAAGTTCTCGCGCAGTTCTGAGAGAAAAAGTTTACACCTTTCTCTCGTCTACTCTTCGACGACTAGTAAAATCGATGCTCGTGAATTTTGCTAGTTTCGATCTAAAACGAATGTATCCGTTGTTTTGAGCCGGAATACAAGTTTTCGCGCAGTTCTGAGAGAAAAAGTTTACACCTTTCTCTCGTCTACTCTTCGACGACTAGTAAAATCGATGCTCGTGAATTTTGCTAGTTTCGATCTAAAACGATGTATCCCGTTGTTTTGAGCCGGAATACAAGTTCTCGCGCAGTTCTGAGAGAAAAAGTTTACACCTTTCTCTCGTCTACTCTTCGACGACTAGTAAAATCGATGCTCGTGAATTTTGCTAGTTTCGATCTAAAACGATGTATCCCGTTGTTTTGAGCCGGAATACAAGTTTTCGCGCAGTTCTGAGAGAAAAAGTTTACACCTTTCTCTCGTCTACTCTTCGACGACTTGTAAAATCGATGCTCGTGAATTTTGCTAGTTTCGATCTAAAACGATGTATCCCGTTGTCTTGAGCCGGAATACAAGTTTTCGCGCAGTTCTGAGAGAAAAAGTTTACACCTTTCTCTCGTCTACTCTTCGACGACTTGTAAAATCGATGCTCGTGAATTCTGCTAGTTTCAATCTAAAACGATGTATCCCGTTGTTTCGAGCCGGAATACAAGTTTTCGCGCAGTTCTGAGAGAAAACGTTTACACCTTTCTCTCTCTACTCTTCGACGACTTGTAAAATCGATGCTCGTGAATTCTGCTAGTTTCGATCTAAAACGATGTATCCCGATGTTTTGAGCCGGAATACAAGTTTTCGCGCAGTTCTGAGAGAAAAAGTTTACACCTTTCTCTCGTCTACTCTTCGACGCTAGTAAAATCGATGCTCGTGAATCTCGCTAGTTTCGATCTAAAACGATGTATCCCGTTGTTTTGAGCCGGAATACAAGTTTTCGCGCAGTTCTGAGAGAAAAAGTTTACACCTTTCTCTCGTCTAGCTCTTCGACGACTTGTAAAATCGATGCTCGTGAATTTTGCTAGTTTTGATCTAAAACGATGTATCCCGTTGTTTTGAGCCGGAATACAAGTTTTCGTGCAGTTCTGAGAGAAAAAGTTTACACCTTTCTCTCGTCTACTCTTCGACGACTAGTAAAATCGATGCTCGTGAATTTTGCTAGTTTCGATCTGAAACGATGTATCGCCGATACATGTTTTCGCGCAGTTCTGAGAGAAAAAGTTTACACCTTTCTCTCGTCTACTCTTCGACGACTTGTAAAATCGATGCTCGTGAATTTTGCTAGTTTCGATCTAAAACGATGTATCCCATTGTTTTGAGCCGGAATACAAGTTTTCGTGTAGTTCTAAGGGAAAAAGTTTACACCTTTCTCTCGTCTACTCTTCGACGACTAGTAAAATCGATGCTCGTGAATTTTGCTAGTTTCGATCTAAAACGATGTAACCCGTTATAATGAGCCGGAATACAAGTTTTCGCGCAGTTCTGAGAGAAAAAGTTTAAACCTTTCTCTCATATACTATCGACGGCTAGTAAAATCGATGCTCGTAATTTTGCTAGTTTCGATCTAAAACGATGTATCCCTTTGTTTTGAGCCGGAATACAAGTTTTCGCGCAATTCTGAGAGAAAAAGTTTACACCTTTCTCTCGTCTACTCTTCGACGACTAGTAAAATCGATGCTCGTGAATTTTGCTAGTTTCGATCTAAAACGATGTATCCTTTGTTACACTGAGCCGGAATACAAGTTTTCGCGCAGTTCTGAGAGAAAAAGTTTACACCTTTCTCTCGTCTACTCTTCGACGACTTGTAAAATCGATGCTCGTGAATTTTGCTAGTTTCGATCTAAAACGATGTATCCCGTTGTCTTGAGCCGGAATACAAGTTTTCGTGCAGTTCTAAGAGAAAAAGTTTACACCTTTCTCTCGTCTACTCTTCGACGACTAGTAAAATCGATGCTCGTGAATTTTGCTAGTTTCTATCTAAAACGATGTATCCCGTTGTTTTGAGCCGGAATACAAGTTTTCGTGCAGTTCTAAGAGAAAAAGTTTACACCTTTCTCTCGTCTACTCTTCGACGACTAGTAAAATCGATGCTCGTGAATTTTGCTAGTTTCTATCTAAAACGATGTATCCCGTTGTTTTGAGCCGGAATACAAGTTTTCGTGCAGTTCTAAGAGAAAAAGTTTACACCTTTCTCTCGTCTACTCTTCGTCGACTAGTAAAATCGATGCTCGTGAATTTTGCTAGTTTCGATCTAAAACGATGTATTCCGTTACACTGAGCCGGAATACAAGTTTTCGCGCAGTTCTGAGAGAAAAAGTTTACACCTTTCTCTCGTCTACTCTTCGACGACTTGTAAAATCGATGCTCGTGAATTTTGCTAGTTTCGATCTAAAACGATGTATGCCATTGTTTTGAGCCGGAATACAAGTTTTCGTGTAGTTCTAAGGGAAAAAGTTTACACCTTTCTCTCGTCTACTCTTCGACGACTAGTAAAATCGATGCTCGTGAATTTTGCTAGTTTCGATCTAAAACGATGTATTCCGTTACACTGAGCCGGAATACAAGTTTTCGCGCAGTTCTGAGAGAAAAAGTTTACACCTTTCTCTCGTCTACTCTTCGTCGACTAGTAAAATCGATGCTCGTGAATTTTGCTAGTTTCGATCTAAAACGATGTATTCCGTTACACTGAGCCGGAATACAAGTTTTCGCGCAGTTCTGAGAGAAAAAGTTTACACCTTTCTCTCGTCTACTCTTCGACGACTTGTAAAATCGATGCTCGTGAATTTTGCTAGTTTCGATCTGAAACGATGTATCCCGTACATGTTTTCGCGCAGTTCTGAGAGAAAAAGTTTACACCTTTCTCTCGTCTACTGTTCGACGACTTGTAAAATCGATGATCGTGAATTTTGCTAGTTACGATCTAAAACGATGTATCCCGATGTTTTGAGCCGGAATACAAGTTTTCGCACAGTTCTGAGAGAAAACGTTTGCACCTTTCTCTCGTCTAGTCTTCGACTAGTAAAATCGATGTTCGTGAATCTCGCTAGTTTTGATCTAAAACAATGTATCCCGTTGTTTCGAGCCGGAATACAAGTTTTCTCGCAGTTCTGAGAGAAAAAGTTTACACTTTTCTCTCGTCTACTCTTCGACTAGTAAAATCGATGTTTGTTAATCTCGCTAGCTTCGATCTAAAACGATGTATCCCGTTGTTTTGAGCCGGAATACAAGTTTTCGCGCAGTTCTGAGAGAAAAAGTTTACACCTTTCTCTCGTTTACTCTTCGACGGCTTGTAAAATCGATGCTCGCGAATTTTGCTAGTTTCGATCTAAAAGGAGTTATCCCGTTGTTTTGAGCTGGAATACAAGTTCTCGCGCAGTTCTGAGAGAAAAAGTTTACACCTTTCTCTCGTCTACTCTTCGACGACTTGTAAAATCGATGCTCGTGAATTTTGCTAGTTTCGATCTAAAACGATGTATCCCGTTGTTCTGAGCCGGAATACAAGTTTTCGCGCAGTTCTGAGAGAAAAAGTTTACACCTTTCTCTGTCTAGTCTTCGACGACTAGTAAAATCGATGCTCGTGAATTTTGCTAGTTTCGATCTAAAACGATGTATCCCGTTGTTTTGAGCCGGAATACAAGTTTTCGCGCAGTTCTGAGAGAAAAAGTTTACACCTTTCTCTCGTCTAGTCTTCGACGACTAGTAAAATCGATGCTCGTGAATTTTCGCTAGTTTCGATCTAAAACGATGTATCCCGTTGTTTTGAGCCGGAATACAAGTTTTCGCGCAGTTCTGAGAGAAAAAGTTTACACCTTTCTCTCGTCTACTCTTCGACGACTAGTAAAATCGATGCTTGTGAATTTTGCTAGTTTCGATCTGAAACGATGTATCCCGGTGTTTTGAGCCGGAATACAAGTTTTCGCGCAGTTCTGAGAGAAAAAGTTTACACCTTTCTCTCGTCTACTCTTCGACGACTAGTAAAATCGATGCTCGTGAATTTTGCTAGTTTCGATCTAAAACGATGTATGCCGTTGTTTTGAGCCGGAATACAAGTTCTCGCGCAGTTCTGAGAGAAAAAGTTTACACCTTTCTCTCGTCTACTCTTCGACGACTAGTAAAATCGATGCTCGTGAATTTTGCTAGTTTCTATCTAAAACGATGTATCCCGTTGTTTTGAGCCGGAATACAAGTTTTCGTGCAGTTCTAAGAGAAAAAGTTTACACCTTTCTCTCGTCTACTCTTCGACGACTAGTAAAATCGATGCTCGTGAATTTTGCTAGTTTCTATCTAAAACGATGTATCCCGTTGTTTGAGCCGGAATACAAGTTTTCGCGCAGTTCTGAGAGAAAAAGTTTACACCTTTCTCTCGTCTACTCTTCGACGACTTGTAAAATCGATGCTCGTGAATTTGCTAGTTTCGATCTAAAACGATGTATCCCGTTGTTTTGAGCCGGAATACAAGTTTTCGTGCAGTTCTAAGAGAAAAAGTTTACACCTTTCTCTCGTCTACTCTTCGACGACTTGTAAAATCGATGCTCGTGAATTTTGCTAGTTTCGATCTAAAACGATGTATCCCGTGTCTTGAGCCGGAATACAAGTTTTCGCGCAGTTCTGAGAGAAAAAGTTTACACCTTTCTCTCGTCTACTCTTCGACGACTTGTAAAATCGATGCTCGTGAATTCTGCTAGTTTCGATCTAAAACGATGTATCCCGTTGTTTTGAGCCGGAATACAAGTTTTCGCGCAGTTCTGAGAGAAAAAGTTTACACCTTTCTCTCGTCTAGTCTTCGCGACTAGTAAAATCGATGTTCGTGAATCTCGCTAGTTTTGATCTAAAACGATGTATCCCGTTGTTTCGAGCCGGAATACAAGTTTTCGCGCAGTTCTGAGAGAAAAAGTTTACACCTTTCTCTCGTCTACTCTTCGACGACTTGTAAAATCGATGCTCGTGAATTTTGCTAGTTTGGATCTAAAACGATGTATCCCGATGTTTTGAGCCGGACTACAAGTTTTCGCGCAGTTCTGAGAGAAAAAGTTTACACCTTTCTCGCGTCTACTCTTCGACGGCTAGTAAAATCGATGTTCGTGAATCTCGCTAGTTTCAATCTAAAACGATGTATACGGTTGTTTGGAGCCGGAATACAAGTTCTCGTGCAGTTCTGAGAGAAAAAGTTTACACCTTTCTCTCGTCTACTCTTCGACGACTTGTAAAATCGATGCTCGTGAATTTTGCTAGTTTCGATCTAAAACGATGTATCCCGTTGTTTGAGCCGGAATACAAGTTTTCGCGCAGTTCTGAGAGAAAAAGTTTACACCTTTCTCTCTCTACTCTTCGACGACTTGTAAAATCGATGCTCGTGAATTCTGCTAGTTTCGATCTAAAACGATGTATCCCGTTGTTTTGAGCCGGAATACAAGTTTTCGCGCAGTTCTGAGAGAAAAAGTTTACACCTTTCTCTCGTCTACTCTTCGACGACTAGTAAAATCGATGCTCGTGAATCTTGCTAGTTTCGATCTAAAACGATGTATCCCGTTGTTTTGAGCCGGAATACAAGTTTTCGCGCAGTTCTGAGAGAAAAAGTTTACACCTTTCTCTCGTCTACTCTTCGACGACTAGTAAAATCGATGCTCGTGAATTTTGCTAGTTTCGATCTAAAACGATGTATCCCGTTGTTTTGAGCCGGAATACAAGTTTTCGCGCAGTTCTGAGAGAAAAAGTTTACACCTTTCTCTCTTCTACTCTTCGACGACTTGTAAAATCGATGCTCGTGAATTTTGCTAGTTTCGATCTGAAACGATGTATCCCGTCGTCTTGAGCCGGAATACAAGTTTTCGCGCAGTTCTGAGAGAAAAAGTTTACACCTTTCTCTCGTCTACTCTTCGACGACTTGTAAAATCGATGCTCGTGAATTCTGCTAGTTTCGATCTAAAACGATGTATCCCGTTGTTTTGAGCCGGAATACAAGTTTTCGCGCAGTTCTGAGAGAAAAAGTTTGCACCTTTCTCTCGTCTACTCTTCGACGACTAGTAAAATCGATGCTCGTGAATCTTGCTAGTTTCGATCTAAAACGATGTATCCCGTTGTTTTGAGCCGGAATACAAGTTTTCGCGCAGTTCTGAGAGAAAAAGTTTACACCTTTCTCTCGTCTACTCTTCGACGACTTGCAAAATCGATGCTCGTGAATTTTGCTAGTTTCTATCTAAAACGATGTATCCCGTTGTTTTGAGCCGGAATACAAGTTTTCGCGCAGTTCTGAGAGAAAACGTTTACATCTTTTTCTCGTCTACTCTTCGACTAGTAAAATCGATGCTCGTGAATTTTGCTAGTTTCGATCTAAAACGATGTATTCCGTTATATTGAGCCGGAATACAAGTTTTCGCGCAGTTCTGAGAGAAAAAGTTTGCACCTTTCTCTCGTCTACTCTTCGACGACTAGTAAAATCGATGCTCGTGAATTTTGCTAGTTTCGATCTAAAACGATGTATTCCGTTGTTCTGAGCCGGAATACAAGTTTTCGCGCAGTTCTGAGAGAAAAAGTTTACACCTTTCTCTCGTCTACTCTTCGACGACTTGTAAAATCGATGCTCGTGAATTTTGCTAGTTTCGATCTAAAACGATGTATCCGTTGTTTGAGCCGGAATACAAGTTTTCGCGCAGTTCTGAGAGAAAAAGTTTACACCTTTCTCTCGTCTACTCTTCGACGACTTGTAAAATCGATGCTCGTGAATTTTGCTAGTTTCGATCTAAAACGATGTATCCCGATGTTTTGAGCCGGAATACAAGTTTTCGCGCAGTTCTGAGAGAAAACGTTTGCACCTTTCTCTCGTCTAGTCTTCGACGACTAGTAAAATCGATGCTCGTGAATCTTGCTAGTTTCGATCTAAAACAATGTATCCCGTTGTTTCGAGCCGGAATACAAGTTTTCGCGCAGTTCTGAGAGAAAAAGTTTACACCTTTCTCTCGTCTACTCTTCGACTAGTAAAATCGATGTTCGTTAATCTCGCTAGTTTCGATCTAAAACGATGTATCCCGTTGTTTTGAGCCGGAATACAAGTTTTCGCGCAGTTCTGAGAGAAAAAGTTTACACCTTTCTCTCGTCTACTCTTCGACGGCTTGTAAAATCGATGCTCGCGAATTTTGCTAGTTTCGATCTAAAAGGAGTGTATCCCGTTGTTTTGAGCTGGAATACAAGTTCTCGCGCAGTTCTGAGAGAAAAAGTTTACACCTTTCTCTCGTCTACTCTTCGACGACTTGTAAAATCGATGCTCGTGAATTTTGCTAGTTTCGATCTAAAACGATGTATCCCGTTGTTTGAGCCGGAATACAAGTTTTCGCGCAGTTCTGAGAGAAAAAGTTTACACCTTTCTCTCGTCTAGTCTTCGACGACTAGTAAAATCGATGCTCGTGAATTTTGCTAGTTTCGATCTAAAACGATGTATCCCGTTGTTTTGAGCCGGAATACAAGTTTTCGCGCAGTTCTGAGAGAAAAAGTTTACACCTTTCTCTCGTCTAGTCTTCGACGACCAGTAAAATCGATGCTCGTGAATTTTCGCTCGTTTCGATCTAAAACGATGTATCCCTGTTGTTTTGAGCCGGAATACAAGTTCTCGCGCAGTTCTGAGAGAAAAAGTTTACACCTTTCTCTCGTCTACTCTTCGACGACTAGTAAACTCGATGCTCGTGAATTTTGCTAGTTTCGATCTAAAACATGTATACCGTTGTATTGAACCGGAATACAAGTTTTCGCGCAGTTCTGAGAGAAAAAGTTTACACCTTTCTCTCGTCTACTCTTCGACGACTTGTAAAATCGATGCTCATGAATTTTGCTAGTTTCGATCTAAAACGATGTATCCCGTTGTTTTGAGCCGGAATACAAGTTTTCGCGCAGTTCTGAGAGAAAACGTTTACACCTTTCTCTCGCCTAGTCTTCGACGACTAGTAAAATCGATGCTTGTGAATTTTGCTAGTTTCGATCTAAAACGATGTATCCCGTTGTTTTGAGCCGGAATACAAGTTCTCGTGCAGATCTGAGAGAAAAAGTTTACACCTTTCTCTCGTCTACTCTTCGACGACTAGTAAAATCGATGCTCGTGAATTTTGCTAGTTTCGATCTAAAACGATGTATCCCGTTGTTTCGAGCCGGAATACAAGTTTTCGCGCAGTTCTGAGAGAAAAAGTTTACACCTTTCTCTCGTCTACTCTTCGACGACTTGTAAAATCGATGCTCGTGAATTTTGCTAGTTTCGATCTAAAACGATGTATCCCGTTGTTTTGAGCCGGAATACAAGTTTTCGCGCAGTTCTGAGAGAAAAAGTTTACACCTTTCTCTCGTCTACTCTTCGACGACTTGTAAAATCGATGCTCGTGAATTTTGCTAGTTTCGATCTAAAACGATGTATCCCGTTGTTTTGAGCCGGAATACAAGTTTTCGCGCAGTTCTGAGAGAAAACGTTTACACCTTTCTCTCGCCTAGTCTTCGACGACTAGTAAAATCGATGCTCGTGAATTTTGCTAGTTTCGATCTAAAACGATGTATCCTGGTGTTTTGAGCCGGAATACAAGTTCTCGTGCAGATCTGAGAGAAAAAGTTTACACCTTTCTCTCGTCTACTCTTCGACGACTAGTAAAATCGATGCTCGTGAATTTTGCTAGTTTCGATCTAAAACGATGTATCCCGTTGTTTTGAGCCGGAATACAAGTTTTCGCGCAGTTCTGAGAGAAAAAGTTTACACCTTTCTCTCGTCTACTCTTCGACGACTAGTAAAATCGATGCTCGTGAATCTCGCTAGTTTCGATCTAAAACAATGTATCCCGTTGTTTTGAGCCGGAATACAAGTTTTCGCGCAGTTCTGAGAGAAAAAGTTTACACCTTTCTCTCGTCTACTCTTCGACGACTTGTAAAATCGATGCTCGTGAATTTTGCTAGTTTCGATCTAAAACGATGTATCCCGTTGTTTTGAGCCGGAATACAAGTTTTCGCGCAGTTCTGAGAGAAAAAGTTTACACCTTTCTCTCGTCTACTCTTCGACGGCTAGTAAAATCGATGTTCGTGAATCTCGCTAGTTTCGATCTAAAACGATGTATACGGTTGTTTGGAGCCGGAATACAAGTTCTCGTGCAGATCTGAGAGAAAAAGTTTACACCTTTCTCTCGTCTACTCTTCGACGACTAGTAAAATCGATGCTCGTGAATTTTGCTAGTTTCGATCTAAAACGATGTATCCCGATGTTTTGAGCCGGAATACAAGTTTTCGCGCAGTTCTGAGAGAAAAAGTTTGCACCTTTCTCTCTTCTACTCTTCGACGACTTGTAAAATCGATGCTCGTGAATTTTGCTAGTTTCGATCTGAAACGATGTATCCCGTCGTCTTGAGCCGGAATACAAGTTTTCGCGCAGTTCTGAGAGAAAAAGTTTACACCTTTCTCTCGTCTACTCTTCGACGACTTGTAAAATCGATGCTCGTGAATTCTGCTAGTTTCGATCTAAAACGATGTATCCCGTTGTTTTGAGCCGGAATACAAGTTTTCGCGCAGTTCTGAGAGAAAAAGTTTACACCTTTCTCTCGTCTAGTCTTCGACGACTAGTAAAATCGATGCTCGTGAATCTTGCTAGTTTCGATCTAAAACGATGTATCCCGTTGTTTGAGCCGGAATACAAGTTTTCGCGCAGTTCTGAGAGAAAAAGTTTACACCTTTCTCTCGTCTACTCTTCGACGACTAGTAAAATTGATGCTCGTGAATTTTGCTAGTTTCGATCTAAAACAATGTATCCCGTTGTTTTGAGCCGGAATACAAGTTTTCGCGCAGTTCTGAGAGAAAAAGTTTACACCTTTCTCTCTCTACTCTTCGACGACTTGTAAAATCGATGCTCGTGAATTCTGCTAGTTTCGATCTAAAACGATGTATCCCGTTGTTTTGAGCCGGAATACAAGTTTTCGCGCAGTTCTGAGAGAAAAAGTTTACACCTTTCTCTCGTCTAGTCTTCGACGACTAGTAAAATCGATGTTCGTGAATCTCGCTAGTTTCGATCTAAAACGATGTATCCCGTTGTTTCGAGCCGGAATACAAGTTTTCGCGCAGTTCTGAGAGAAAAAGTTTACACCTTTCTCTCGTCTACTCTTCGACGACTTGCAAAATCGATGCTCGTGAATTTTGCTAGTTTCGATCTAAAACGATGTATCCCGTTGTTTTGAGCCGGAATACAAGTTTTCGCGCAGTTCTGAGAGAAAAAGTTTACACCTTTCTCTCGTCTACTCTTCGACGACTAGTAAAATCGATGCTCGTGAATTTTGCTAGTTTCGATCTAAAACGATGTATTCCGTTGTTTTGAGCCGGAATACAAGTTTTCGCGCAGTTCTGAGAGAAAAAGTTTACACCTTTCTCTCGTCTACTCTTCGACGACTAGTAAAATCGATGCTCGTGAATTTTGCTAGTTTCGATCTAAAACGATGTATCCCGTTGTTTTGAGCCGGAATACAAGTTTTCGCGCAGTTCTGAGAGAAAAAGTTTACACCTTTCTCTCGTCTACTCTTCGACGACTTGTAAAATCGATGCTCGTGAATTTTGCTAGTTTCGATCTAAAACGATGTATCCGTTTTTGAGCCGGAATACAAGTTTTCGCGCAGTTCTGAGAGAAAAAGTTTACACCTTTCTCTCGTCTACTCTTCGACGACTTGTAAAATCGATGCTCGTGAATTTTGCTAGTTTCGATCTAAAACGATGTATCCCGATGTTTTGAGCCGGAATACAAGTTTTCGCGCAGTTCTGAGAGAAAAAGTTTACACCTTTCTCTCGTCTACTCTTCGACGACTAGTAAAATCGATGCTCGTGAATCTCGCTAGTTTCGATCTAAAACGATGTATCCCGTTGTTTCGAGCCGGAATACAAGTTTTCGCGCAGTTCTGAGAGAAAAAGTTTACACCTTTCTCTCGTCTACTCTTCGACGACTAGTAAAATCGATGCTCGTGAATTTTGCTAGTTTCGATCTAAAACGATGTATCCCGTTGTTTTGAGCCGGAATACAAGTTTTCGCGCAGTTCTGAGAGAAAAAGTTTACACCTTTCTCTCGTCTACTCTTCGACGACTTGTAAAATCGATGCTCGTGAATTTTGCTAGTTTCGATCTAAAACGATGTATCCCGTTGTTTTGAGCCGGAATACAAGTTTTCGCGCAGTTCTGAGAGAAAAAGTTTACACCTTTCTCTCGTCTAGTCTTCGACGACTAGTAAAATCGATGCTCGTGAATTTTGCTAGTTTCGATCTAAAACGATGTATCCCGTTGTTTTGAGCCGGAATACAAGTTTTCGCGCAGTTCTGAGAGAAAAAGTTTACACCTTTCTCTCGTCTAGTCTTCGACGACTAGTAAAATCGATGCTCGTGAATTTTCGCTAGTTTCGATCTAAAACGATGTATCCCGTTGTTTTGAGCCGGAATACAAGTTTTCGCGCAGTTCTGAGAGAAAAAGTTTACACCTTTCTCTCGTCTACTCTTCGACGACTAGTAAACTCGATGCTCGTGAATTTTGCTAGTTTCGATCTAAAAGATGTATCCCGTTGTTTTGAGCCGGAATACAAGTTTTCGCGCAGTTCTGAGAGAAAAAGTTTACACCTTTCTCTCGTCTACTCTTCGACGACTTCTAAAATCGATGCTCATGAATTTTTCTAGTTTCGATCTAAAACGATGTATCCCGTTGTTTTGAGCCGGAATACAAGTTTTCGCGCAGTTCTGAGAGAAAACGTTTACACCTTTCTCTCGCCTAGTCTTCGACGACTAGTAAAATCGATGCTTGTGAATTTTGCTTGTTTCGATCTAAAACGATGTATCCCGTCGTCTTGAGCCGGAATACAAGTTTTCGCGCAGTTCTGAGAGAAAAAGTTTACACCTTTCTCTCGTCTACTCTTCGACGACTTGTAAAATCGATGCTCGTGAATTCTGCTAGTTTCGATCTAAAACGATGTATCCCGTTGTTTTGAGCCGGAATACAAGTTTTCGCGCAGTTCTGAGAGAAAAAGTTTACACCTTTCTCTCGTCTAGTCTTCGACGCTAGTAAAATCGATGTTCGTGAATCTCGCTAGTTTCGATCTAAAACAATGTATCCCGTTGTTTCGAGCCGGAATACAAGTTTTCGCGCAGTTCTGAGAGAAAAAGTTTACACCTTTCTCTCGTCTACTCTTCGACGACTTGTAAAATCGATGCTCGTGAATTTTGCTAGTTTGGATCTAAAACGATGTATCCCGTTGTTTTGAGCCGGAATACAAGTTTTCGCGCAGTTCTGAGAGAAAAAGTTTACACCTTTCTCTCGTCTACTCTTCGACGACTTGTAAAATCGATGCTCGTGAATTCTGCTAGTTTCAATCTAAAACGATGTATCCCGTTGTTTTGAGCCGGAATACAAGTTTTCGCGCAGTTCTGAGAGAAAAAGTTTACACCTTTCTCTCGTCTACTCTTCGACGACTAGTAAAATCGATGTTCGTGAATCTCGCTAGTTTCGATCTAAAACGATGTATCCGGTTGTTTGGAGCCGGAATACAAGTTCTCGTGCAGATCTGAGAGAAAAAGTTTACACCTTTCTCTCGTCTACTCTTCGACGACTAGTAAAATCGATGCTCGTGAATTTTGCTAGTTTCGATCTAAAACGATGTATCCCGATGTATTGAGCCGGAATACAAGTTTTCGCGCAGTTCTGAGAGAAAAAGTTTGCACCTTTCTCTCTTCTACTCTTCGACGACTTGTAAAATCGATGCTCGTGAATTTTGCTAGTTTCGATCTGAAACGATGTATCCCGTCGTCTTGAGCCGGAATACAAGTTTTCGCGCAGTTCTGAGAGAAAAAGTTTACACCTTTCTCTCGTCTACTCTTCGACGACTTGTAAAATCGATGCTCGTGAATTCTGCTAGTTTCGATCTAAAACGATGTATCCCGTTGTTTTGAGCCGGAATACAAGTTTTCGCGCAGTTCTGAGAGAAAAAGTTTACACCTTTCTCTCGTCTACTCTTCGACGACTAGTAAAATCGATGTTCGTGAATCTTGCTAGTTTCGATCTAAAACGATGTATCCCGTTGTTTTGAGCCGGAATACAAGTTTTCGCGCAGTTCTGAGAGAAAAAGTTTACACCTTTCTCTCGTCTACTCTTCGACGACTAGTAAAATCGATGCTCGTGAATTTTGCTAGTTTCGATCTAAAACGATGTATCCCGTGTTTTGAGCCGGAATACAAGTTTTCGCGCAGTTCTGAGAGAAAAAGTTTACACCTTTCTCTCGTCTACTCTTCGACGACTTGTAAAATCGATGCTCGTGAATTTTGCTAGTTTCGATCTAAAACGATGTATCCCGTTGTTTTGAGCCGGAATACAAGTTTTCGCGCAGTTCTGAGAGAAAAAGTTTGCACCTTTCTCTCGTCTAGTCTTTCGACTAGTAAAATCGATGTTCGTGAATCTCGCTAGTTTTGATCTAAAACGATGTATCCCGTTGTTTCGAGCCGGAATACAAGTTTTCGCGCAGTTCTGAGAGAAAAAGTTTACACCTTTCTCTCGTCTACTCTTCGACGACTTGCAAAATCGATGCTCGTGAATTTTGCTAGTTTCTATCTAAAACGATGTATCCCGTTGTTTTGAGCCGGAATACAAGTTTTCGCGCAGTTCTGAGAGAAAACGTTTACACCTTTCTCTCGTCTACTCTTCGACTAGTAAAATCGATGTTCGTGAATCTCGCTAGTTTCGATCTAAAACGATGTATACGGTTGTTTGGAGCCGGAATACAAGTTTTCGCGCAGTTCTGAGAGAAAAAGTTTGCACCTTTCGCTCGTCTACTCTTCGACGACTTGTAAAATCGATGCTCGTGAATTTTGCTAGTTTCAATCTAAAACAATGTATCCCGTTGTTTTGAGCCGGAATACAAGTTTTCGCGCAGTTCTGAGAGAAAAAGTTTACACCTTTCTCGCGTCTACTCTTCGACGGCTAGTAAAATCGATGTTCGTGAATCTCGCTAGTTTCAATCTAAAACGATGTATACGGTTGTTTGGAGCCGGAATACAAGTTCTCGTGCAGATCTGAGAGAAAAAGTTTACACCTTTCTCTCGTCTACTCTTCGACGACTAGTAAAATTGATGCTCGTGAATTTTGCTAGTTTCGATCTAAAACGATGTATCCCGATGTTTTGTGCCGGAATACAAGTTTTCGCGCAGTTCTGAGAGAAATTGTTTGCACCTTTCACTCTTCTACTCTTCGACGACTTGTAAAATCGATGCTCGTGAATTTTGCTACTTTCGATCTGAAACGATGTATCCCGTCGTCTTGAGCCGGAATACAAGTTTTCGCGCAGTTCTGAGAGAAAAAGTTTACACCTTTCTCTTCTACTCTTCGACGACTTGTAAAATCGATGCTCGTGAATTCTGCTAGTTTCGATCTAAAACGGTGTATCCCGTTGTTTTGAGCCGGAATACAAGTTTTCGCGCAGTTCTGAGAGAAAAAGTTTACACCTTTCTCTCGTCTACTCCTCGACGACTTGCAAAATCGATGCTCGTGAATTTTGCTAGTTTCGATCTAAAACGATGTATCCCGATGTTTTGAGCCGGAATACAAGTTTTCGAGCAGTTCTGAGAGAAAAAGTTTACACCTTTCTCTCGTCTACTCTTCGACGACTCGCAAAATCGATGCTCGTGAATTTTGCTAGTTTCGATCTAAAACGATGCATCCCGTTGTTTTGAGCCGGAATGCAAGTTTTCGCGCAGTTCTGAGAGAAAACGTTTACATCTATCTCTCGTCTACTCTTCGACTAGTAAAATCGATGTTCGTGAATCTCGCTAGTTTCGATCTAAAACGATGTATACGGTTGTTTGGAGCCGGTATACAAGTTTTCGCGCAGTTCTGAGAGAAAAAGTTTACACCTTTCTCTCGTCTACTCTTCGACGACTTGTAAAATCGATGCTCGTGAATTTTGCTAGTTTCGATCTAAAACGATGTATCCCGTTGTTTTGAGCCGGAATACAAGTTTTCGCGCAGTTCTGAGAGAAAAAGTTCACACCTTTCTCTCGTCTACTCTTCTACTAGTAAAATCGATGTTCGTGAATCTCGCTAGTTTCGATCTAAAACGATGTATCCCGTTGTTTTGAGCCGGAATACAAGTTTTCGCGCAGTTCTGTGAGAAAACGTTTACACCTTTCTCTCGTCTGCTCTTCGACGACTTGTAAACTTGATGCTCGTGAAATTTGCTAGTTTTGATCTACAACGATGTATCCCGTTGTTGTGAGCCGGAATAAAAGTTTTCGCGCAGTTCTGAGAGAAATAGTTTACGGCTTTCTCTCGTCTACTCATCGACGACTTGTAAAATCGGTGCTCGTGAATTTTGCTAGTTTCTATCTAAAACGATGTATCCCGTTGTTTGGAGCCGGAATACAAGTTTTCGCGCAGTTCTGAGAGAAAAAGTTTACACCTTTCTCTTCTACTCTTCGACGACTTGTAAAATCGATGCTCGTGAATTCTGCTAGTTTCGATCTAAAACGATGTATCCCGTTGTTTTGAGCCGGAATACAAGTTTTCGCGCAGTTCTGTGAGAAAACGTTTACACCTTTCTCTCGTCTGCTCTTCGACGACTTGTAAACTTGATGCTCGTGAAATTTGCTAGTTTTGATCTACAACGATGTATCCCGTTGTTGTGAGCCGGAATAAAAGTTTTCGCGCAGTTCTGAGAGAAAAAGTTTACACCTTTCTCTCGTCTACTCTTCGACGACTAGAAAAATTGATGCTCGTGAATTTTGCTAGTTTTGATCTAAAACGATGTATCCCGATGTTTTGAGCCGGAATACAAGTTTTCGCGCAGTTCTGAGAGAAATTGTTTGCACCTTTCTCTCTTCTACTCTTCGACGACTTGTAAAATCGATGCTCGTGAATTTTGCTAGTTTCGATCTGAAACGATGTATCCCGTCGTCTTGAGCCGGAATACAAGTTTTCGCGCAGTTCTGAGAGAAAAATTTTACACCTTTCTCTTCTACTCTTCGACGACTTGTAAAATCGATGCTCGTGAATTCTGCTAGTTTCGATCTAAAACGATGTATCCCGTTGTTTTGAGCCGGAATACAAGTTTTCGCGCAGTTCTGAGAGAAAAAGTTTGCACCTTTCTCTCGTCTACTCTTCCACGACTTGCAAAATCGATGCTCGTGAATTTTGCTAGTTTCGATCTAAAACGATGTATCCCGATGTTTTGAGCCGGAATACAAGTTTTCGCGCAGTTCTGAGAGAAAAAGTTTACACCTTTCTCTTGTCTACTCTTCGACGACTTGCAAAATCGATGCTCGTGAATTTTGCTAGTTTCGATCTAAAACGATGTATCCCTTTGTTTTGAGCCGGAATGCAAGTTTTTGCGCAGTTCTGAGAGAAAAAGTTTACACCTTTCTCGCGTCTACTCTTCGACGGCTAGTAAAATCGATGTTCGTGAATCTTGCTAGTTTCGATCTAAAACGATGTATACGGTTGTTTGGAGCCGGAATACAAGTTTTCGCGCAGTTCTGAGAGAAAAAGATTACACCTTTCTCTCGTCTAGTCTTCGACTAGTAAAAGTGATGCTCGTAAATTTTGCTAGTTTCGATCTAAAACGATGTATCCCGTTATTTTGAGCCGGAAAACAAGTTTTTGCGCAGTTCTGAGAGAAAAAGTTTACACCTTTCTCTCGTCTACTCTTCGACGACTTGTAAAATTGATGCTCCTGAATTTCGCTAGTTTCGATCTAAAACGATGTATCCCGTTGCTTTGAGCCGGAATACAAGTTTTCGCGCAGTTCTGAGAGAAAAAGTTTACCCCTTTCTCTCGTCTACTCTTTGACGACTTGTAAAATCGAAGCTCGTGGATTTTGCTAGTTTCGATCGAAAACGATGAATCCCGTTGTTTTGAGCCGGAATACAAGTTTTCGCGCAGTTCTGAGAGAAAAAGTTTACCCCTTTCTCTCGTCTACTCTTTGACGACTTGTAAAATCGAAGCTCGTGAATTTTGCTAGTTTCGATCTAAAACGATGTATCCCGTTATTTTGAGCCGGAATACAAGTTTTCGCGCAGTTCTGAGAGAAAAAGTTTACACCTTTCTCTCGTCTACTCTTCGACGACTTGTAAAATTGATGCTCCTGAATTTCGCTAGTTTCGATCTAAAACGATGTATCCCGTTGTTTTGAGCCGGAATACAAGTTTTCGCGCAGTTCTGAGAGAAAAAGTTTACACCTTTCTCTTCTACTCTTCGACGACTTGTAAAATCGATGCTCGTGAATTCTGCTAGTTTCAATCTAAAACGATGTATCCCGTTGTTTTGAGCCGGAATACAAGTTTTCGCGCAGTTCTGAGAGAAAAAGTTTATACCTTTCTCTCTTCTACTCTTCGACGACTTGTAAAACCGATGCTCGTGAATTTTGCTTGTTTCGATCTGAAACGATGTATCCCGTTGTCTTGAGCCAGAATACAAGTTTTCGCGCAGTTCTGAGAGAAAAAGTTTACACCTTTCTCTTCTACTCTTCGACGACTTGTAAAATCGATGCTCGTGAATTCTGCTAGTTTCAATCTAAAACGATGTATCCCGTTGTTTTGAGCCGGAATACAAGTTTTCGCGCAGTTCTGAGAGAAAACGTTTACACCTTTCTCTCGCCTAGTCTTCGACGACTAGTAAAATCGATGCTTGTGAATTTTGCTAGTTTCGATCTAAAACGATGTATCCCGTTATTTTGAGCCGGAATACAAGTTTTCGCGCAGTTCTTAGAGAAAAAGTTTTCACCTTTCTCTCGCTTACTCTTCGACGACTTGTAAAATTGATGCTCCTGAATTTGGCTAGTTTCGATCTAAAAAATGTATCCCGTTGTATTGAACCGGAATACAAGTTTTCGCGCAGTCTGAGAGAAAAAGTTTACACCTTTCTCTCGTCTACTCTTCGAAGAATTCTAAAATCGATGCTCATGAATTTTTCTAGTTTCGATCTAAAACGATGTATCCCGTTGTTTTGAGCCGGAATGCAAGTTTTCGCGCAGTTCTGAGAGAAAACGTTTACACCTTTCTCTCGCCTAGTCTTCGACGACTAGTAAAATCGATGCTTGTGAATTTTGCTTGTTTTGATCTAAAACGATGTATCCCGTTGTTTCGAGCCGGAATACAAGTTTTCGCGCAGTTCTGAGAGAAAAAGTTTACACCTTTCTCGCGTCTACTCTTCGACGGCTAGTAAAATCGATGTTCGTGAATCTCGCTAGTTTCGATATAAAACGATGTATACCGTTGTTTGGAGCCGGAATACAAGTTCTCGTGCAGATCTGAGAGAAAAAGTTTACTCCTTTCTCTCGTCTACTCTTCGATGACTAGTAAAATTGATGCTCGTTAATTTTGCTAGTTTCGATCTAAAACGATGTATCCCGTTGTTTTGAGCCGGAATACAAGTTTTCGCGCAGTTCTGAGAGAAAAAGTTTACACCTTTCTCTCGCTTACTCTTCGACGGCTTGTAAAATCGATGCTCGCGAATTTTGCTAGTTTCGATATAAAAGGATGTATCCCGTTGTTTTGAGCTGGAATACAAGTTCTCGCGCAGTTCTGAGAGAAAAAGTTTACACCTTTCTCTCGTCTAGTCTTCGACGACTAGTAAAATCGATGCTCGTGATTTTTGCTAGTTTCGATCTAAAACGATGTATCCCGTTGTCTTGAGCCGGAATACAAGTCTTCGCGCAGTTCTGAGAGAAAAAGTTTACACCTTTCTCGCGTCTACTCTTTGACGGCTAGTAAAATCGATGTTCGTGAATCTCGCTAGTTTCAATCTAAAACGATGTATACGGTTGTTTGGAGCCGGAATACAAGTTCTCGTGCAGATCTGAGAGAAAAAGTTTACACCTTTCTCTCGTCTACTCTTCGACGACTAGTAAAATCGATGCTCGTGAATTTTGCTAGTTTCGATCTAAAACGATGTATCCCGATGTATTGAGCCGGAATACAAGTTTTCGCGCAGTTCTGAGAGAAAAAGTTTACACCTTTCTCTCGTCTAGTCTTCGACTAGTAAAATTGATGCTCGTGAATTTTGCTAGTTTCGATCTAAAACGATGTATCCCGTTACTTTGAGCCGGAATACAAGTTTTTGCGCAGTTCTGAGAGAAAAAGTTTACACCTTTCTCTCGTCTACTCTTCGACGACTTGTAAAATTGATGCTCCTGAATTTCGCTAGTTTCGATCTAAAATGATGTATCCCGTTGGTTTGAGCCGGAATACAAGTTTTCGCGCAGTTCTGAGAGAAAAAGTTTACACCTTTCTCTTCTACTCTTCGACGACTTGTAAAATCGATGCTCGTGAATTCTGCTAGTTTCGATCTAAAACGATGTATCCCGTTGTTTTGAGCCGGAATACAAGTTTTCGCGCAGTTCTGAGAGAAAAAGTTTGCACCTTTCTCTCGTCTAGTTTTCGACTAGTAAAATCGATGTTCGTGAATCTCGCTAGTTTTGATCTAAAACAATGTATCCCGTTGTTTCGAGCCGGAATACAAGTTTTCGCGCAGTTCTGAGAGAAAAAGTTTACACCTTTCTCTCGTCTACTCTTCGACGACTTGCAAAATCGATGCTCGTGAATTTTGCTAGTTTCTATCTAAAACGATGTATCCCGTTGTTTTGAGCCGGAATACAAGTTTTCGCGCAGTTCTGAGAGAAAATGTTTACATCTTTTTCTCGTCTACTCTTCGACTAGTAAAATCGATGCTCGTGAATTTTGCTAGTTTCGATCTAAAACGATGTATTCCGTTACACTGAGCCGGAATACAAGTTTTCGCGCAGTTCTGAGAGAAAAAGTTTGCACCTTTCTCGCGTCTACTCTTCGTCGACTAGTAAAATCGATGCTCGTGAATTTTGCTAGTTTCGATCTAAAACGATGTATTTTGTTACACTGAGCCGGAATACAAGTTTTCGCGCAGTTCTGAGAGAAAAAGTTTACACCTTTCTCTCGTCTACTCTTCGACGACTTGTAAAATCGATGCTCGTGAATTTTGCTAGTTTCGATCTGAAACGATGTATCTCGTACATGTTTTCGCGCAGTTCTGAGAGAAAAAGTTTACACCTTTCTCTCGTCTACTGTTCGACGACTTGTAAAATCGATGATCGTGAATTTTGCTAGTTACGATCTAAAACGATGTATCCCGATGTTTTGAGCCGGAATACAAGTTTTCGCACAGTTCTGAGAGAAAACGTTTGCACCTTTCTCTCGTCTAGTCTTCGACTAGTAAAATCGATGTTCGTGAATCTCGCTAGTTTTGATCTAAGACAATGTATCCCGTTGTTTCGAGCCGGAATACAAGTTTTCTCGCAGTTCTGAGAGAAAAAGATTACACTTTTCTCTCGTCTACTCTTCGACTAGTAAAATCGATGTTTGTTAATCTCGCTAGCTTCGATCTAAAACGATGTATCCCGTTGTTTTGAGCCGGAATACAAGTTTTCGCGCAGTTCTGAGAGAAAAAGTTTACACCTTTCTCTCGTTTACTCTTCGACGGCTTGTAAAATCGATGCTCGCGAATTTTGCTAGTTTCGATCTAAAAGGAGTTATCCCATTGTTTTGAGCTGGAATACAAGTTCTCGCGCAGTTCTGAGAGAAAAAGTTTACACCTTTCTCTCGTCTACTCTCCGACGACTTGTAAAATCGAAGCTCGTGGATTTTGCTAGTTTCGATCTAAAACGATGTATCCCGTTGTTCTGAGCCGGAATACAAGTTTTCGCGCAGTTCTGAGAGAAAAAGTTTACACCTTTCTCTTGTCTAGTCTTCGACGACTAGTAAAATTGATGCTCGTGAATTTTGCTTGTTTCGATATAAAACGATGTATCCCGTTATTTTGAGCCGGAATACAAGTTTTCGCGCAGTTCTGAGAGAAAAAGTTTACACCTTTCTCTCGTCTAGTCTTCGACGACCAGTAAAATCGATGCTCGTGAATTTTCCTCGTTTCGATCTAAAACGATTTCTCCAGTTGTTTTGAGCTGGAATACAAGTTCTCGCGCAGTTCTGAGAGAAAAAGATTACACTTTCTCTCGTCTACTCTTCGACGACTAGTAAACTCGATGCTCGTGAATTTTGCTACTTTCGATCTAAAAAATGCATCCCGTTGTATTGAACCGGAATACAAGTTTTCGCGCAGTCTGAGAGAAAAACTTTACACCTTTCTCTCGTCTACTCTTCGACGACTTCTAAAATCGATGCTCATGAATTTTTCTAGTTTCGATCTAAAACGATGTATCCCGTTGTTTTGAGCCGGAATACAAGTTTTCGCGCAGTTCTGAGAGAAAACGTTTACACCTTTCTCTCGCCTAGTCTTCGACGACTAGTAAAATCGATGCTTGTGAATTTTGCTTGTTTCGATCTGAAACGATGTATCCCGTCGTCTTGAGCCAGAATACAAGTTTTAGCGCAGTTCTGAGAGAAAAAGTTTACACCTTTCTCTTCTACTCTTCGACGACTTGTAAAATCGATGCTCGTGAATTCTGCTAGTTTCAATCTAAAACGATGTATCCCGTTGTTTTGAGCCGGAATACAAGTTTTCGCGCAGTTCTGAGAGAAAAAGTTTACACCTTTCTCTCGTCTAGTCTTCGACTAGTAAAATCGATGTTCGTGAATCTCGCTAGTTTTGATCTAAAACAATGTATCCCGTTGTTTCGAGCCGGAATACAAGTTTTCGCGCAGTTCTGAGAGAAAAAGTTTACACCTTTCTCTCGTCTACTCTTCGACGACTTGCAAAATCGATGCTCGTGAATTTTGCTAGTTTGGATCTAAAACGATGTATCCCGATGTTTTGAGCCGGACTACAAGTTTTCGCGCAGTTCTGAGAGAAAAAGTTTACACCTTTCTCGCGTCTACTCTTTGACGGCTAGTAAAATCGATGTTCGTGAATCTCGCTAGTTTCAATCTAAAACGATGTATACGGTTGTTTGGAGCCGGAATACAAGTTCTCGTGCAGATCTGAGAGAAAAAGTTTACACCTTTCTCTCGTCTACTCTTCGACGACTAGTAAAATCGATGCTCGTGAATTTTGCTAGTTTCGATCTAAAACGATGTATCCCGATGTATTGAGCCGGAATACAAGTTTTCGCGCAGTTCTGAGAGAAAAAGTTTGCACCTTTCTCTCTTCTACTCTTCGACGACTTGTAAAATCGATGCTCGTGAATTTTGCTAGTTTCGATCTGAAACGATGTATCCCGTCGTCTTGAGCCGGAATACAAGTTTTCGCGCAGTTCTGAGAGAAAAAGTTTACATCTTTCTCCTCTACTCTTCGACGACTTGTAAAATCTATGCTCGTGAATTCTGCTAGTTTCGATCTAAAACGATGTATCCCGTTGTTTTGAGCCGGAATACAAGTTTTCGCGCAGTTCTGAGAGAAAAAGTTTACACCTTTCTCTCGTCTAGTCTTCGACTAGTAAAATCGATGTTCGTGAATCTCGCTAGTTTTGATCTAATACAATGTATCCCGTTGTTTCGAGTCGGAATACAAGTTTTCGCGCAGTTCTGAGAGAAAAAGTTTACACCTTTCTCTCGTCTACTCTTCGACGACTAGAAAAATTGATGCTCGTGAATTTTGCTAGTTTCGATCTAAAACGATGTATCCCGATGTTTTGAGCCGGAATACAAGTTTTCGCGCAGTTCTGAGAGAAATTGTTTGCACCTTTCTCTCTTCTACTCTTCGACGACTTGTAAAATCGATGCTCGTGAATTTTGCTAGTTTCGATCTGAAACGATGTATCCCGTCGTCTTGAGCCGGAATACAAGTTTTCGCGCAGTTCTGAGAGAAAAAGTTTACACCTTTCTCTTCTACTCTTCGACGACTTGTAAAATCGATGCTCGTGAATTCTGCTAGTTTCGATCTAAAACGATGTATCCCGTTGTTTTGAGCCGGAATACAAGTTTTCGCGCAGTTCTGAGAGAAAAAGTTTGCACCTTTCTCTCGTCTAGTTTTCGACTAGTAAAATCGATGTTCGTGAATCTCGCTAGTTTTGATCTAAAACAATGTATCCCGTTGTTTCGAGCCGGAATACAAGTTTTCGCGCAGTTCTGAGAGAAAAAGTTTACACCTTTCTCTCGTCTACTCTTCGACGACTTGCAAAATCGATGCTCGTGAATTTTGCTAGTTTCTATCTAAAACGATGTATCCCGTTGTTTTGAGCCGGAATACAAGTTTTCGCGCAGTTCTGAGAGAAAACGTTTACATCGTTTTCTCGTCTACTCTTCGACTAGTAAAATCGATGTTCGTGAATCTCGCTAGTTTCGATCTAAAACGATGTATACGGTTGTTTGGAGCCGGTATACAAGTTTTCGCGCAGTTCTGAGAGAAAAAGTTTGCACCTTTCGCTCGTCTACTCT
The DNA here is from genome assembly GCA_030143305.2 of Amblyomma americanum. Lineage (NCBI taxonomy): Eukaryota > Metazoa > Arthropoda > Arachnida > Ixodida > Ixodidae > Amblyomma > Amblyomma americanum. The sequence continues at coordinate 119,070 of JARKHS020034297.1, read as the reverse complement.
TCGACGACTTGTAAAATCGATGCTCGTGAATTTTGCTAGTTTCAATCTAAAACAATGTATCCCGTTGTTTTGAGCCGGAATACAAGTTTTCGCGCAGTTCTGAGAGAAAAAGTTTACACCTTTCTCGCGTCTACTCTTCGACGGCTAGTAAAATCGATGTTCGTGAATCTCGCTAGTTTCAATCTAAAACGATGTATACGGTTGTTTGGAGCCGGAATACAAGTTCTCGTGCAGATCTGAGAGAAAAAGTTTACACCTTTCTCTCGTCTACTCTTCGACGACTAGTAAAATTGATGCTCGTGAATTTTGCTAGTTTCGATCTAAAACGATGTATCCCGATGTTTTGTGCCGGAATACAAGTTTTCGCGCAGTTCTGAGAGAAATTGTTTGCACCTTTCACTCTTCTACTCTTCGACGACTTGTAAAATCGATGCTCGTGAATTTTGCTACTTTCGATCTGAAACGATGTATCCCGTCGTCTTGAGCCGGAATACAAGTTTTCGCGCAGTTCTGAGAGAAAAAGTTTACACCTTTCTCTTCTACTCTTCGACGACTTGTAAAATCGATGCTCGTGAATTCTGCTAGTTTCGATCTAAAACGGTGTATCCCGTTGTTTTGAGCCGGAATACAAGTTTTCGCGCAGTTCTGAGAGAAAAAGTTTACACCTTTCTCTCGTCTACTCCTCGACGACTTGCAAAATCGATGCTCGTGAATTTTGCTAGTTTCGATCTAAAACGATGTATCCCGATGTTTTGAGCCGGAATACAAGTTTTCGAGCAGTTCTGAGAGAAAAAGTTTACACCTTTCTCTCGTCTACTCTTCGACGACTTGCAAAATCGATGCTCGTGAATTTTGCTAGTTTCGATCTAAAACGATGCATCCCGTTGTTTTGAGCCGGAATGCAAGTTTTCGCGCAGTTCTGAGAGAAAACGTTTACATCTATCTCTCGTCTACTCTTCGACTAGTAAAATCGATGTTCGTGAATCTCGCTAGTTTCGATCTAAAACGATGTATACGGTTGTTTGGAGCCGGTATACAAGTTTTCGCGCAGTTCTGAGAGAAAAAGTTTACACCTTTCTCTCGTCTACTCTTCGACGACTTGTAAAATCGATGCTCGTGAATTTTGCTAGTTTCGATCTAAAACGATGTATCCCGTTGTTTTGAGCCGGAATACAAGTTTTCGCGCAGTTCTGAGAGAAAAAGTTCACACCTTTCTCTCGTCTACTCTTCTACTAGTAAAATCGATGTTCGTGAATCTCGCTAGTTTCGATCTAAAACGATGTATCCCGTTGTTTTGAGCCGGAATACAAGTTTTCGCGCAGTTCTGAGAGAAAACGTTTACACCTTTCTCTCGTCTGCTCTTCGACGACTTGTAAACTTGATGCTCGTGAAATTTGCTAGTTTTGATCTACAACGATGTATCCCGTTGTTGTGAGCCGGAATAAAAGTTTTCGCGCAGTTCTGAGAGAAATAGTTTACGGCTTTCTCTCGTCTACTCATCGACGACTTGTAAAATCGGTGCTCGTGAATTTTGCTAGTTTCTATCTAAAACGATGTATCCCGTTGTTTGGAGCCGGAATACAAGTTTTCGCGCAGTTCTGAGAGAAAAAGTTTACACCTTTCTCTTCTACTCTTCGACGACTTGTAAAATCGATGCTCGTGAATTCTGCTAGTTTCGATCTAAAACGATGTATCCCGTTGTTTTGAGCCGGAATACAAGTTTTCGCGCAGTTCTGAGAGAAAACGTTTACACCTTTCTCTCGTCTGCTCTTCGACGACTTGTAAACTTGATGCTCGTGAAATTTGCTAGTTTTGATCTACAACGATGTATCCCGTTGTTGTGAGCCGGAATACAAGTTTTCGCGCAGTTCTGAGAGAAAAAGTTTACACCTTTCTCTCGTCTACTCTTCGACGACTAGAAAAATTGATGCTCGTGAATTTTGCTAGTTTTGATCTAAAACGATGTATCCCGATGTTTTGAGCCGGAATACAAGTTTTCGCGCAGTTCTGAGAGAAATTGTTTGCACCTTTCTCTCTTCTACTCTTCGACGACTTGTAAAATCGATGCTCGTGAATTTTGCTAGTTTCGATCTGAAACGATGTATCCCGTCGTCTTGAGCCGGAATACAAGTTTTCGCGCAGTTCTGAGAGAAAAAGTTTACACCTTTCTCTTCTACTCTTCGACGACTTGTAAAATCGATGCTCGTGAATTCTGCTAGTTTCGATCTAAAACGATGTATCCCGTTGTTTTGAGCCGGAATACAAGTTTTCGCGCAGTTCTGAGAGAAAAAGTTTGCACCTTTCTCTCGTCTACTCTTCCACGACTTGCAAAATCGATGCTCGTGAATTTTGCTAGTTTCGATCTAAAACGATGTATCCCGATGTTTTGAGCCGGAATACAAGTTTTCGCGCAGTTCTGAGAGAAAAAGTTTACACCTTTCTCTTGTCTACTCTTCGACGACTTGCAAAATCGATGCTCGTGAATTTTGCTAGTTTCGATCTAAAACGATGTATCCCTTTGTTTTGAGCCGGAATACAAGTTTTTGCGCAGTTCTGAGAGAAAAAGTTTACACCTTTCTCGCGTCTACTCTTCGACGGCTAGTAAAATCGATGTTCGTGAATCTCGCTAGTTTCGATCTAAAACGATGTATACGGTTGTTTGGAGCCGGAATACAAGTTTTCGCGCAGTTCTGAGAGAAAAAGTTTACACCTTTCTCTCGTCTACTCTTCGACGACTAGTAAAATTGATGCTCGTGAATTTTGCTAGTTTCGATCTAAAACGATGTATCCCGTTGTTTTGAGCCGGAATACAAGTTTTCGCGCAGTTCTGAGAGAAAAAGTTTACACCTTTCTCTCGTCTACTCTTCGACTAGTAAAATCGATGTTCGTGAATCTCGCTAGTTTCGATCTAAAACAATGTATCCTGTTGTTTCGAGCCGGAATACAAGTTTTCGCGCAGTTCTGAGAGAAAAAGTTTACACCTTTCTCTCGTCTACTCTTCGACGACTTGTAAAATCGATGCTCGTGAATTTTGCTAGTTTCGATCTAAAACGATGTATCCCGTTGTTTTGAGCCGGAATACAAGTTTTCGCGCAGTTCTGAGAGAAAAAGTTTACACCTTTCTCTCGTCTAGTCTTCGACGACTAGTAAAATCGATGCTTCGTGAATTTTGCTAGTTTCGATCTGAAACGATGTATCCCGTCGTCTTGAGCCGGAATACAAGTTTTCGCGCAGTTCTGAGAGAAAAAGTTTACACCTTTCTCTTCTACTCTTCGACGACTTGTAAAATCGATGCTCGTGAATTCTGCTAGTTTCAATCTAAAACGATGTATCCCGTTGTTTTGAGCCGGAATACAAGTTTTCGCGCAGTTCTGAGAGAAAAAGTTTACACCTTTCTCTCGTCTAGTCTTCGACTAGTAAAATCGATGTTCGTGAATCTCGCTAGTTTTGATCTAAAACAATGTATCCCGTTGTTTCGAGCCGGAATACAAGTTTTCGCGCAGTTCTGAGAGAAAAAGTTTACACCTTTCTCTCGTCTACTCTTCGACGACTTGCAAAATCGATGCTCGTGAATTTTGCTAGTTTGGATCTAAAACGATGTATCCCGATGTTTTGAGCCGGAATACAAGTTTTCGCGCAGTTCTGAGAGAAAAAGTTTACACCTTTCTCGCGTCTACTCTTCGACGGCTAGTAAAATCGATGTTCGTGAATCTCGCTAGTTTCGATCTAAAACGATGTATACGGTTGTTTGGAGCCGGAATACAAGTTCTCGTGCAGATCTGAGAGAAAAAGTTTACACCTTTCTCTCGTCTACTCTTCGACGACTAGTAAAATCGATGCTCGTGAATTTTGCTAGTTTCGATCTAAAACGATGTATCCCGATGTTTTGAGCCGGAATACAAGTTTTCGCGCAGTTCTGAGAGAAAAAGTTTGCACCTTTCTCTCTTCTACTCTTCGACGACTTGTAAAATCGATGCTCGTGAATTTTGCTAGTTTCGATCTGAAACGATGTATCCCGTCGTCTTGAGCCGGAATACAAGTTTTCGCGCAGTTCTGAGAGAAAAAGTTTACACCTTTCTCTCGTCTACTCTTCGACGACTTGTAAAATCGATGCTCGTGAATTCTGCTAGTTTCGATCTAAAACGATGTATCCCGTTGTTTTGAGCCGGAATACAAGTTTTCGCGCAGTTCTGAGAGAAAAAGTTTACACCTTTCTCTCGTCTAGTCTTCGACTAGTAAAATCGATGTTCGTGAATCTCGCTAGTTTTGATCTAAAACGATGTATCCCGTTGTTTCGAGCCGGAATACAAGTTTTCGCGCAGTTCTGAGAGAAAAAGTTTACACCTTTCTCTCGTCTACTCTTCGACGACTTGAAAAATCGATGCTCGTGAATTTTGCTAGTTTCGATCTAAAACGATGTATCCCGTCGTCTTGAGCCGGAATACAAGTTTTCGCGCAGTTCTGAGAGAAAAAGTTTACACCTTTCTCTTCTACTCTTCGACGACTTGTAAAATCGATGCTCGTGAATTCTGCTAGTTTCGATCTAAAACGATGTATCCCGTTGTTTTGAGCCGGAATACAAGTTTTCGCGCAGTTCTGAGAGAAAAAGTTTACACCTTTCTCTCGTCTACTCTTCGACGACTTGTAAAATCGATGCTCGTGAATTTCGCTAGTTTCGATCTAAAACGATGTATCCCGTTGTTTTGAGCCGGAATACAAGTTTTCGCGCAGTTCTGAGAGAAAAAGTTTACACCTTTCTCTCGTCTACTCTTCGACGACTTGTAAAATCGATGCTCGTGAATTCTGCTAGTTTCGATCTAAAACGATGTATCCCGTTGTTTTGAGCCGGAATACAAGTTTTCGCGCAGTTCTGAGAGAAAAAGTTTACACCTTTCTCTCTTCTACTCTTCGACGACTTGTAAAATCGATGCTCGTGAATTTTGCTAGTTTCGATCTGAAACGATGTATCCCGTCGTCTTGAGCCGGAATACAAGTTTTCGCGCAGTTCTGAGAGAAAAAGTTTACACCTTTCTCTTCTACTCTTCGACGACTTGTAAAATCGATGCTCGTGAATTCTGCTAGTTTCGATCTAAAACGATGTATCCCGTTGTTTTGAGCCGGAATACAAGTTTTCGCGCAGTTCTGAGAGAAAAAGTTTACACCTTTCTCTCGTCTAGTCTTCGACTAGTAAAATCGATGTTCGTGAATCTCGCTAGTTTTGATCTAAAACAATGTATCCCGTTGTTTCGAGCCGGAATACAAGTTTTCGCGCAGTTCTGAGAGAAAAAGTTTACACCTTTCTCTCGTCTACTCTTCGACGACTTGCAAAATCGATGCTCGTGAATTTTGCTAGTTTCGATCTAAAACGATGTATCCCGATGTTTTGAGCCGGAATACAAGTTTTCGCGCAGTTCTGAGAGAAAAAGTTTACACCTTTCTCTCGTCTACTCTTCGACGGCTAGTAAAATCGATGTTCGTGAATCTCGCTAGTTTCGATCTAAAACGATGTATCCCGTTGTTTGGAGCCGGAATACAAGTTTTCGCGCAGTTCTGAGAGAAAAAGTTTACACCTTTCTCTCGTCTACTCTTCGACGACTAGTAAAATCGATGCTCGTGAATTTTGCTAGTTTCGATCTAAAACGATGTATCCCGATGTATTGAGCCGGAATACAAGTTTTCGCGCAGTTCTGAGAGAAAAAGTTTACACCTTTCTCTCGTCTACTCTTCGACGACTTGTAAAATCGATGCTCGTGAATTTTGCTAGTTTCGATCTGAAACGATGTATCCCGTCGTTTTGAGCCGGAATACAAGTTTTCGCGCAGTTCTGAGAGAAAAAGTTTACACCTTTCTCTCTCTACTCTTCGACGACTTGTAAAATCGATGCTCGTGAATTCTGCTAGTTTCGATCTAAAACGATGTATCCCGTTGTTTTGAGCCGGAATACAAGTTTTCGCGCAGTTCTGAGAGAAAAAGTTTACACCTTTCTCTCGTCTAGTCTTCGACTAGTAAAATCGATGTTCGTGAATCTCGCTAGTTTTGATCTAAAACAATGTATCCCGTTGTTTCGAGCCGGAATACAAGTTTTCGCGCAGTTCTGAGAGAAAAAGTTTACACCTTTCTCTCGTCTACTCTTCGACGACTAGAAAAATCGATGCTCGTGAATTTTGCTAGTTTCGATCTAAAACGATGTATCCCGATGTTTTGAGCCGGAATACAAGTTTTCGCGCAGTTCTGAGAGAAAAAGTTTGCACCTTTCTCTCTTCTACTCTTCGACGACTTGTAAAATCGATGCTCGTGAATTTTGCTAGTTTCGATCTGAAACGATGTATCCCGTCGTCTTGAGCCGGAATACAAGTTTTCGCGCAGTTCTGAGAGAAAAAGTTTACACCTTTCTCTCTCTACTCTTCGACGACTTGTAAAATCGATGCTCGTGAATTCTGCTAGTTTCGATCTAAAACGATGTATCCCGTTGTTTTGAGCCGGAATACAAGTTTTCGCGCAGTTCTGAGAGAAAAAGTTTACACCTTTCTCTCGTCTAGTCTTCGACGACTAGTAAAATCGATGTTCGTGAATCTCGCTAGTTTTGATCTAAAACAATGTATCCCGTTGTTTCGAGCCGGAATACAAGTTTTCGCGCAGTTCTGAGAGAAAAAGTTTACACCTTTCTCTCGTCTACTCTTCGACGACTTGCAAAATCGATGCTCGTGAATTTTGCTAGTTTCTATCTAAAACGATGTATCCCGTTGTTTTGAGCCGGAATACAAGTTTTCGCGCAGTTCTGAGAGAAAACGTTTACATCTTTCTCTCGTCTACTCTTCGACTAGTAAAATCGATGTTCGTGAATCTCGCTAGTTTCGATCTAAAACGATGTATACCGTTGTTTGGAGCCGGAATACAAGTTTTCGCGCAGTTCTGAGAGAAAAAGTTTACACCTTTCTCTCGTCTACTCTTCGACGACTTGTAAAATCGATGCTCGTGAATTTTGCTAGTTTCAATCTAAAACGATGTATCCCGTTGTTTTGAGCCGGAATACAAGTTTTCGCGCAGTTCTGAGAGAAAAAGTTTACACCTTTCTCGCGTCTACTCTTCGACGGCTAGTAAAATCGATGTTCGTGAATCTCGCTAGTTTCGATCTAAAACGATGTATACGGTTGTTTGGAGCCGGAATACAAGTTCTCGTGCAGATCTGAGAGAAAAAGTTTACACCTTTCTCTCGTCTACTCTTCGACGACTAGTAAAATCGATGCTCGTGAATTTTGCTAGTTTCGATCTAAAACGATGTATCCCGATGTTTTGAGCCGGAATACAAGTTTTCGCGCAGTTCTGAGAGAAAAAGTTTGCACCTTTCTCTCTTCTACTCTTCGACGACTTGTAAAATCGATGCTCGTGAATTTTGCTAGTTTCGATCTGAAACGATGTATCCCGTCGTCTTGAGCCGGAATACAAGTTTTCGCGCAGTTCTGAGAGAAAAAGTTTACACCTTTCTCTTCTACTCTTCGACGACTTGTAAAATCGATGCTCGTGAATTCTGCTAGTTTCGATCTAAAACGATGTATCCCGTTGTTTTGAGCCGGAATACAAGTTTTCGCGCAGTTCTGAGAGAAAAAGTTTACACCTTTCTCTCGTCTACTCTTCGACGACTTGCAAAATCGATGCTCGTGAATTTTGCTAGTTTCGATCTAAAACGATGTATCCCGATGTTTTGAGCCGGAATACAAGTTTTCGCGCAGTTCTGAGAGAAAAAGTTTACACCTTTCTCTCGTCTACTCTTCGACGACTTGCAAAATCGATGCTCGTGAATTTTGCTAGTTTCGATCTAAAACGATGTATCCCGTTGTTTTGAGCCGGAATACAAGTTTTCGCGCAGTTCTGAGAGAAAACGTTTACACCTTTCTCTCGTCTACTCTTCGACGACTAGTAAAATCGATGTTCGTGAATCTTGCTAGTTTCGATCTAAAACGATGTATCCCGTTGTTTTGAGCCGGAATACAAGTTTTCGCGCAGTTCTGAGAGAAAAAGTTTACACCTTTCTCTCGTCTACTCTTCGACGACTTGTAAAATCGATGCTCGTGAATTTTGCTAGTTTCGATCTAAAACGATGTATCCCGTTGTTTTGAGCCGGAATACAAGTTTTCGCGCAGTTCTGAGAGAAAAAGTTTACACCTTTCTCTCGTCTACTCTTCGACGACTAGTAAAATCGATGTTCGTGAATCTCGCTAGTTTCGATCTAAAACGATGTATCCCGTTGTTTTGAGCCGGAATACAAGTTTTCGCGCAGTTCTGAGAGAAAAAGTTTACACCTTTCTCTCGTCTACTCTTCGACGACTTGTAAAATCGATGCTCGTGAATTTTGCTAGTTTCGATCTAAAACGATGTATCCCGTTGTTTTGAGCCGGAATACAAGTTTTCGCGCAGTTCTGAGAGAAAAAGTTTACACCTTTCTCTCGTCTACTCTTCGACGACTTGTAAAATCGATGCTCGTGAATTTTGCTAGTTTCGATCTAAAACGATGTATCCCGTTGTTTTGAGCCGGAATACAAGTTTTCGCGCAGTTCTGAGAGAAAAAGTTTACACCTTTCTCTCGTCTACTCTTCGACGACTTGTAAAATCGATGCTCGTGAATTCTGCTAGTTTCGATCTAAAACGATGTATCCCGTTGTTTTGAGCCGGAATACAAGTTTTCGCGCAGTTCTGAGAGAAAAAGTTTACACCTTTCTCTCGTCTACTCTTCGACGACTTGTAAAATCGATGCTCGTGAATTTTGCTAGTTTCGATCTAAAACGATGTATCCCGTTGTTTTGAGCCGGAATACAAGTTTTCGCGCAGTTCTGAGAGAAAAAGTTTACACCTTTCTCTCGTCTACTCTTCGACGACTAGTAAAATCGATGCTCGTGAATTTTGCTAGTTTCGATCTAAAACGATGTATCCCGATGTTTTGAGCCGGAATACAAGTTTTCGCGCAGTTCTGAGAGAAAAAGTTTGCACCTTTCTCTCTTCTACTCTTCGACGACTTGTAAAATCGATGCTCGTGAATTTTGCTAGTTTCGATCTGAAACGATGTATCCCGTCGTCTTGAGCCGGAATACAAGTTTTCGCGCAGTTCTGAGAGAAAAAGTTTACACCTTTCTCTTCTACTCTTCGACGACTTGTAAAATCGATGCTCGTGAATTCTGCTAGTTTCGATCTAAAACGATGTATCCCGTTGTTTTGAGCCGGAATACAAGTTTTCGCGCAGTTCTGAGAGAAAAAGTTTACACCTTTCTCTCGTCTACTCTTCGACGACTTGCAAAATCGATGCTCGTGAATTTTGCTAGTTTCGATCTAAAACGATGTATCCCGATGTTTTGAGCCGGAATACAAGTTTTCGCGCAGTTCTGAGAGAAAAAGTTTACACCTTTCTCTCGTCTACTCTTCGACGACTTGCAAAATCGATGCTCGTGAATTTTGCTAGTTTCGATCTAAAACGATGTATCCCGTTGTTTTGAGCCGGAATACAAGTTTTCGCGCAGTTCTGAGAGAAAAAGTTTACACCTTTCTCTCGTCTACTCTTCGACGACTAGTAAAATCGATGTTCGTGAATCTCGCTAGTTTCGATCTAAAACGATGTATCCCGTTGTTTTGAGCCGGAATACAAGTTTTCGCGCAGTTCTGAGAGAAAAAGTTTACACCTTTCTCTCGTCTACTCTTCGACGACTTGCAAAATCGATGCTCGTGAATTTTGCTAGTTTCGATCTAAAACGATGTATCCCGATGTTTTGAGCCGGAATACAAGTTTTCGCGCAGTTCTGAGAGAAAAAGTTTACACCTTTCTCTCGTCTACTCTTCGACGGCTAGTAAAATCGATGTTCGTGAATCTCGCTAGTTTCGATCTAAAACGATGTATACGGTTGTTTGGAGCCGGAATACAAGTTCTCGTGCAGATCTGAGAGAAAAAGTTTACACCTTTCTCTCGTCTACTCTTCGACGACTAGTAAAATCGATGCTCGTGAATTTTGCTAGTTTCGATCTAAAACGATGTATCCCGATGTTTTGAGCCGGAATACAAGTTTTCGCGCAGTTCTGAGAGAAAAAGTTTACACCTTTCTCTCGTCTACTCTTCGACGACTTGTAAAATCGATGCTCGTGAATTTTGCTAGTTTCGATCTGAAACGATGTATCCCGTCGTCTTGAGCCGGAATACAAGTTTTCGCGCAGTTCTGAGAGAAAAAGTTTACACCTTTCTCTTCTACTCTTCGACGACTTGTAAAATCGATGCTCGTGAATTCTGCTAGTTTCGATCTAAAACGATGTATCCCGTTGTTTTGAGCCGGAATACAAGTTTTCGCGCAGTTCTGAGAGAAAAAGTTTACACCTTTCTCTCGTCTAGTCTTCGACTAGTAAAATCGATGTTCGTGAATCTCGCTAGTTTTGATCTAAAACAATGTATCCCGTTGTTTCGAGCCGGAATACAAGTTTTCGCGCAGTTCTGAGAGAAAAAGTTTACACCTTTCTCTCGTCTACTCTTCGACGACTAGTAAAATCGATGCTCGTGAATTTTGCTAGTTTCGATCTAAAACGATGTATCCCGATGTTTTGAGCCGGAATACAAGTTTTCGCGCAGTTCTGAGAGAAAAAGTTTACACCTTTCTCTCGTCTACTCTTCGACGACTTGTAAAATCGATGCTCGTGAATTTTGCTAGTTTCGATCTAAAACGATGTATCCCGTCGTCTTGAGCCGGAATACAAGTTTTCGCGCAGTTCTGAGAGAAAAAGTTTACACCTTTCTCTCGTCTACTCTTCGACGACTTGTAAAATCGATGCTCGTGAATTCTGCTAGTTTCGATCTAAAACGATGTATCCCGTTGTTTTGAGCCGGAATACAAGTTTTCGCGCAGTTCTGAGAGAAAAAGTTTGCACCTTTCTCTCGTCTACTCTTCGACGACTTGTAAAATCGATGCTCGTGAATTTTGCTAGTTTCGATCTAAAACGATGTATCCCGTTGTTTTGAGCCGGAATACAAGTTTTCGCGCAGTTCTGAGAGAAAAAGTTTACACCTTTCTCTCGTCTACTCTTCGACGACTTGCAAAATCGATGCTCGTGAATTTTGCTAGTTTCGATCTAAAACGATGTATCCCGTTGTTTTGAGCCGGAATACAAGTTTTCGCGCAGTTCTGAGAGAAAAAGTTTACACCTTTCTCTCGTCTACTCTTCGACTAGTAAAATCGATGTTCGTGAATCTCGCTAGTTTCGATCTAAAACAATGTATACCGTTGTTTGGAGCCGGAATACAAGTTTTCGCGCAGTTCTGAGAGAAAAAGTTTACACCTTTCTCTCGTCTACTCTTCGACGACTTGTAAAATCGATGCTCGTGAATTTTGCTAGTTTCGATCTAAAACGATGTATCCCGTTGTTTTGAGCCGGAATACAAGTTTTCGCGCAGTTCTGAGAGAAAAAGTTTACACCTTTCTCGCGTCTACTCTTCGACGGCTAGTAAAATCGATGTTCGTGAATCTCGCTAGTTTCGATCTAAAACGATGTATCGGTTGTTTGGAGCCGGAATACAAGTTCTCGTGCAGATCTGAGAGAAAAAGTTTACACCTTTCTCTCGTCTACTCTTCGACGACTAGTAAAATCGATGCTCGTGAATTTTGCTAGTTTCGATCTAAAACGATGTATCCCGATGTTTTGAGCCGGAATACAAGTTTTCGCGCAGTTCTGAGAGAAAAAGTTTGCACCTTTCTCTCTTCTACTCTTCGACGACTTGTAAAATCGATGCTCGTGAATTTTGCTAGCTTTCGATCTGAAACGATGTATCCCGTCGTCTTGAGCCGGAATACAAGTTTTCGCGCAGTTCTGAGAGAAAAAGTTTACACCTTTCTCTTCTACTCTTCGACGACTTGTAAAATCGATGCTCGTGAATTCTGCTAGTTTCGATCTAAAACGATGTATCCCGTTGTTTTGAGCCGGAATACAAGTTTTCGCGCAGTTCTGAGAGAAAAAGTTTACACCTTTCTCTCGTCTACTCTTCGACGACTTGTAAAATCGATGCTCGTGAATTTTGCTAGTTTCGATCTAAAACGATGTATCCCGATGTTTTGAGCCGGAATACAAGTTTTCGCGCAGTTCTGAGAGAAAAAGTTTACACCTTTCTCTCGTCTACTCTTCGACGACTTGCAAAATCGATGCTCGTGAATTTTGCTAGTTTCGATCTAAAACGATGTATCCCGTTGTTTTGAGCCGGAATACAAGTTTTCGCGCAGTTCTGAGAGAAAAAGTTTACACCTTTCTCTCGTCTACTCTTCGACTAGTAAAATCGATGCTCGTGAATTTTGCTAGTTTCGATCTAAAACGATGTATCCCGTTGTTTTGAGCCGGAATACAAGTTTTCGCGCAGTTCTGAGAGAAAAAGTTTACACCTTTCTCTCGTCTACTCTTCGACGACTAGTAAAATCGATGCTCGTGAATTTTGCTAGTTTCGATCTAAAACGATGTATCCCGTTGTTTTGAGCCGGAATACAAGTTTTCGCGCAGTTCTGAGAGAAAAAGTTTACACCTTTCTCTCGTCTACTCTTCGACGACTTGTAAAATCGATGCTCGTGAATTTTGCTAGTTTCGATCTAAAACGATGTATCCCGTTGTTTTGAGCCGGAATACAAGTTTTCGCGCAGTTCTGAGAGAAAAAGTTTACACCTTTCTCTCGTCTACTCTTCGACGACTTGTAAAATCGATGCTCGTGAATTTTGCTAGTTTCGATCTAAAACGATGTATCCCGTTGTTTTGAGCCGGAATACAAGTTTTCGCGCAGTTCTGAGAGAAAAAGTTTACACCTTTCTCTCGTCTACTCTTCGACGACTAGTAAAATCGATGCTCGTGAATCTCGCTAGTTTCGATCTAAAACGATGTATCCCGTTGTTTGGAGCCGGAATACAAGTTTTCGCGCAGTTCTGAGAGAAAAAGTTTACACCTTTCTCTCGTCTACTCTTCGACGACTTGTAAAATCGATGCTCGTGAATTCTGCTAGTTTCGATCTAAAACGATGTATCCCGTTGTTTTGAGCCGGAATACAAGTTTTCGCGCAGTTCTGAGAGAAAAAGTTTACACCTTTCTCTCGTCTACTCTTCGACGACTTGTAAAATCGATGCTCGTGAAATTTGCTAGTTTCGATCTAAAACGATGTATCCCGTTGTTGTGAGCCGGAATACAAGTTTTCGCGCAGTTCTGAGAGAAAAAGTTTACACCTTTCTCTCGTCTACTCTTCGACGACTAGTAAAATCGATGCTCGTGAATTTTGCTAGTTTTGATCTAAAACGATGTATCCCGATGTTTTGAGCCGGAATACAAGTTTTCGCGCAGTTCTGAGAGAAAAAGTTTGCACCTTTCTCTCTTCTACTCTTCGACGACTTGTAAAATCGATGCTCGTGAATTTTGCTAGTTTCGATCTGAAACGATGTATCCCGTCGTCTTGAGCCGGAATACAAGTTTTCGCGCAGTTCTGAGAGAAAAAGTTTACACCTTTCTCTTCTACTCTTCGACGACTTGTAAAATCGATGCTCGTGAATTCTGCTAGTTTCGATCTAAAACGATGTATCCCGTTGTTTTGAGCCGGAATACAAGTTTTCGCGCAGTTCTGAGAGAAAAAGTTTGCACCTTTCTCTCGTCTACTCTTCGACGACTTGCAAAATCGATGCTCGTGAATTTTGCTAGTTTCGATCTAAAACGATGTATCCCGATGTTTTGAGCCGGAATACAAGTTTTCGCGCAGTTCTGAGAGAAAAAGTTTACACCTTTCTCTCGTCTACTCTTCGACGACTTGCAAAATCGATGCTCGTGAATTTTGCTAGTTTCGATCTAAAACGATGTATCCCGTTGTTTTGAGCCGGAATACAAGTTTTCGCGCAGTTCTGAGAGAAAAAGTTTACACCTTTCTCGCGTCTACTCTTCGACGGCTAGTAAAATCGATGTTCGTGAATCTCGCTAGTTTCGATCTAAAACGATGTATACGGTTGTTTGGAGCCGGAATACAAGTTCTCGTGCAGATCTGAGAGAAAAAGTTTACTCCTTTCTCTCGTCTACTCTTCGACGACTAGTAAAATCGATGCTCGTGAATTTTGCTAGTTTCGATCTAAAACGATGTATCCCGTTGTTTTGAGCCGGAATACAAGTTTTCGCGCAGTTCTGAGAGAAAAAGTTTACACCTTTCTCTCGTCTACTCTTCGACGCTTGTAAAATCGATGCTCGTGAATCTTGCTAGTTTCGATCTAAAACGATGTATCCCGTTGTTTTGAGCCGGAATACAAGTTTTCGCGCAGTTCTGAGAGAAAAAGTTTACACCTTTCTCTCGTCTACTCTTCGACGCTAGTAAAATCGATGCTCGTGAATTTTGCTAGTTTCGATCTAAAACGATGTATCCCGTTGTTTTGAGCCGGAATACAAGTTTTCGCGCAGTTCTGAGAGAAAAAGTTTACACCTTTCTCTCGTCTACTCTTCGACGACTAGTAAAATCGATGCTCGTGAATTTCGCTAGTTTCGATCTAAAACGATGTATCCCGTTGTTTGAGCCGGAATACAAGTTTTCGCGCAGTTCTGAGAGAAAAAGTTTACACCTTTCTCTCGTCTACTCTTTGACGACTTGTAAAATCGAAGCTCGTGGATTTTGCTAGTTTCGATCTAAAACGATGAATCCCGTTGTTTTGAGCCGGAATACAAGTTTTCGCGCAGTTCTGAGAGAAAAAGTTTACACCTTTCTCTCGTCTAGTCTTCGACGACTAGTAAAATTGATGCTCGTGAATTTTGCTAGTTTCGATCTAAAACGATGTATCCCGTTATTTTGAGCCGGAATACAAGTTTTCGCGCAGTTCTGAGAGAAAAAGTTTACACCTTTCTCTCGTCTACTCTTCGACGACTTGTAAAATTGATGCTCCTGAATTTCGCTAGTTTCGATCTAAAACGATGTATCCCGTTGTTTTGAGCCGGAATACAAGTTTTCGCGCAGTTCTGAGAGAAAAAGTTTACACCTTTCTCTTCTACTCTTCGACGACTTGTAAAATCGATGCTCGTGAATTCTGCTAGTTTCGATCTAAAACGATGTATCCCGTTGTTTTGAGCCGGAATACAAGTTTTCGCGCAGTTCTGAGAGAAAAAGTTTACACCTTTCTCTCGTCTACTCTTCGACGACTAGTAAAATCGATGCTCGTGAATTTTGCTAGTTTCGATCTAAAACGATGTATCCCGTTGTTTTGAGCCGGAATACAAGTTTTCGCGCAGTTCTGAGAGAAAAAGTTTACACCTTTCTCTCGTCTACTCTTCGACGACTTGTAAAATCGATGCTCGTGAATTTTGCTAGTTTCGATCTAAAACGATGTATCCCGTTGTTTTGAGCCGGAATACAAGTTTTCGCGCAGTTCTGAGAGAAAACGTTTACACCTTTCTCTCGCCTAGTCTTCGACGACTAGTAAAATCGATGCTTGTGAATTTTGCTAGTTTCGATCTAAAACGATGTATCCCGTTATTTTGAGCCGGAATACAAGTTTTCGCGCAGTTCTTAGAGAAAAAGTTTACACCTTTCTCTCGCTTACTCTTCGACGACTTGTAAAATTGATGCTCCTGAATTTCGCTAGTTTCGATCTAAAAAATGTATCCCGTTGTATTGAACCGGAATACAAGTTTTCGCGCAGTCTGAGAGAAAAAGTTTACACCTTTCTCTCGTCTACTCTTCGAAGAATTCTAAAATCGATGCTCATGAATTTTTCTAGTTTCGATCTAAAACGATGTATCCCGTTGTTTTGAGCCGGAATGCAAGTTTTCGCGCAGTTCTGAGAGAAAACGTTTACACCTTTCTCTCGCCTAGTCTTCGACGACTAGTAAAATCGATGCTTGTGAATTTTGCTTGTTTTGATCTAAAACGATGTATCCCGTTGTTTCGAGCCGGAATACAAGTTTTCGCGCAGTTCTGAGAGAAAAAGTTTACACCTTTCTCGCGTCTACTCTTCGACGGCTAGTAAAATCGATGTTCGTGAATCTCGCTAGTTTCGATATAAAACGATGTATACGGTTGTTTGGAGCCGGAATACAAGTTCTCGTGCAGATCTGAGAGAAAAAGTTTACTCCTTTCTCTCGTCTACTCTTCGACGACTAGTAAAATTGATGCTCGTTAATTTTGCTAGTTTCGATCTAAAACGATGTATCCCGTTGTTTTGAGCCGGAATACAAGTTTTCGCGCAGTTCTGAGAGAAAAAGTTTACACCTTTCTCTCGCTTACTCTTCGACGGCTTGTAAAATCGATGCTCGCGAATTTTGCTAGTTTCGATATAAAAGGATGTATCCCGTTGTTTTGAGCTGGAATACAAGTTCTCGCGCAGTTCTGAGAGAAAAAGTTTACACCTTTCTCTCGTCTAGTCTTCGACGACTAGTAAAATCGATGCTCGTGATTTTTGCTAGTTTCGATCTAAAACGATGTATCCCGTTGTCTTGAGCCGGAATACAAGTTTTCGCGCAGTTCTGAGAGAAAAAGTTTACACCTTTCTCTCGTCTACTCTTCGACTAGTAAAATCGATGTTCGTGAATCTCGCTAGTTTTTATCTAAAACAATGTATCTAGTTGTTTCGAGCCGGAATACAAGTTTTCGCGCAGTTCTGAAAGAAAAAGTTTACACCTTTCTCTCGTCTACTCTTCGACGACTTGTAAAATCGAAGCTCGTGGATTTTTCTAGTTTCAATCTAAAACGATGAATCCCGTTGTTCTGAGCCGGAATACAAGTTTTCGCGCAGTTCTGAGAGAAAAAGTTTACACCTTTCTCTCGTCTAGTCTTCGACTAGTAAAATTGATGCTCGTGAATTTTGCTAGTTTCGATCTAAAACGATGTATCCCGTTATTTTGAGCCGGAATACAAGTTTTTGCGCAGTTCTGAGAGAAAAAGTTTACACCTTTCTCTCGTCTACTCTTCGACGACTTGTAAAATTGATGCTCCTGAATTTCGCTAGTTTCGATCTAAAATGATGTATCCCGTTGTTTTGAGCCGGAATACAAGTTTTCGCGCAGTTCTGAGAGAAAAAGTTTACACCTTTCTCTTCTACTCTTCGACGACTTGTAAAATCGATGCTCGTGAATTCTGCTAGTTTCGATCTAAAACGATGTATCCCGTTGTTTTGAGCCGGAATACAAGTTTTCGCGCAGTTCTGAGAGAAAAAGTTTGCACCTTTCTCTCGTCTAGTTTTCGACTAGTAAAATCGATGTTCGTGAATCTCGCTAGTTTTGATCTAAAACAATGTATCCCGTTGTTTCGAGCCGGAATACAAGTTTTCGCGCAGTTCTGAGAGAAAAAGTTTACACCTTTCTCTTGTCTACTCTTCGACGACTTGCAAAATCGATGCTCGTGAATTTTGCTAGTTTCGATCTAAAACGATGTATCCCGTTGTTTTGAGCCGGAATACAAGTTTTCGCGCAGTTCTGAGAGAAAAAGTTTACACCTTTCTCTCGTCTACTCTTCGACGACTTGTAAAATCGATGCTCGTGAATCTTGCTAGTTTCGATCTAAAACGATGTATCCCGTTGTTTTGAGCCGGAATACAAGTTTTCGCGCAGTTCTGAGAGAAAAAGTTTACACCTTTCTCTCGTCTAGTCTTCAACTAGTAAAATTGATGCTCGTGAATTTTGCTAGTTTCGATCTAAAACGATGTATCCCGTTATTTTGAGCCGGAATACAAGTTTTCGCGCAGTTCTGAGAGAAAAAGTTTACACCTTTCTCTTCTACTCTTCGACGACTTGTAAAATCGATGCTCGTGAATTCTGCTAGTTTCAATCTAAAACGATGTATCCCGTTGTTTTGAGCCGGAATACAAGTTTTCGCGCAGTTCTGAGAGAAAAAGTTTACACCTTTCTCTTCTACTCTTCGACGACTTGTAAAATCGATGCTCGTGAATTCTGCTAGTTTCAATCTAAAACGATGTATCCCGTTGTTTTGAGCCGGAATACAAGTTTTCGCGCAGTTCTGAGAGAAAAAGTTTACACCTTTCTCTCGTCTAGTCTTCGACTAGTAAAATCGATGTTCGTGAATCTCGCTAGTTTTGATCTAAAAAATGTATCCCGTTGTTTTGAGCCGGAATACAAGTTTTCGCGCAGTTCTGAGAGAAAACGTTTACACCTTTCTCTCGCCTACTCTTCGACTAGTAAAATCGATGCTCGTGAATTTTGCTAGCTTAGATCTAAAACGACGTATCCCGTTGTTTTGAGCCGGAATACAAGTTTTCGTGCAATTATAAGAGAAAAAGTTTACACCTTTCTCTCGTCTACTCTTCGACGACTATTAAACTCGATGCTCGTGAATTTTGCTACTTTCGATCTAAAAAATGTATCCCGTTGTATTGAACCGGAATTCAAGTTTTCGCGCAGTCTGAGAGAAAAAGTTTACACCTTTCTCTCGTCTACTCTTCGAAGAATTCTAAAATCGATGCTCATGAATTTTTCTAGTTTCGATCTAAAACGATGTATCCCGTTGTTTCGAGCCGGAATAGAAGTTTTCGCGCAGTTCTGAGAGAAAAAGTTTACACCTTTCTCGCGTCTACTCTTCGACGGCTAGTAAAATCGATGTTCGTGAATCTCGCTAGTTTCGATATAAAACGATGTATACGGTTGTTTGGAGCCGGATTACAAGTTCTCGTGCAGATCTGAGAGAAAAAGTTTACTCCTTTCTCTCGTCTACTCTTCGACGACTAGTAAAATTGATGCTCGTTAATTTTGCTAGTTTCGATCTAAAACGATGTATCCCGTTGTTTTGAGCCGGAATACAAGTTTTCGCGCAGTTCTGAGAGAAAAAGTTTACACCTTTCTCTCGCTTACTCTTCGACGGCTTGTAAAATCGATGCTCGCGAATTTTGCTAGTTTCGATATAAAAGGATGTATCCCGTTGTTTTGAGCTGGAATACAAGTTCTCGCGCAGTTCTGAGAGAAAAAGTTTACACCTTTCTCTCGTCTAGTCTTCGACGACTAGTAAAATCGATGCTCGTGATTTTTGCTAGTTTCGATCTAAAACGATGTATCCCGTTGTCTTGAGCCGGAATACAAGTTTTCGCGCAGTTCTGAGAGAAAAAGTTTACACCTTTCTGTCGTCTACTCTTCGACTAGTAAAATCGATGTTCGTGAATCTCGCTAGTTTTTATCTAAAACAATGTATCTAGTTGTTTCCAGCCGGAATACAAGTTTTCGCGCAGTTCTGAGAGAAAAAGTTTACACCTTTCTCTCGTCTACTCTTCGACGACTTGTAAAATCGATGCTCGTGAATTTTGCTAGTTTCGATCTAAAACGATGTATCCCGTTGTTTTGAGCCGGAATACAAGTTTTCGCGCAGTTCTGAGAGAAAAAGTTTACACCTTTCTCTCGTCTACTCTTCGACGACTTGTAAAATCGATGCTCGTGAATTTTGCTAGTTTCGATCTAAAACGATGTATCCCGTTGTTTTGAGCCGGAATACAAGTTTTCGCGCAGTTCTGAGAGAAAAAGTTTACACCTTTCTCTCGTCTACTCTTCGACGGCTAGTAAAATCGATGCTCGTGAATTTCGCTAGTTTCGATCTAAAACGATGTATCCCGTTGTTTTGAGCCGGAATACAAGTTTTCGCGCAGTTCTGAGAGAAAAAGTTTACACCTTTCTCTGTCTACTCTTCGACGACTTGTAAAATCGATGCTCGTGAATTCTGCTAGTTTCAATCTAAAACGATGTATCCCGTTGTTTTGAGCCGGAATACAAGTTTTCGCGCAGTTCTGAGAGAAAAAGTTTACACCTTTCTCTCGTCTACTCTTCGACGACTTGTAAAATCGATGCTCGTGAATTTCGCTAGTTTCGATCTAAAACGATGTATCCCGTTGTATTGAACCGGAATACAAGTTTTCGCGCAGTCTGAGAGAAAAAGTTTACACCTTTCTCTCGTCTACTCTTCGACGAATTCTAAAATCGATGCTCATGAATTTTTCTAGTTTCAATCTAAAACGATGTATCCCGTTGTTTTGAGCCGGAATACAAGTTTTCGCGCAGTTCTGAGAGAAAACGTTTACACCTTTCTCTCGCCTACTCTTCGACGACTAGTAAAATCGATGCTCGTGAATTTTGCTAGTTTCGATCTAAAACGATGTATCCCGTTGTTTTGAGCCGGAATACAAGTTTTCGCGCAGTTCTGAGAGAAAAAGTTTACACCTTTCTCTCGTCTACTCTTCGACGACTTGTAAAATCGATGCTCGTGAATTTTGCTAGTTTCGATCTAAAAAATGTATCCCGTTGTATTGAACCGGAATACAAGTTTTCGCGCAGTCTGAGAGAAAAAGTTTACACCTTTCTCTCGTCTACTCTTCGACGAATTCTAAAATCGATGCTCATGAATTTTTCTAGTTTCGATCTAAAACGATGTATCCCGTTGTTTTGAGCCGGAATACAAGTTTTCGCGCAGTTCTGAGAGAAAAAGTTTACACCTTTCTCTCGTCTAGTCTTCGACGACTAGTAAAATCGATGCTTCGTGAATTTTGCTAGTTTCGATCTAAAACGATGTATCCCGTTGTTTCGAGCCGGAATACAAGTTTTCGCGCAGTTCTGAGAGAAAAAGTTTACACCTTTCTCTCGTCTACTCTTCGACGGCTAGTAAAATCGATGTTCGTGAATCTCGCTAGTTTCGATCTAAAACGATGTATCCGGTTGTTTGGAGCCGGAATACAAGTTTTCGCGCAGTTCTGAGAGAAAAAGTTTACACCTTTCTCTCGTCTACTCTTCGACGACTAGTAAAATCGATGCTCGTGAATTTTGCTAGTTTCGATCTAAAACGATGTATCCCGTTGTTTTGAGCCGGAATACAAGTTTTCGCGCAGTTCTGAGAGAAAAAGTTTACACCTTTCTCTCGTCTACTCTTCGACGACTTGTAAAATCGATGCTCGCGAATTTTGCTAGTTTCGATCTAAAACGATGTATCCCGTTGTTTTGAGCCGGAATACAAGTTTTCGCGCAGTTCTGAGAGAAAAAGTTTACACCTTTCTCTCGTCTACTCTTCGACGACTAGTAAAATCGATGCTCGTGAATCTTGCTAGTTTCGATCTAAAACGATGTATCCCGTTGTTTGAGCCGGAATACAAGTTTTCGCGCAGTTCTGAGAGAAAAAGTTTACACCTTTCTCTCGTCTACTCTTTGACGACTTGTAAAATCGAAGCTCGTGGATTTTGCTAGTTTCGATCTAAAACGATGAATCCCGTTGTTCTGAGCCGGAATACAAGTTTTCGCGCAGTTCTGAGAGAAAAAGTTTACACCTTTCTCTCGTCTAGTCTTCGACGACTAGTAAAATTGATGCTCGTGAATTTTGCTAGTTTCGATCTAAAACGATGTATCCCGTTATTTTGAGCCGGAATACAAGTTTTCGCGCAGTTCTGAGAGAAAAAGTTTACACCTTTCTCTCGTCTACTCTTCGACGACTTGTAAAATTGATGCTCCTGAATTTCGCTAGTTTCGATCTAAAACGATGTATCCCGTTGTTTTGAGCCGGAATACAAGTTTTCGCGCAGTTCTGAGAGAAAAAGTTTACACCTTTCTCTTCTACTCTTCGACGACTTGTAAAATCGATGCTCGTGAATTCTGCTAGTTTCAATCTAAAACGATGTATCCCGTTGTTTTGAGCCGGAATACAAGTTTTCGCGCAGTTCTGAGAGAAAAAGTTTACACCTTTCTCTCGTCTAGTCTTCGACTAGTAAAATCGATGTTCGTGAATCTCGCTAGTTTTGATCTAAAAAATGTATCCCGTTGTATTGAACCGGAATACAAGTTTTCGCGCAGTCTGAGAGAAAAAGTTTACACCTTTCTCTCGTCTACTCTTCGACGAATTCTAAAATCGATGCTCATGAATTTTTCTAGTTTCGATCTAAAACGATGTATCCCGTTGTTTTGAGCCGGAATACAAGTTTTCGCGCAGTTCTGAGAGAAAACGTTTACACCTTTCTCTCGCCTAGTCTTCGACGACTAGTAAAATCGATGCTTGTGAATTTTGCTAGTTTCGATCTAAAACGATGTATCCCGTTATTTTGAGCCGGAATACAAGTTTTCGCGCAGTTCTGAGAGAAAAAGTTTACACCTTTCTCTCGTCTACTCTTCGACGACTTGTAAAATCGATGCTCATGAATTTTGCTAGTTTCGATCTAAAACGATGTATCCCGTTGTTTTGAGCCGGAATACAAGTTTTCGCGCAGTTCTGAGAGAAAAAGTTTACACCTTTCTCTCGTCTACTCTTCGACGACTAGTAAAATCGATGCTCGTGAATTTTGCTAGTTTCGATCTAAAACGATGTATCCCGTTGTTTCGAGCCGGAATACAAGTTTTCGCGCAGTTCTGAGAGAAAAAGTTTACACCTTTCTCGCGTCTACTCTTCGACGGCTAGTAAAATCGATGTTCGTGAATCTCGCTAGTTTCGATATAAAACGATGTATACGGTTGTTTGGAGCCGGAATACAAGTTCTCGTGCAGATCTGAGAGAAAAAGTTTACTCCTTTCTCTCGTCTACTCTTCGACGACTAGTAAAATTGATGCTCGTTAATTTTGCTAGTTTCGATCTAAAACGATGTATCCCGTTGTTTTGAGCCGGAATACAAGTTTTCGCGCAGTTCTGAGAGAAAAAGTTTACACCTTTCTCTCGCTTACTCTTCGACGGCTTGTAAAATCGATGCTCGCGAATTTTGCTAGTTTCGATCTAAAACGATGTATCCCGTTGTTTTGAGCCGGAATACAAGTTTTCGCGCAGTTCTGAGAGAAAAAGTTTACACCTTTCTCTCGTCTACTCTTCGACGGCTAGTAAAATCGATGCTCGTGAATTTTGCTAGTTTCGATATAAAACGATGTATCCCGTTGTTTTGAGCCGGAATACAAGTTCTCGCGCAGTTCTGAGAGAAAAAGTTTACACCTTTCTCTCGTCTACTCTTCGACGACTAGTAAAATCGATGCTCGTGATTTTTGCTAGTTTCGATCTAAAACGATGTATCCCGTTGTCTTGAGCCGGAATACAAGTTTTCGCGCAGTTCTGAGAGAAAAAGTTTACACCTTTCTCTCGTCTACTCTTTGACGACTTGTAAAATCGAAGCTCGTGGATTTTGCTAGTTTCGATCTAAAACGATGAATCCCGTTGTTTTGAGCCGGAATACAAGTTTTCGCGCAGTTCTGAGAGAAAAAGTTTACACCTTTCTCTCGTCTAGTCTTCGACGACTAGTAAAATTGATGCTCGTGAATTTTGCTAGTTTCGATCTAAAACGATGTATCCCGTTATTTTGAGCCGGAATACAAGTTTTCGCGCAGTTCTGAGAGAAAAAGTTTACACCTTTCTCTCGTCTACTCTTCGACGACTTGTAAAATTGATGCTCCTGAATTTCGCTAGTTTCGATCTAAAACGATGTATCCCGTTGTTTTGAGCCGGAATACAAGTTTTCGCGCAGTTCTGAGAGAAAAAGTTTACACCTTTCTCTTCTACTCTTCGACGACTTGTAAAATCGATGCTCGTGAATTCTGCTAGTTTCAATCTAAAACGATGTATCCCGTTGTTTTGAGCCGGAATACAAGTTTTCGCGCAGTTCTGAGAGAAAAAGTTTACACCTTTCTCTCGTCTAGTCTTCGACTAGTAAAATCGATGTTCGTGAATCTCGCTAGTTTTGATCTAAAAAATGTATCCCGTTGTATTGAACCGGAATACAAGTTTTCGCGCAGTCTGAGAGAAAAAGTTTACACCTTTCTCTCGTCTACTCTTCGACGAATTCTAAAATCGATGCTCATGAATTTTTCTAGTTTCGATCTAAAACGATGTATCCCGTTGTTTTGAGCCGGAATACAAGTTTTCGCGCAGTTCTGAGAGAAAACGTTTACACCTTTCTCTCGCCTAGTCTTCGACGACTAGTAAAATCGATGCTTGTGAATTTTGCTAGTTTCGATCTAAAACGATGTATCCCGTTATTTTGAGCCGGAATACAAGTTTTCGCGCAGTTCTGAGAGAAAAAGTTTACACCTTTCTCTCGCTTACTCTTCGACGACTTGTAAAATTGATGCTCCTGAATTTCGCTAGTTTCGATCTAAAAAATGTATCCCGTTGTATTGAACCGGAATACAAGTTTTCGCGCAGTCTGAGAGAAAAAGTTTACACCTTTCTCTCGTCTACTCTTCGAAGAATTCTAAAATCGATGCTCATGAATTTTTCTAGTTTCGATCTAAAACGATGTATCCCGTTGTTTTGAGCCGGAATGCAAGTTTTCGCGCAGTTCTGAGAGAAAACGTTTACACCTTTCTCTCGCCTAGTCTTCGACGACTAGTAAAATCGATGCTTGTGAATTTTGCTTGTTTTGATCTAAAACGATGTATCCCGTTGTTTCGAGCCGGAATACAAGTTTTCGCGCAGTTCTGAGAGAAAAAGTTTACACCTTTCTCGCGTCTACTCTTCGACGGCTAGTAAAATCGATGTTCGTGAATCTCGCTAGTTTCGATATAAAACGATGTATACGGTTGTTTGGAGCCGGAATACAAGTTCTCGTGCAGATCTGAGAGAAAAAGTTTACTCCTTTCTCTCGTCTACTCTTCGACGACTAGTAAAATTGATGCTCGTTAATTTTGCTAGTTTCGATCTAAAACGATGTATCCCGTTGTTTTGAGCCGGAATACAAGTTTTCGCGCAGTTCTGAGAGAAAAAGTTTACACCTTTCTCTCGCTTACTCTTCGACGGCTTGTAAAATCGATGCTCGCGAATTTTGCTAGTTTCGATATAAAAGGATGTATCCCGTTGTTTTGAGCTGGAATACAAGTTCTCGCGCAGTTCTGAGAGAAAAAGTTTACACCTTTCTCTCGTCTAGTCTTCGACGACTAGTAAAATCGATGCTCGTGATTTTTGCTAGTTTCGATCTAAAACGATGTATCCCGTTGTCTTGAGCCGGAATACAAGTTTTCGCGCAGTTCTGAGAGAAAAAGTTTACACCTTTCTCTCGTCTACTCTTCGACTAGTAAAATCGATGTTCGTGAATCTCGCTAGTTTTTATCTAAAACAATGTATCTAGTTGTTTCGAGCCGGAATACAAGTTTTCGCGCAGTTCTGAAAGAAAAAGTTTACACCTTTCTCTCGTCTACTCTTCGACGACTTGTAAAATCGAAGCTCGTGGATTTTTCTAGTTTCAATCTAAAACGATGAATCCCGTTGTTCTGAGCCGGAATACAAGTTTTCGCGCAGTTCTGAGAGAAAAAGTTTACACCTTTCTCTCGTCTAGTCTTCGACTAGTAAAATTGATGCTCGTGAATTTTGCTAGTTTCGATCTAAAACGATGTATCCCGTTATTTTGAGCCGGAATACAAGTTTTTGCGCAGTTCTGAGAGAAAAAGTTTACACCTTTCTCTCGTCTACTGTTCGACGACTTGTAAAATTGATGCTCCTGAATTTCGCTAGTTTCGATCTAAAATGATGTATCCCGTTGTTTTGAGCCGGAATACAAGTTTTCGCGCAGTTCTGAGAGAAAAAGTTTACACCTTTCTCTTCTACTCTTCGACGACTTGTAAAATCGATGCTCGTGAATTCTGCTAGTTTCGATCTAAAACGATGTATCCCGTTGTTTTGAGCCGGAATACAAGTTTTCGCGCAGTTCTGAGAGAAAAAGTTTGCACCTTTCTCTCGTCTAGTTTTCGACTAGTAAAATCGATGTTCGTGAATCTCGCTAGTTTTGATCTAAAACAATGTATCCCGTTGTTTCGAGCCGGAATACAAGTTTTCGCGCAGTTCTGAGAGAAAAAGTTTACACCTTTCTCTTGTCTACTCTTCGACGACTTGCAAAATCGATGCTCGTGAATTTTGCTAGTTTCGATCTAAAACGATGTATCCCGTTGTTTTGAGCCGGAATACAAGTTTTCGCGCAGTTCTGAGAGAAAAAGTTTACACCTTTCTCTCGTCTAGTCTTCAACTAGTAAAATTGATGCTCGTGAATTTTGCTAGTTTCGATCTAAAACGATGTATCCCGTTATTTTGAGCCGGAATACAAGTTTTCGCGCAGTTCTGAGAGAAAAAGTTTACACCTTTCTCTTCTACTCTTCGACGACTTGTAAAATCGATGCTCGTGAATTCTGCTAGTTTCAATCTAAAACGATGTATCCCGTGTGTTTTGAGCCGGAATACAAGTTTTCGCGCAGTTCTGAGAGAAAAAGTTCACACCTTTCTCTTCTACTCTTCGACGACTTGTAAAATCGATGCTCGTGAATTCTGCTAGTTTCAATCTAAAACGATGTATCCCGTTGTTTTGAGCCGGAATACAAGTTTTCGCGCAGTTCTGAGAGAAAAAGTTTACACCTTTCTCTCGTCTAGTCTTCGACTAGTAAAATCGATGTTCGTGAATCTCGCTAGTTTTGATCTAAAAAATGTATCCCGTTGTTTTGAGCCGGAATACAAGTTTTCGCGCAGTTCTGAGAGAAAACGTTTACACCTTTCTCTCGCCTACTCTTCGACTAGTAAAATCGATGCTCGTGAATTTTGCTAGCTTAGATCTAAAACGACGTATCCCGTTGTTTTGAGCCGGAATACAAGTTTTCGTGCAATTATAAGAGAAAAAGTTTACACCTTTCTCTCGTCTACTCTTCGACGACTATTAAACTCGATGCTCGTGAATTTTGCTACTTTCGATCTAAAAAATGTATCCCGTTGTATTGAACCGGAATTCAAGTTTTCGCGCAGTCTGAGAGAAAAAGTTTACACCTTTCTCTCGTCTACTCTTCGAAGAATTCTAAAATCGATGCTCATGAATTTTTCTAGTTTCGATCTAAAACGATGTATCCCGTTGTTTCGAGCCGGAATAGAAGTTTTCGCGCAGTTCTGAGAGAAAAAGTTTACACCTTTCTCGCGTCTACTCTTCGACGGCTAGTAAAATCGATGTTCGTGAATCTCGCTAGTTTCGATATAAAACGATGTATACGGTTGTTTGGAGCCGGATTACAAGTTCTCGTGCAGATCTGAGAGAAAAAGTTTACTCCTTTCTCTCGTCTACTCTTCGACGACTAGTAAAATTGATGCTCGTTAATTTTGCTAGTTTCGATCTAAAACGATGTATCCCGTTGTTTTGAGCCGGAATACAAGTTTTCGCGCAGTTCTGAGAGAAAAAGTTTACACCTTTCTCTCGCTTACTCTTCGACGGCTTGTAAAATCGATGCTCGCGAATTTTGCTAGTTTCGATATAAAAGGATGTATCCCGTTGTTTTGAGCTGGAATACAAGTTCTCGCGCAGTTCTGAGAGAAAAAGTTTACACCTTTCTCTCGTCTAGTCTTCGACGACTAGTAAAATCGATGCTCGTGATTTTTGCTAGTTTCGATCTAAAACGATGTATCCCGTTGTCTTGAGCCGGAATACAAGTTTTCGCGCAGTTCTGAGAGAAAAAGTTTACACCTTTCTGTCGTCTACTCTTCGACTAGTAAAATCGATGTTCGTGAATCTCGCTAGTTTTTATCTAAAACAATGTATCTAGTTGTTTCCAGCCGGAATACAAGTTTTCGCGCAGTTCTGAGAGAAAAAGTTTACACCTTTCTCTCGTCTACTCTTTGACGACTTGTAAAATCGAAGCTCGTGGATTTTGCTAGTTTCGATCTAAAACGATGAATCCCGTTGTTCTGAGCCGGAATACAAGTTTTCGCGCAGTTCTGAGAGAAAAAGTTTACACCTTTTCTCTCGTCTAGTCTTCGACGACTAGTAAAATTGATGCTCGTGAATTTTGCTAGTTTCGATCTAAAACGATGTATCCCGTTATTTTGAGCCGGAATACAAGTTTTCGCGCAGTTCTGAGAGAAAAAGTTTACACCTTTCTCTCGTCTACTCTTCGACGACTTGTAAAAGTGATGCTCCTGAATTTCGCTAGTTTCGATCTAAAACGATGTATCCCGTTGTTTTGAGCCGGAATACAAGTTTTCGCGCAGTTCTGAGAGAAAAAGTTTACACCTTTCTCTTCTACTCTTCGACGACTTGTAAAATCGATACTCGTGAATTCTGCTAGTTTCAATCTAAAACGATGTATCCCGTTGTTTTGAGCCGGAAAACAAGTTTTCGCGCAGTTCTGAGAGAAAAAGTTTACACCTTTCTCTCGTCTAGTCTTCGACTAGTAAAATCGATGTTCGTGAATCTCGCTAGTTTTGATCTAAAAAATGTATCCCGTTGTATTGAACCGGAATACAAGTTTTCGCGCAGTCTGAGAGAAAAAGTTTACACCTTTCTCTCGTCTACTCTTCGACGAATTCTAAAATCGATGCTCATGAATTTTTCTAGTTTCAATCTAAACCGATGTATCCCGTTGTTTTGAGCCGGAATACAAGTTTTCGCGCAGTTCTGAGAGAAAACGTTTACACCTTTCTCTCGCCTAGTCTTCGACGACTAGTAAAATCGATGCTTGTGAATTTTGCTAGTTTCGATCTAAAACGATGTATCCCGTTATTTTGAGCCGGAATACAAGTTTTCGCGCAGTTCTGAGAGAAAAAGTTTACTCCTTTCACTCGTCTACTCTTCGACGACTTGTAAAATTGATGCTCCTGAATTTCGCTAGTTTCGATCTAAAAAATGTATCCCGTTGTATTGAACCGGAATACAAGTTTTCGCGCAGTCTGAGAGAAAAAGTTTACACCTTTCTCTCGTCTACTCTTCGACGAATTCTAAAATCGATGCTCATGAATTTTTCTAGTTTCGATCTAAAACGATGTATCCCGTTGTTTTGAGCCGGAATGCAAGTTTTCGCGCAGTTCTGAGAGAAAAAGTTTACACCTTTCTCGCGTCTACTCTACGACGGCTAGTAAAATCGATGTTCGTGAATCTCGCTAGTTTCGATATAAAACGATGTATACGGTTGTTTGGAGCCGGATTACAAGTTCTCGTGCAGATCTGAGAGAAAAAGTTTACTCCTTTCTCTCGTCTACTCTTCGACGACTAGTAAAATTGATGCTCGTTAATTTTGCTAGTTTCGATCTAAAACGATGTATCCCGTTGTTTTGAGCCGGAATACAAGTTTTCGCGCAGTTCTGAGAGAAAAAGTTTACACCTTTCTCTCGCTTACTCTTCGACGGCTTGTAAAATCGATGCTCGCGAATTTTGCTAGTTTCGATATAAAAGGATGTATCCCGTTGTTTTGAGCTGGAATACAAGTTCTCGCGCAGTTCTGAGAGAAAAAGTTTACACCTTTCTCTCGTCTAGTCTTCGACGACTAGTAAAATCGATGCTCGTGATTTTTGCTAGTTTCGATCTAAAACGATGTATCCCGTTGTCTTGAGCCGGAATACAAGTTTTCGCGCAGTTCTGAGAGAAAAAGTTTACACCTTTCTGTCGTCTACTCTTCGACTAGTAAAATCGATGTTCGTGAATCTCGCTAGTTTTTATCTAAAACAATGTATCTAGTTGTTTCCAGCCGGAATACAAGTTTTCGCGCAGTTCTGAGAGAAAAAGTTTACACCTTTCTCTCGTCTACTCTTTGACGACTTGTAAAATCGAAGCTCGTGGATTTTGCTAGTTTCGATCTAAAACGATGAATCCCGTTGTTCTGAGCCGGAATACAAGTTTTCGCGCAGTTCTGAGAGAAAAAGTTTACACCTTTCTCTCGTCTAGTCTTCGACGACTAGTAAAATTGATGCTCGTGAATTTTGCTAGTTTCGATCTAAAACGATGTATCCCGTTATTTTGAGCCGGAATACAAGTTTTCGCGCAGTTCTGAGAGAAAAAGTTTACACCTTTCTCTCGTCTACTCTTCGACGACTTGTAAAATTGATGCTCCTGAATTTCGCTAGTTTCGATCTAAAACGATGTATCCCGTTGTTTTGAGCCGGAATACAAGTTTTCGCGCAGTTCTGAGAGAAAAAGTTTACACCTTTCTCTTCTACTCTTCGACGACTTGTAAAATCGATACTCGTGAATTCTGCTAGTTTCAATCTAAAACGATGTATCCCGTTGTTTTGAGCCGGAAAACAAGTTTTCGCGCAGTTCTGAGAGAAAAAGTTTACACCTTTCTCTCGTCTAGTCTTCGACTAGTAAAATCGATGTTCGTGAATCTCGCTAGTTTTGATCTAAAAAATGTATCCCGTTGTATTGAACCGGAATACAAGTTTTCGCGCAGTCTGAGAGAAAAAGTTTACACCTTTCTCTCGTCTACTCTTCGACGAATTCTAAAATCGATGCTCATGAATTTTTCTAGTTTCGATCTAAAACGATGTATCCCGTTGTTTTGAGCCGGAATACAAGTTTTCGCGCAGTTCTGAGAGAAAACGTTTACACCTTTCTCTCGCCTAGTCTTCGACGACTAGTAAAATCGATGCTTGTGAATTTTGCTAGTTTCGATCTAAAACGATGTATCCCGTTATTTTGAGCCGGAATACAAGTTTTCGCGCAGTTCTGAGAGAAAAAGTTTACACCTTTCTCTCGTCTACTCTTCGACGACTTGTAAAATTGATGCTCCTGAATTTCGCTAGTTTCGATCTAAAAAATGTATCCCGTTGTATTGAACCGGAATACAAGTTTTCGCGCAGTCTGAGAGAAAAAGTTTACACCTTTCTCTCGTCTACTCTTCGACGAATTCTAAAATCGATGCTCATGAATTTTTCTAGTTTCGATCTAAAACGATGTATCCCGTTGTTTTGAGCCGGAATGCAAGTTTTCGCGCAGTTCTGAGAGAAAACGTTTACACCTTTCTCTCGCCTAGTCTTCGACGACTAGTAAAATCGATGCTTGTGAATTTTGCTTGTTTTGATCTAAAACGATGTATCCCGTTGTTTCGAGCCGGAATACAAGTTTTCGCGCAGTTCTGAGAGAAAAAGTTTACACCTTTCTCGCGTCTACTCTTCGACGGCTAGTAAAATCGATGTTCGTGAATCTCGCTAGTTTCGATATAAAACGATGTATACGGTTGTTTGGAGCCGGATTACAAGTTCTCGTGCAGATCTGAGAGAAAAAGTTTACTCCTTTCTCTCGTCTACTCTTCGACGACTAGTAAAATTGATGCTCGTTAATTTTGCTAGTTTCGATCTAAAACGATGTATCCCGTTGTTTTGAGCCGGAATACAAGTTTTCGCGCAGTTCTGAGAGAAAAAGTTTACACCTTTCTCTCGCTTACTCTTCGACGGCTTGTAAAATCGATGCTCGCGAATTTTGCTAGTTTCGATATAAAAGGATGTATCCCGTTGTTTTGAGCTGGAATACAAGTTCTCGCGCAGTTCTGAGAGAAAAAGTTTACACCTTTCTCTCGTCTAGTCTTCGACGACTAGTAAAATCGATGCTCGTGATTTTTGCTAGTTTCGATCTAAAACGATGTATCCCGTTGTCTTGAGCCGGAATACAAGTTTTCGGGCAGTTCTGAGAGAAAAAGTTTACACCTTTTTCTCGTCTACTCTTCGACTAGTAAAATCGATGTTCGTGAATCTCGCTAGTTTTTATCTAAAACAATGTATCTAGTTGTTTCCAGCCGGAATACAAGTTTTCGCGCAGTTCTGAGAGAAAAAGTTTACACCTTTCTCTCGTCTACTCTTTGACGACTTGTAAAATCGAAGCTCGTGCATTTTGCTAGTTTCGATCTAAAACGATGAATCCCGTTGTTCTGAGCCGGAATACAAGTTTTCGCGCAGTTCTGAGAGAAAAAGTTTACACCTTTCTCTCGTCTACTCTTCGACGACTTGTAAAATTGATGCTCCTGAATTTCGCTAGTTTCGATCTAAAACGATGTATCCCGTTGTTTTGAGCCGGAATACAAGTTTTCGCGCAGTTCTGAGAGAAAAAGTTTACACCTTTCTCTTCTACTCTTCGACGACTTGTAAAATCGATACTCGTGAATTCTGCTAGTTTCAATCTAAAACGATGTATCCCGTTGTTTTGAGCCGGAAAACAAGTTTTCGCGCAGTTCTGAGAGAAAAAGTTTACACCTTTCTCTCGTCTAGTCTTCGACTAGTAAAATCGATGTTCGTGAATCTCGCTAGTTTTGATCTAAAAAATGTATCCCGTTGTATTGAACCGGAATACAAGTTTTCGCGCAGTCTGAGAGAAAAAGTTTACACCTTTCTCTCGTCTACTCTTCGACGAATTCTAAAATCGATGCTCATGAATTTTTCTAGTTTCGATCTAAAACGATGTATCCCGTTGTTTTGAGCCGGAATACAAGTTTTCGCGCAGTTCTGAGAGAAAACGTTTACACCTTTCTCTCGCCTAGTCTTCGACGACTAGTAAAATCGATGCTTGTGAATTTTGCTAGTTTCGATCTAAAACGATGTATCCCGTTATTTTGAGCCGGAATACAAGTTTTCGCGCAGTTCTGAGAGAAAAAGTTTACACCTTTCTCTCGTCTACTCTTCGACGACTTGTAAAATTGATGCTCCTGAATTTCGCTAGTTTCGATCTAAAAAATGTATCCCGTTGTATTGAACCGGAATACAAGTTTTCGCGCAGTCTGAGAGAAAAAGTTTACACCTTTCTCTCGTCTACTCTTCGAAGAATTCTAAAATCGATGCTCATGAATTTTTCTAGTTTCGATCTAAAACGATGTATCCCGTTGTTTTGAGCCGGAATGCAAGTTTTCGCGCAGTTCTGAGAGAAAACGTTTACACCTTTCTCTCGCCTAGTCTTCGACGACTAGTAAAATCGAAGCTTGTGAATTTTGCTTGTTTTGATCTAAAACAATGTATCCCGTTGTTTCGAGCCGGAATACAAGTTTTCGCGCAGTTCTGAGAGAAAAAGTTTACACCTTTCTCGCGTCTACTCTTCGACGGCTAGTAAAATCGATGTTCGTGAATCTCGCTAGTTTCGATCTAAAACGATGTATACGGTTGTTTGGAGCCGGAATACAAGTTCTCGTGCAGATCTGAGAGAAAAAGTTTACTCCTTTCTCTCGTCTACTCTTCGACGACTAGTAAAATTGATGCTCGTTAATTTTGCTAGTTTCGATCTAAAACGATGTATCCCGTTGTTTTGAGCCGGAATACAAGTTTTCGCGCAGTTCTGAGAGAAAAAGTTTACACCTTTCTCTCGCTTACTCTTCGACGGCTTGTAAAATCGATGCTCGCGAATTTTGCTAGTTTCGATATAAAAGGATGTATCCCGTTGTTTTGAGCTGGAATACAAGTTCTCGCGCAGTTCTGAGAGAAAAAGTTTACACCTTTCTCTCGTCTAGTCTTCGACGACTAGTAAAATCGATGCTCGTGATTTTTGCTAGTTTCGATCTAAAACGATGTATCCCGTTGTCTTGAGCCGGAATACAAGTTTTCGCGCAGTTCTGAGAGAAAAAGTTTACACCTTTCTCTCGTCTACTCTTCGACTAGTAAAATCGATGTTCGTGAATCTCGCTAGTTTTTATCTAAAACAATGTATCTAGTTGTTTCGAGCCGGAATACAAGTTTTCGCGCAGTTCTGAGAGAAAAAGTTTACACCTTTCTCTCGTCTACTCTTTGACGACTTGTAAAATCGAAGCTCGTGGATTTTGCTAGTTTCGATCTAAAACGATGAATCCCGTTGTTCTGAGCCGGAATACAAGTTTTCGCGCAGTTCTGAGAGAAAAAGTTTACACCTTTCTCTCGTCTAGTCTTCGACGACTAGTAAAATTGATGCTCGTGAATTTTGCTAGTTTCGATCTAAAACGATGTATCCCGTTATTTTGAGCCGGAATACAAGTTTTCGCGCAGTTCTGAGAGAAAAAGTTTACACCTTTCTCTCGTCTACTCTTCGACGACTTGTAAAATTGATGCTCCTGAATTTCGCTAGTTTCGATCTAAAACGATGTATCCCGTTGTTTTGAGCCGGAATACAAGTTTTCGCGCAGTTCTGAGAGAAAAAGTTTACACCTTTCTCTTCTACTCTTCGACGACTTGTAAAATCGATGCTCGTGAATTCTGCTAGTTTCAATCTAAAACGATGTATCCCGTTGTTTTGAGCCGGAATACAAGTTTTCGCGCAGTTCTGAGAGAAAAAGTTTACACCTTTCTCTCGTCTAGTCTTCGACTAGTAAAATCGATGTTCGTGAATCTCGCTAGTTTTGATCTAAAAAATGTATCCCGTTGTATTGAACCGGAATACAAGTTTTCGCGCAGTCTGAGAGAAAAAGTTTACACCTTTCTCTCGTCTACTCTTCGACGAATTCTAAAATCGATGCTCATGAATTTTTCTAGTTTCGATCTAAAACGATGTATCCCGTTGTTTTGAGCCGGAATACAAGTTTTCGCGCAGTTCTGAGAGAAAACGTTTACACCTTTCTCTCGCCTAGTCTTCGACGACTAGTAAAATAGATGCTTGTGAATTTTGCTAGTTTCGATCTAAAACGATGTATCCCGTTATTTTGAGCCGGAATACAAGTTTTCGCGCAGTTCTGAGAGAAAAAGTTTACACCTTTCTCTCGTCTACTCTTCGACGACTTGTAAAATTGATGCTCCTGAATTTCGCTAGTTTCGATCTAAAAAATGTATCCCGTTGTATTGAACCGGAATACAAGTTTTCGCGCAGTCTGAGAGAAAAAGTTTACACCTTTCTCTCGTCTACTCTTCGAAGAATTCTAAAATCGATGCTCATGAATTTTTCTAGTTTCGATCTAAAACGATGTATCCCGTTGTTTTGAGCCGGAATGCAAGTTTTCGCGCAGTTCTGAGAGAAAACGTTTACACCTTTCTCTCGCCTAGTCTTCGACGACTAGTAAAATCGATGCTTGTGAATTTTGCTTGTTTTGATCTAAAACAATGTATCCCGTTGTTTCGAGCCGGAATACAAGTTTTCGCGCAGTTCTGAGAGAAAAAGTTTACACCTTTCTCGCGTCTACTCTTCGACGGCTAGTAAAATCGATGTTCGTGAATCTCGCTAGTTTCGATCTAAAACGATGTATACGGTTGTTTGGAGCCGGAATACAAGTTCTCGTGCAGATCTGAGAGAAAAAGTTTACTCCTTTCTCTCGTCTACTCTTCGACGACTAGTAAAATTGATGCTCGTTAATTTTGCTAGTTTCGATCTAAAACGATGTATCCCGTTGTTTTGAGCCGGAATACAAGTTTTCGCGCAGTTCTGAGAGAAAAAGTTTACACCTTTCTCTCGTCTAGTCTTCGACGACTAGTAAAATCGATGCTCGTGAATTTTGCTAGTTTCGATCTAAAACGATGTATCCCGTTGTTTCGAGCCGGAATACAAGTTTTCGCGCAGTTCTGAGAGAAAAAGTTTACACCTTTCTCGCGTCTACTCTTCGACGGCTAGTAAAATCGATGTTCGTGAATCTCGCTAGTTTCGATATAAAACGATGTATACGGTTGTTTGGAGCCGGATTACAAGTTCTCGTGCAGATCTGAGAGAAAAAGTTTACTCCTTTCTCTCGTCTACTCTTCGACGACTAGTAAAATTGATGCTCGTGAATTTTGCTAGTTTCGATCTAAAACGATGTATCCCGTTGTTTTGAGCCGGAATACAAGTTTTCGCGCAGTTCTGAGAGAAAAAGTTTACACCTTTCTCTCGTCTAGTCTTCGACGCTAGTAAAATCGATGCTCGTGAATTTTGCTAGTTTCGATCTAAAACGATGTATCCCGTTGTTTTGAGCCGGAATACAAGTTTTCGCGCAGTTCTGAGAGAAAAAGTTTACACCTTTCTCTCGTCTACTCTTCGACGACTAGTAAAATCGATGGTCGTGAATTTCGCTAGTTTCGATCTAAAACGATGTATCCCGTTGTTTGAGCCGGAATACAAGTTTTCGCGCAGTTCTGAGAGAAAAAGTTTACACCTTTCTCTCGTCTACTCTTGACGACTAGTAAAATCGATGTTCGTGAATCTCGCTAGTTTTTATCTAAAACAATGTATCTAGTTGTTTCCAGCCGGAATACAAGTTTTCGCGCAGTTCTGAGAGAAAAAGTTTACACCTTTCTCTCGTCTACTCTTTGACGACTTGTAAAATCGAAGCTCGTGGATTTTGCTAGTTTCGATCTAAAACGATGAATCCCGTTGTTCTGAGCCGGAATACAAGTTTTCGCGCAGTTCTGAGAGAAAAAGTTTACACCTTTCTCTCGTCTAGTCTTCGACGACTAGTAAAATTGATGCTCGTGAATTTTGCTAGTTTCGATCTAAAACGATGTATCCCGTTATTTTGAGCCGGAATACAAGTTTTCGCGCAGTTCTGAGAGAAAAAGTTTACACCTTTCTCTCGTCTACTCTTCGACGACTTGTAAAATGATGCTCCTGAATTTCGC
Source organism: Amblyomma americanum (assembly GCA_030143305.2). NCBI lineage: Eukaryota > Metazoa > Arthropoda > Arachnida > Ixodida > Ixodidae > Amblyomma > Amblyomma americanum. The sequence continues at coordinate 82,919 of JARKHS020034297.1, read as the reverse complement.
TAGTTTCGATCTAAAACGATGTATCCCGTTGTTTTGAGCCGGAATACAAGTTTTCGCGCAGTTCTGAGAGAAAAAGTTTACACCTTTCTCTTCTACTCTTCGACGACTTGTAAAATCGATACTCGTGAATTCTGCTAGTTTCAATCTAAAACGATGTATCCCGTTGTTTTGAGCCGGAAAACAAGTTTTCGCGCAGTTCTGAGAGAAAAAGTTTACACCTTTCTCTCGTCTAGTCTTCGACTAGTAAAATCGATGTTCGTGAATCTCGCTAGTTTTGATCTAAAAAATGTATCCCGTTGTATTGAACCGGAATACAAGTTTTCGCGCAGTTCTGAGAGAAAAAGTTTACACCTTTCTCTCGTCTACTCTTCGACGAATTGTAAAATCGATGCTCATGAATTTTGCTAGTTTCAGATCTAAAACGATGTATCCCGTTGTTTTGAGCCGGAATACAAGTTTTCGCGCAGTTCTGAGAGAAAAAGTTTACACCTTTCTCTCGTCTACTCTTCGACGACTATTAAAATCGATGCTCGTGAATTTTGCTAGTTTCGATCTAAAACGATGTATCCCGTTGTTTTGAGCCGGAATACAAGTTTTCGCGCAGTTCTGAGAGAAAACGTTTACACCTTTCTCTCGCCTAGTCTTCGACGACTAGTAAAATCGATGCTTGTGAATTTTGCTTGTTTCGATCTAAAACGATGTATCCCGTTGTTTCGAGCCGGAATACAAGTTTTCGCGCAGTTCTGAGAGAAAAAGTTTACACCTTTCTCGCGTCTACTCTTCGACGGCTAGTAAAATCGATGTTCGTGAATCTCGCTAGTTTCGATATAAAACGATGTATACGGTTGTTTGGAGCCGGATTACAAGTTCTCGTGCAGATCTGAGAGAAAAAGTTTACTCCTTTCTCTCGTCTACTCTTCGACGACTAGTAAAATTGATGCTCGTTAATTTTGCTAGTTTCGATCTAAAACGATGTATCCCGTTGTTTTGAGCCGGAATACAAGTTTTCGCGCAGTTCTGAGAGAAAAAGTTTACACCTTTCTCTCGCTTACTCTTCGACGGCTTGTAAAATCGATGCTCGCGAATTTTGCTAGTTTCGATATAAAAGGATGTATCCCGTTGTTTTGAGCTGGAATACAAGTTCTCGCGCAGTTCTGAGAGAAAAAGTTTACACCTTTCTCTCGTCTAGTCTTCGACGACTAGTAAAATCGATGCTCGTGATTTTTGCTAGTTTCGATCTAAAACGATGTATCCCGTTGTCTTGAGCCGGAATACAAGTTTTCGCGCAGTTCTGAGAGAAAAAGTTTACACCTTTCTGTCGTCTACTCTTCGACTAGTAAAATCGATGTTCGTGAATCTCGCTAGTTTTTATCTAAAACAATGTATCTAGTTGTTTCCAGCCGGAATACAAGTTTTCGCGCAGTTCTGAGAGAAAAAGTTTACACCTTTCTCTCGTCTACTCTTTGACGACTTGTAAAATCGAAGCTCGTGGATTTTGCTAGTTTCGATCTAAAACGATGAATCCCGTTGTTCTGAGCCGGAATACAAGTTTTCGCGCAGTTCTGAGAGAAAAAGTTTACACCTTTCTCTCGTCTAGTCTTCGACGACTAGTAAAATTGATGCTCGTGAATTTTGCTAGTTTCGATCTAAAACGATGTATCCCGTTATTTTGAGCCGGAATACAAGTTTTCGCGCAGTTCTGAGAGAAAAAGTTTACACCTTTCTCTCGTCTACTCTTCGACGACTTGTAAAAGTGATGCTCCTGAATTTCGCTAGTTTCGATCTAAAACGATGTATCCCGTTGTTTTGAGCCGGAATACAAGTTTTCGCGCAGTTCTGAGAGAAAAAGTTTACACCTTTCTCTTCTACTCTTCGACGACTTGTAAAATCGATACTCGTGAATTCTGCTAGTTTCAATCTAAAACGATGTATCCCGTTGTTTTGAGCCGGAATACAAGTTTTCGCGCAGTTCTGAGAGAAAAAGTTTACACCTTTCTCTCGTCTAGTCTTCGACTAGTAAAATCGATGTTCGTGAATCTCGCTAGTTTTGATCTAAAAAATGTATCCCGTTGTATTGAACCGGAATACAAGTTTTCGCGCAGTCTGAGAGAAAAAGTTTACACCTTTCTCTCGTCTACTCTTCGACGAATTCTAAAATCGATGCTCATGAATTTTTCTAGTTTCGATCTAAAACGATGTATCCCGTTGTTTTGAGCCGGAATACAAGTTTTCGCGCAGTTCTGAGAGAAAACGTTTACACCTTTCTCTCGCCTAGTCTTCGACGACTAGTAAAATCGATGCTTGTGAATTTTGCTAGTTTCGATCTAAAACGATGTATCCCGTTATTTTGAGCCGGAATACAAGTTTTCGCGCAGTTCTGAGAGAAAAAGTTTACACCTTTCTCTCGTCTACTCTTCGACGACTTGTAAAATTGATGCTCCTGAATTTCGCTAGTTTCGATCTAAAAAATGTATCCCGTTGTATTGAACCGGAATACAAGTTTTCGCGCAGTCTGAGAGAAAAAGTTTACACCTTTCTCTCGTCTACTCTTCGACGAATTCTAAAATCGATGCTCATGAATTTTTCTAGTTTCGATCTAAAACGATGTATCCCGTTGTTTTGAGCCGGAATGCAAGTTTTCGCGCAGTTCTGAGAGAAAACGTTTACACCTTTCTCTCGCCTAGTCTTCGACGACTAGTAAAATCGATGCTTGTGAATTTTGCTTGTTTTGATCTAAAACGATGTATCCCGTTGTTTCGAGCCGGAATACAAGTTTTCGCGCAGTTCTGAGAGAAAAAGTTTACACCTTTCTCGCGTCTACTCTTCGACGGCTAGTAAAATCGATGTTCGTGAATCTCGCTAGTTTCGATATAAAACGATGTATACGGTTGTTTGGAGCCGGATTACAAGTTCTCGTGCAGATCTGAGAGAAAAACTTTACTCCTTTCTCTCTTCTACTCTTCGACGACTAGTAAAATTGATGCTCGTTAATTTTGCTAGTTTCGATCTAAAACGATGTATCCCGTTGTTTTGAGCCGGAATACAAGTTTTCGCGCAGTTCTGAGAGAAAAAGTTTACACTTTTCTCTCGCTTACTCTTCGACGGCTTGTAAAATCGATGCTCGCGAATTTTGCTAGTTTCGATATAAAAGGATGTATCCCGTTGTTTTGAGCTGGAATACAAGTTCTCGCGCAGTTCTGAGAGAAAAAGTTTACACCTTTCTCTCGTCTAGTCTTCGACGACTAGTAAAATCGATGCTCGTGATTTTTGCTAGTTTCGATCTAAAACGATGTATCCCGTTGTCTTGAGCCGGAATACAAGTTTTCGGGCAGTTCTGAGAGAAAAAGTTTACACCTTTTTCTCGTCTACTCTTCGACTAGTAAAATCGATGTTCGTGAATCTCGCTAGTTTTTATCTAAAACAATGTATCTAGTTGTTTCCAGCCGGAATACAAGTTTTCGCGCAGTTCTGAGAGAAAAAGTTTACACCTTTCTCTCGTCTACTCTTTGACGACTTGTAAAATCGAAGCTCGTGCATTTTGCTAGTTTCGATCTAAAACGATGAATCCCGTTGTTCTGAGCCGGAATACAAGTTTTCGCGCAGTTCTGAGAGAAAAAGTTTACACCTTTCTCTCGTCTAGTCTTCGACGACTAGTAAAATTGATGCTCGTGAATTTTGCTAGTTTCGATCTAAAACGATGTATCCCGTTATTTTGAGCCGGAATACAAGTTTTCGCGCAGTTCTGAGAGAAAAAGTTTACACCTTTCTCTCGTCTACTCTTCGACGACTTGTAAAATTGATGCTCCTGAATTTCGCTAGTTTCGATCTAAAACGATGTATCCCGTTGTTTTGAGCCGGAATACAAGTTTTCGCGCAGTTCTGAGAGAAAAAGTTTACACCTTTCTCTTCTACTCTTCGACGACTTGTAAAATCGATACTCGTGAATTCTGCTAGTTTCAATCTAAAACGATGTATCCCGTTGTTTTGAGCCGGAAAACAAGTTTTCGCGCAGTTCTGAGAGAAAAAGTTTACACCTTTCTCTCGTCTAGTCTTCGACTAGTAAAATCGATGTTCGTGAATCTCGCTAGTTTTGATCTAAAAAATGTATCCCGTTGTATTGAACCGGAATACAAGTTTTCGCGCAGTCTGAGAGAAAAAGTTTACACCTTTCTCTCGTCTACTCTTCGACGAATTCTAAAATCGATGCTCATGAATTTTTCTAGTTTCGATCTAAAACGATGTATCCCGTTGTTTTGAGCCGGAATACAAGTTTTCGCGCAGTTCTGAGAGAAAACGTTTACACCTTTCTCTCGCCTAGTCTTCGACGACTAGTAAAATCGATGCTTGTGAATTTTGCTAGTTTCGATCTAAAACGATGTATCCCGTTATTTTGAGCCGGAATACAAGTTTTCGCGCAGTTCTGAGAGAAAAAGTTTACACCTTTCTCTCGTCTACTCTTCGACGACTTGTAAAATTGATGCTCCTGAATTTCGCTAGTTTCGATCTAAAAAATGTATCCCGTTGTATTGAACCGGAATACAAGTTTTCGCGCAGTCTGAGAGAAAAAGTTTACACCTTTCTCTCGTCTACTCTTCGAAGAATTCTAAAATCGATGCTCATAAATTTTTCTAGTTTCGATCTAAAACGATGTATCCCGTTGTTTTGAGCCGGAATGCAAGTTTTCGCGCAGTTCTGAGAGAAAACGTTTACACCTTTCTCTCGCCTAGTCTTCGACGACTAGTAAAATCGAAGCTTGTGAATTTTGCTTGTTTTGATCTAAAACAATGTATCCCGTTGTTTCGAGCCGGAATACAAGTTTTCGCGCAGTTCTGAGAGAAAAAGTTTACACCTTTCTCGCGTCTACTCTTCGACGGCTAGTAAAATCGATGTTCGTGAATCTCGCTAGTTTCGATCTAAAATGATGTATACGGTTGTTTGGAGCCGGAATACAAGTTCTCGTGCAGATCTGAGAGAAAAAGTTTACTCCTTTCTCTCGTCTACTCTTCGACGACTAGTAAAATTGATGCTCGTTAATTTTGCTAGTTTCGATCTAAAACGATGTATCCCGTTGTTTTGAGCCGGAATACAAGTTTTCGCGCAGTTCTGAGAGAAAAAGTTTACACCTTTCTCTCGCTTACTCTTCGACGGCTTGTAAAATTGATGCTCGCGAATTTTGCTAGTTTCGATATAAAAGGATGTATCCCGTTGTTTTGAGCTGGAATACAAGTTCCCGCGCAGTTCTGAGAGAAAAAGTTTACACCTTTCTCTCGTCTAGTCTTCGACGACTAGTAAAATCGATGCTCGTGATTTTTGCTAGTTTCGATCTAAAACGATGTATCCCGTTGTCTTGAGCCGGAATACAAGTTTTCGCGCAGTTCTGAGAGAAAAAGTTTACACCTTTCTCTCGTCTACTCTTCGACTAGTAAAATCGATGTTCGTGAATCTCGCTAGTTTTTATCTAAAACAATGTATCTAGTTGTTTCCAGCCGGAATACAAGTTTTCGCGCAGTTCTGAGAGAAAAAGTTTACACCTTTCTCTCGTCTACTCTTTGACGACTTGTAAAATCGAAGCTCGTGGATTTTGCTAGTTTCGATCTAAAACGATGAATCCCGTTGTTCTGAGCCGGAATACAAGTTTTCGCGCAGTTCTGAGAGAAAAAGTTTACACCTTTCTCTCGTCTAGTCTTCGACGACTAGTAAAATTGATGCTCGTGAATTTTCCTAGTTTCGATCTAAAACGATGTATCCCGTTATTTTGAGCCGGAATACAAGTTTTCGCGCAGTTCTGAGAGAAAAAGTTTACACCTTTCTCTTTTCTACTCTTCGACGACTTGTCAAATTGATGCTCCTGAATTTCGCTAGTTTCGATCTAAAACGATGTATCCCGTTGTTTTGAGCCGGAATACAAGTTTTCGCGCAGTTCTGAGAGAAAAAGTTTACACCTTTCTCTTCTACTCTTCGACGACTTGTAAAATCGATACTCGTGAATTCTGCTAGTCTCAATCTAAAACGATGTATCCCGTTGTTTTGAGCCGGAATACAAGTTTTCGCGCAGTTCTGAGAGAAAAAGTTTACACCTTTCTCTCGTCTAGTCTTCGACTAGTAAAATCGATGTTCGTGAATCTCGCTAGTTTTGATCTAAAAAATGTATCCCGTTGTATTGAACCGGAATACAAGTTTTCGCGCAGTCTGAGAGAAAAAGTTTACACCTTTCTCTCGTCTACTCTTCGACGAATTCTAAAATCGATGCTCATGAATTTTTCTAGTTTCGATCTAAAACGATGTATCCCGTTGTTTTGAGCCGGAATACAAGTTTTCGCGCAGTTCTGAGAGAAAACGTTTACACCTTTCTCTCGCCTAGTCTTCGACGACTAGTAAAATCGATGCTTGTGAATTTTGCTAGTTTCGATCTAAAACGATGTATCCCGTTATTTTGAGCCGGAATACAAGTTTTCGCGCAGTTCTGAGAGAAAAAGTTTACACCTTTCTCTCGTCTACTCTTCGACGACTTGTAAAATTGATGCTCCTGAATTTCGCTAGTTTCGATCTAAAAAATGTATCCCGTTGTATTGAACCGGAATACAAGTTTTCGCGCAGTCTGAGAGAAAAAGTTTACACCTTTCTCTCGTCTACTCTTCGAAGAATTCTAAAATCGATGCTCATAAATTTTTCTAGTTTCGATCTAAAACGATGTATCCCGTTGTTTTGAGCCGGAATGCAAGTTTTCGCGCAGTTCTGAGAGAAAACGTTTACACCTTTCTCTCGCCTAGTCTTCGACGACTAGTAAAATCGATGCTTGTGAATTTTGCTTGTTGTGATCTAACACAATGTGTCCCGTTGTTTCGAGCCGGAATACAAGTTTTCGCGCAGTTCTGAGAGAAAAAGTTTACACCTTTCTCGCGTCTACTCTTCGACGGCTAGTAAAATCGATGTTCGTGAATCTCGCTAGTTTCGATCTAAAATGATGTATACGGTTGTTTGGAGCCGGAATACAAGTTCTCGTGCAGATCTGAGAGAAAATGTTTACTCCTTTCTCTCGTCTACTCTTCAACGACTAGTAAAATTGATGCTCGTTAATTTTGCTAGTTTCGATCTAAAACGATGTATCACGTTGTTTTGAGCCGGAATACAAGTTTTCGCGCAGTTCTGAGAGAAAAAGTTTACACCTTTCTCTCGCTTACTCTTCGACGGCTTGTAAAATCGATGCTCGCGAATTTTGCTAGTTTCGATATAAAAGGATGTATCCCGTTGTTTTGAGCTGGAATACAAGTTCTCGCGCAGTTCTGAGAGAAAAAGTTTACACCTTTCTCTCGTCTAGTCTTCGACGACTAGTAAAATCGATGCTCGTGATTTTTGCTAGTTTCGATCTAAAACGATGTATCCCGTTGTCTTGAGCCGGAATACAAGTTTTCGCGCAGTTCTGAGAGAAAAAGTTTACACCTTTCTCTCGTCTACTCTTCGACGACTTGTAAAATTGATGCTCGTGAATTTCGCTAGTTTCGATCTAAAACGATGTATCCCGTTGTTTTGAGCCGGAATACAAGTTTTCGCGCAGTTCTGAGAGAAAAAGTTTACACCTTTCTCTCGTCTACTCTTCGACGACTTGTAAAATCGATGCTCGTGAATTCTGCTAGTTTCAATCTAAAACGATGTATCCCGTTGTTTTGAGCCGGAATACAAGTTTTCGCGCAGTTCTGAGAGAAAAAGTTTACACCTTTCTCTCGTCTAGTCTTCGACGAATAGTAAAATCGATGCTCGTGAATTTTGCTAGTTTCGATCTAAAACGATGTATCCCGTTGTTTTGAGCCGGAATACAAGTTTTCGCGCAGTTCTGAGAGAAAAAGTTTACACCTTTCTCTCGTCTACTCTTCGACGACTAGTAAAATCGATGCTCGTGAATTTTGCTAGTTTCGATCTAAAACAATGTATCCCGTTGTATTGAGCCGGAATACAAGTTTTCGCGCAGTTCTGAGAGAAAAAGTTTACACCTTTCTCTCGTCTACTCTTCGACGACTTGTAAAATCGATGCTCGTGAATTTTGCTAGTTTCGATCTAAAACGATGTATCCCGTTGTTTTGAGCCGGAATACAAGTTTTCGCGCAGTTCTGAGAGAAAAAGTTTACACCTTTCTCTCGTCTACTCTTCGACGGCTAGTAAAATCGATGTTCGTGAATCTCGCTAGTTTCGATCTAAAACGATGTATCCCGTTGTTTGGAGCCGGAATACAAGTTCTCGCGCAGTTCTGAGAGAAAAAGTTTACACCTTTCTCTCGTCTACTCTTCGACGACTAGTAAAATTGATGCTCGTGAATTTTGCTAGTTTCGATCTAAAACGATGTATCCCGTTGTTTTGAGCCGGAATACAAGTTTTCGCGCAGTTCTAAGAGAAAAAGTTTACACCTTTCTCTCGCTTACTCTTCGACGGCTTGTAAAATCGATGCTCGTGAATTTTGCTAGTTTCGATCTAAAACGATGTATCCCGTTGTTTTGAGCCGGAATACAAGTTTTCGCGCAGTTCTGAGAGAAAAAGTTTACACCTTTCTCTCGTCTAGTCTTCGACGACTAGTAAAATCGATGCTCGTGATTTTTGCTAGTTTCGATCTAAAACGATGTATCCCGTTGTCTTGAGCCGGAATACAAGTTTTCGCGCAGTTCTGAGAGAAAAAGTTTACACCTTTCTCTCGTCTACTCTTCGACTAGTAAAATCGATGTTCGTGAATCTCGCTAGTTTTTATCTAAAACAATGTATCTAGTTGTTTCGAGCCGGAATACAAGTTTTCGCGCAGTTCTGAGAGAAAAAGTTTACACCTTTCTCTCGTCTAGTCTTCGACGACTAGTAAAATTGATGCTCGTGAATTTTGCTAGTTTCGATCTAAAACGATGTATCCCATTATTTTGAGCCGGAATACAAGTTTTCGCGCAGTTCTGAGAGAAAAAGTTTACACCTTTCTCTCGTCTACTCTTCGACTAGTAAAATCAATGTTCGTGAATCTCGCTAGTTTTTATCTAAAACAATGTATCTAGTTGTTTCGAGCCGGAATACAAGTTTTCGCGCAGTTCTGAGAGAAAAAGTTTACACCTTTCTCTCGTCTACTCTTCGACGACTTGTAAAATCGAAGCTCGTGGATTTTGCTAGTTTCGATCTAAAACGATGAATCCCGTTGTTCTGAGCCGGAATACAAGTTTTCGCGCAGTTCTGAGAGAAAAAGTTTACACCTTTCTCTCGTCTAGTCTTCGACGACTAGTAAAATTGATGCTCTTGAATTTTGCTAGTTTCGATCTAAAACGATGTATCCCGTTATTTTGAGCCGGAATACAAGTTTTCGCGCAGTTCTGAGAGAAAAAGTTTACACCTTTCTCTCGTCTACTCTTCGACGACTTGTAAAATTGATGCTCCTGAATTTCGCTAGTTTCGATCTAAAACGATGTATCCCGTTGTTTTGAGCCGGAATACAAGTTTTCGCGCAGTTCTGAGAGAAAAAGTTTACACCTTTCTCTTCTACTCTTCGACGACTTGTAAAATAGATGCTCGTGAATTCTGCTAGTTTCAATCTAAAACGATGTATCCCGTTGTTTTGAGCCGGAATACAAGTTTTCGCGCAGTTCTGAGAGAAAAAGTTTACACCTTTCTCTCGTCTAGTCTTCGACTAGTAAAATCGATGTTCGTGAATCTCGCTAGTTTTGATCTAAAAAATGTATCCCGTTGTATTGAACCGGAATACAAGTTTTCGCGCAGTCTGAGAGAAAAAGTTTACACCTTTCTCTCGTCTACTCTTCGAAGAATTCTAAAATCGATGCTCATGAATTTTTCTAGTTTCGATCTAAAACGATGTATCCCGTTGTTTTGAGCCGGAATACAAGTTTTCGCGCAGTTCTGAGAGAAAACGTTTACACCTTTCTCTCGCCTAGTCTTCGACGACTAGTAAAATCGATACTTGTGAATTTTGCTAGTTTCAATCTAAAACGATGTATCCCGTTATTTTGAGCCGGAATACAAGTTTTCGCGCAGTTCTGAGAGAAAAAGTTTACACCTTTCTCTCGTCTACTCTTCGACGACTTGTAAAATTGATGCTCCTGAATTTCGCTAGTTTCGATCTAAAACGATGTATCCCGTTGTTTTGAGCCGGAATACAAGTTTTCGCGCAGTTCTGAGAGAAAAAGTTTACACCTTTCTCTTCTACTCTTCGACGACTTGTAAAATCGATGCTCGTGAATTTTGCTACTTTCGATCTAAAAAATGTATCCCGTTGTATTGAACCGGAATACAAATTTTCGCGCAGTCTGAGAGAAAAAGTTTACACCTTTCTCTCGTCTACTCTTCGAAGAATTCTAAAATCGATGCTCATGAATTTTTCTAGTTTCGATCTAAAACGATGTATCCCGCTGTTTTGAGCCGGAATAGAAGTTTTCGCGCAGTTCTGAGAGAAAACGTTTACACCTTTCTCTCGCTTACTCTTCGACGGCTTGTAAAATCGATGCTCGCGAATTTTGCTAGTTTCGATATAAAAGGATGTATCCCGTTGTTTTGAGCTGGAATACAAGTTCTCGCGCAGTTCTGAGAGAAAATGTTTACACCTTTCTCTCGTCTAGTCTTCGACGACTAGTAAAATCGATGCTCGTGATTTTTGCTAGTTTCGATCTAAAACGATGTATCCCGTTGTCTTGAGCCGGAATACAAGTTTTCGCGCAGTTCTGAGAGAAAAAGTTTACACCTTTCTCTCGTCTACTCTTCGACTAGTAAAATCGATGTTCGTGAATCTCGCTAGTTTTTATCTAAAACAATGTATCTAGTTGTTTCGAGCCGGAATACAAGTTTTCGCGCAGTTCTGAGAGAAAAAGATTACACCTTTTTCTCGTCTACTCTTCGACGACTTGTAAAATCGAAGCTCGTGGATTTTGCTAGTTTCGATCTAAAACGATGAATCCCGTTGTTCTGAGCCGGAATACAAGTTTTCGCGCAGTTCTGAGAGAAAAAGTTTACACCTTTCTCTCGTCTAGTCTTCGACGACTAGTAAAATTGATGCTCGTGATATTTGCTAGTTTCGATCTAAAACGATGTATCCCGTTATTTTGAGCCGGAATACAAGTTTTCGCGCAGTTCTGAGAGAAAAAGTTTACACCTTTCTCTTCTACTCTTCGACGACTTGTAAAATCGATGCTCGTGAATTCTGCTAGTTTCAACCTAAAACGATGTATCCCGTTGTTTTGAGCCGGAATACAAGTTTTCGCGCAGTTCTGAGAGAAAAAGTTTACACCTTTCTCTCGTCTACTCTTCGACGACTTGTAAAATCGATACTCCTGAATTTCGCTAGTTTCGATCTAAAACGATGTATCCCGTTGTTTGAGCCGGAATACAAGTTTTCGCGCTAGTTCTGAGAGAAAAAGTTCTCACTCTTCGACAACTTCTAAAATGATGCACGTGAGTTTTGCTAGTTTCGATCTAAAACGATGTATCCCGTTGTTTTGAGCCGGAATACAAGTTTTCGCGCAGTTCTGAGAGAAAAAGTTTACACCTTTCTCTCGTCTACTCTTCGACTAGTAAAATCGATGTCTCGTGAATCTCGCTAGTTTCGATCTAAAACGATGTATCCCGTTGTTTTGAGCCGGAATACAAGTTTTCGCGCAGTTCTGAGAGAAAACGTTTACACCTTTCTCTCGTCTGCTCTTCGACGACTTGTAAAATCGATGCTCGTGAATTTTGCTAGTTTCGATCTAAAACGATGTATCCCGTTGTTTTGAGCCGGAATACAAGTTTTCGCGCAGTTCTGAGAGAAAACGTTTACACCTTTCTCTCGTCTACTCTTCGAATAGTAAAATCGATGTTCGTGAATCTCGCTAGTTTCGATCTAAAACGATGTATCCCGTTGTTTGGAGCCGGAATACAAGTTTTCGCGCAGTTCTGAGAGAAAAAGTTTACACCTTTCTCTCGTCTACTCTTCGACGACTTGTAAAATCGATGCTCATGATTTTGCTAGTTTCGATCTAAAACGATGTATCCCGTTGTTTTGAGCCGGAATACAAGTTTTCGCGCAGTTCTGAGAGAAAAAGTTTACACCTTTCTCTCGTTTACTCTTCGACGGCTTGTAAAATCGATGCTCGCGAATTTTGCTAGTTTCGATCTAAAAGGATGTATCCCGTTGTTTTGAGCCGGAATACAAGTTCTCGCGCAGTTCTGAGAGAAAAAGTTTACACCTTTCTCTCGTTTACTCTTCGACGGCTTGTAAAATCGATGCTCGTGAATTTTGCTAGTTTCGATCTAAAACGATGTATCCCGTTGTTTTGAGCCGGAATACAAGTTTTCGCGCAGTTCTGAGAGAAAAAGTTTACACCTTTCTCTCGTTTACTCTTCGACGGCTTGTAAAATCGATGCTCGTGAATTTTGCTAGTTTCGATCTAAAAGGATGTATCCCGTTGTTTTGAGCCGGAATACAAGTTTTCGCGCAGTCTGAGAGAAAAAGTTTACACCTTTCTCTCGTCTACTCTTCGACGAATTGTAAAATCGATGCTCGTGAATTTTTCTAGTTTCAATCTAAAACGATGTATCCCGTTGTTTCGAGCCGGAATACAAGTTTTCGCGCAGTTCTGAGAGAAAAAGTTTACACCTTTCTCTCGTCTAATCTTCGACTGTAAAATCGATGCTCGTGAATTTTGCTAGTTTCGATCTAAAACGATGTATCCCGTTGTTTTGAGCCGGAATACAAGTTTTCGCGCAGTTCTGAGAGAAAAAGTTTACACCTTTCTCTCGTCTACTCTTCGACGACTAGTAAAATCGATGCTCGTGAATGTTGCTAGTTTCGATCTAAAACGATGTATCCCGTTGTTTTGAGCCGGAATACAAGTTTTCGCGCAGTTCTGAGAGAAAAAGTTTACACCTTTCTCTCGTCTACTCTTCGACGACTTGTAAAATCGATGCTCGTGAATTTTGCTAGTTTCGATCTAAAACGATGTATCCCGTTGTTTTGAGCCGGAATACAAGTTCTCGCGCAGTTCTGAGAGAAAAAGTTTACACCTTTCTCTCGTCTACTCTTCGACGACTAGTAAAATCGATGCTCGTGAATTTTGCTAGTTTCGATCTAAAACGATGTATCCCGTTGTTTCGAGCCGGAATACAAGTTTTCGCGCAGTTCTGAGAGAAAAAGTTTACACCTTTCTCTCGTCTACTCTTCGACTGTAAAATCGATGCTCGTGAATTTTGCTAGTTTCGATCTAAAACGATGTATCCCGTTGTTTTGAGCCGGAATACAAGTTTTCGCGCAGTTCTGAGAGAAAAAGTTTACACCTTTCTCTCGTCTACTCTTCGACTAGTAAAATCGATGTTCGTGAATCTCGCTAGTTTCGATCTAAAACGATGTATCCCGTTGTTTTGAGCCGGAATACAAGTTTTCGCGCAGTTCTGAGAGAAAACGTTTACACCTTTCTCTCGTCTGCTCTTCGACGACTTGTAAAATCGATGCTCGTGAATTTTGCTAGTTTCGATCTAAAACGATGTATCCCGTTGTTTTGAGCCGGAATACAAGTTTTCGCGCAGTTCTGAGAGAAAAAGTTTACACCTTTCTCTCGTTTACTCTTCGACGGCTTGTAAAATCGATGCTCGTGAATTTTGCTAGTTTCAATCTAAAACGATGTATCCCGTTGTTTTGAGCCGGAATACAAGTTTTCGCGCAGTTCTGAGAGAAAAAGTTTACACCTTTCTCTCGTTTACTCTTCGACGGCTTGTAAAATCGATGCTCGCGAATTTTGCTAGTTTCGATCTAAAACGATGTATCCCGTTGTTTTGAGCCGGAATACAAGTTTTCGCGCAGTCTGAGAGAAAAAGTTTACACCTTTCTCTCGTTTACTCTTCGACGAATTCTAAAATCGATGCTCATGAATTTTTCTAGTTTCGATCTAAAACGATGTATCCCGTTGTTTTGAGCCGGAATACAAGTTTTCGCGCAGTTCTGAGAGAAAACGTTTACACCTTTCTCTCGCCTAGTCTTCGACGACTAGTAAAATCGATGCTCAGTGAATCTCGCTAGTTTCGATCTAAAACGATGTATCCCGTTGTTTTGAGCCGGAATACAAGTTTTCGCGCAGTTCTGAGAGAAAAAGTTTACACCTTTCTCTCGTCTACTCTTCCACGACTTGTAAAATCGATGCTCCTGAATTTCGCTAGTTTCGATCTAAAACGATGTATCCCGTTGTTTTGAGCCGGAATACAAGTTTTCGCGCAGTTCTGAGAGAAAAAGTTTACACCTTTCTCTCGTCTACTCTTCGACGACTAGTGAAATCGATGCTCGTGAATTTTGCTAGTTTCGATCTAAAACGATGTATCCCGTTGTTTTGAGCCGGAATACAAGTTTTCGCGCTAGTTCTGAGAGAAAAAGTTTACACCTTTCTCTCGACTACTCTTCGACTGTAAAATCGATGCTCGTGAATTTTACTAGTTTCGATCTAAAACGATGTATCCCGTTGTTTTGAGCCGGAATACAAGTTTTCGCGCAGTTCTGAGAGAAAAAGTTTACACCTTTCTCTCGTCTACTCTTCGACTAGTAAAATCGATGTTCGTGAATCTCGCTAGTTTCGATCTAAAACGATGTATCCCGTTGTTTTGAGCCGGAATACAAGTTTTCGCGCAGTTCTGAGAGAAAACGTTTACACCTTTCTCTCGTCTGCTCTTCGACGACTTGTAAAATCGATGCTCGTGAATTTTGCTAGTTTCGATCTAAAACGATGTATCCCGTTGTTTTGAGCCGGAATACAAGTTTTCGCGCAGTTCTGAGAGAAAACGTTTACACCTTTCTCTCGTCTACTCTTCGACTAGTAAAATCGATGTTCGTGAATGTCGCTAGTTTCGATCTAAAACGATGTATCCCGTTGTTTTGAGCCGGAATACAAGTTTTCGCGCAGTTCTGAGAGAAAAAGTTTACACCTTTCTCTCGTTTACTCTTCGACGGCTTGTAAAATCGATGCTCGCGAATTTTGCTAGTTTCGATCTAAAAGGATGTATCCCGTTGTTTTGAGCTGGAATACAAGTTCTCGCGCAGTTCTGAGAGAAAAAGTTTACACCTTTCTCTCGTTTACTCTTCGACGGCTTGTAAAATCGATGCTCGTGAATTTTGCTAGTTTCAATCTAAAACGATGTATCCCGTTGTTTTGAGCCGGAATACAAGTTTTCGCGCAGTTCTGAGAGAAAAAGTTTACACCTTTCTCTCGTCTACTCTTCGACGGCTTGTAAAATCGATGCTCGTGAATTTTGCTAGTTTCGATCTAAAACGATGTATCCCGTTGTTTTGAGCCGGAATACAAGTTTTCGCGCAGTTCTGAGAGAAAAAGTTTACACCTTTCTCTCGTCTACTCTTCGACGACTTGTAAAATCGATGCTCGTGAATTTTGCTAGTTTCGATCTAAAACGATGTATCCCGTTGTTTTGAGCCGGAATACAAGTTTTCGCGCAGTTCTGAGAGAAAAAGTTTACACCTTTCTCTCGTCTAGTCTTCGACGACTAGTAAAATCGATGCTCGTGAATCTCGCTAGTTTCGATCTAAAACGATGTATCCCGTTGTTTTGAGCCGGAATACAAGTTTTCGCGCAGTTCTGAGAGAAAAAGTTTACACCTTTCTCTCGTCTACTCTTCGACGACTTGTAAAATCGATGCTCCTGAATTTCGCTAGTTTCGATCTAAAACGATGTATCCCGTTGTTTGAGCCGGAATACAAGTTTTCGCGCAGTTCTGAGAGAAAAAGTTTACACCTTTCTCTCGTCTACTCTTCGACAGTAAAATCGATGCTCGTGAATCTTGCTAGTTTCGATCTAAAACGATGTATCCCGTTGTTTTGAGCCGGAATACAAGTTTTCGCGCAGTTCTGAGAGAAAAAGTTTACACCTTTCTCTCGTCTACTCTTCGACTAGTAAAATCGATGTTCGTGAATCTCGCTAGTTTCGATCTAAAACGATGTATCGCGTTGTTTTGAGCCGGAATACAAGTTTTCGCGCAGTTCTGAGAGAAAACGTTTACACCTTTCTCTCGTCTGCTCTTCGACGACTTGTAAAATCGATGCTCGTGAATTTTGCTAGTTTCGATCTAAAACGATGTATCCCGTTGTTTTGAGCCGGAATACAAGTTTTCGCGCAGTTCTGAGAGAAAACGTTTACACCTTTCTCTCGTCTACTCTTCGACATAGTAAAATCGATGTTCGTGAATCTCGCTAGTTTCGATCTAAAACGATGTATCCGGTTGTTTGGAGCCGGAATACAAGTTTTCGCGCAGTTCTGAGAGAAAAAGTTTACACCTTTCTCTCGTCTACTCTTCGACGACTTGTAAAATCGATGCTCGTTAATTTTGCTAGTTTCGATCTAAAACGATGTATCCCGTTGTTTTGAGCCGGAATACAAGTTTTCGCGCAGTTCTGAGAGAAAAAGTTTACACCTTTCTCTCGTCTACTCTTCGACGGCTTGTAAAATCGATGCTCGCGAATTTTGCTAGTTTCGATCTAAAAGGATGTATCCCGTTGTTTTGAGCCGGAATACAAGTTCTCGCGCAGTTCTGAGAGAAAAAGTTTACACCTTTCTCTCGTTTACTCTTCGACGGCTTGTAAAATCGATGCTCGTGAATTTTGCTAGTTTCAATCTAAAACGATGTATCCCGTTGTTTTGAGCCGGAATACAAGTTTTCGCGCAGTTCTGAGAGAAAAAGTTTACACCTTTCTCTCGTCTACTCTTCGACGGCTTGTAAAATCGATGCTCGTGAATTTTGCTAGTTTCGATCTAAAAGGATGTATCCCGTTGTTTTGAGCCGGAATACAAGTTTTCGCGCAGTTCTGAGAGAAAAAGTTTACACCTTTCTCTCGTCTACTCTTCGACGACTAGTAAAATCGATGCTCGTGAATCTTGCTAGTTTCGATCTAAAACGATGTATCCCGTTGTTTCGAGCCGGAATACAAGTTTTCGCGCAGTTCTGAGAGAAAAAGTTTACACCTTTCTCTCGTCTACTCTTCGACGACTTGTAAAATCGATGCTCGTGAATTTTGCTAGTTTCGATCTAAAACGATGTATCCCGTTGTTTTGAGCCGGAATACAAGTTTTCGCGCAGTTCTGAGAGAAAAAGTTTACACCTTTCTCTCGTCTACTCTTCGACGACTTGTAAAATCGATGCTCGTGAATTTTGCTAGTTTCGATCTAAAACGATGTATCCCGTTGTTTTGAGCCGGAATACAAGTTTTCGCGCAGTTCTGAGAGAAAAAGTTTACACCTTTCTCTCGTCTACTCTTCGACGACTTGTAAAATCGATGCTCGTGAATTTTGCTAGTTTCGATCTAAAACGATGTATCCCGTTGTTTTGAGCCGGAATACAAGTTTTCGTGCAGTTCTGAGAGAAAAAGTTTACACCTTTCTCTCGTCTACTCTTCGACGACTAGTAAAATCGATGCTCGTGAATTTTGCTAGTTTCGATCTAAAAAATGTATCCCGTTGTTTTGAGCCGGAATACAAGTTTTCGCGCAGTTCTGAGAGAAAAAGTTTACACCTTTCTCTCGTCTACTCTTCGACGAATTGTAAAATCGATGCTCGTGAATTTTGCTAGTTTCGATCTAAAACGATGTATCCCGTTGTTTTGAGCCGGAATACAAGTTTTCGCGCAGTTCTGAGAGAAAAAGTTTACACCTTTCTCTCGTCTACTCTTCGACGACTAGTAAAATCGATGCTCGTGAATTTTGCTAGTTTCGATCTAAAACGATGTATCCCGTTGTTTCGAGCCGGAATACAAGTTTTCGCGCAGTTCTGAGAGAAAAAGTTTACACCTTTCTCCGTCTACTCTTCGACAGATTCTAAAATCGATGCTCGTGAATTTTGCTAGTTTCGATCTAAAACGATGTATCCCGTTGTTTTGAGCCGGAATACAAGTTTTCGCGCAGTTCTGAGAGAAAAAGTTTACACCTTTCTCTCGTCTGCTCTTCGACGACTTGTAAAATCGATGCTCGTGAATTTTGCTAGTTTCGATCTAAAACGATGTATCCCGTTGTTTTGAGCCGGAATACAAGTTTTCGCGCAGTTCTGAGAGAAAACGTTTACACCTTTCTCTCGTCTACTCTTCGACGACTTGTAAAATCGATGCTCGTGAATGTTGCTAGTTTCGATCTAAAACGATGTATCCCGTTGTTTGGAGCCGGAATACAAGTTTTCGCGCAGTTCTGAGAGAAAAAGTTTACACCTTTCTCTCGTCTAGTCTTCGACTAGTAAAATCGATGTTCGTGAATCTCGCTAGTTTCGATCTAAAACGATGTATACGGTTGTTTGGAGCCGGAATACAAGTTTTCGCGCAGTTCTGAGAGAAAAAGTTCACACCTTTCTCTCGTCTACTCTTCGACGACTTGTAAAATCGATGCTCGTGAATTTTGCTAGTTTCGATCTAAAACGATGTATCCCGTTGTTTTGAGCCGGAATACAAGTTCTCGCGCAGTTCTGAGAGAAAAAGTTTACACCTTTCTCTCGTCTACTCTTCGACGACTAGTAAAATCGATGCTCGTGAATTTTGCTAGTTTCGATCTAAAACGATGTATCCCGTTGTTTCGAGCCGGAATACAAGTTTTCGCGCAGTTCTGAGAGAAAAGTTTACACCTTTCTCTCGTCTACTCTTCGACAAATTGTAAAATCGATGCTCGTGAATTTTGCTAGTTTCGATCTAAAACGATGTATCCCGTTGTTTTGAGCCGGAATACAAGTTTTCGCGCAGTTCTGAGAGAAAAAGTTTACACCTTTCTCTCGTCTACTCTTCGACTAGTAAAATCGATGTTCGTGAATCTCGCTAGTTTCGATCTAAAACGATGTATCCCGTTGTTTTGAGCCGGAATACAAGTTTTCGCGCAGTTCTGAGAGAAAACGTTTACACCTTTCTCTCGTCTGCTCTTCGACGACTTGTAAAATCGATGCTCGTGAATTTTGCTAGTTTCGATCTAAAACGATGTATCCCGTTGTTTTGAGCCGGAATACAAGTTTTCGCGCAGTTCTGAGAGAAAACGTTTACACCTTTCTCTCGTCTACTCTTCGACTAGTAAAATCGATGTTCGTGAATGTCGCTAGTTTCGATCTAAAACGATGTATCCGGTTGTTTTGAGCCGGAATACAAGTTTTCGCGCAGTTCTGAGAGAAAAAGTTTACACCTTTCTCTCGTCTACTCTTCGACGACTTGTAAAATCGATGCTCGTTAATTTTGCTAGTTTCGATCTAAAACGATGTATCCCGTTGTTTTGAGCCGGAATACAAGTTTTCGCGCAGTTCTGAGAGAAAAAGTTTACACCTTTCTCTCGTTTACTCTTCGACGGCTTGTAAAATCGATGCTCGCGAATTTTGCTAGTTTCGATCTAAAAGGATGTATCCCGTTGTTTTGAGCTGGAATACAAGTTCTCGCGCAGTTCTGAGAGAAAAAGTTTACACCTTTCTCTCGTTTACTCTTCGACGGCTTGTAAAATCGATGCTCGTGAATTTTGCTAGTTTCAATCTAAAACGATGTATCCCGTTGTTTTGAGCCGGAATACAAGTTTTCGCGCAGTTCTGAGAGAAAAAGTTTACACCTTTCTCTCGTTTACTCTTCGACGGCTTGTAAAATCGATGCTCGCGAATTTTGCTAGTTTCAATCTAAAAGGATGTATCCCGTTGTTTTGAGCCGGAATACAAGTTTTCGCGCAGTTCTGAGAGAAAAAGTTTACACCTTTCTCTCGTCTACTCTTCGACGACTTGTAAAATCGATGCTCGTGAATTTTGCTAGTTTCAAAACAATGTATCCCGTTGTTTTGAGCCGGAATACAAGTTTTCGCGCAGTTCTGAGAGAAAAAGTTTACATCTTTCTCTCGTCTACTCTTCGACGGCTACTAAAATCGATGTTCGTGAATTTTGCTAGTTTCGATCTAAAACGATGTATCCCGTTGTTTTGAGCCGGAATAAAAGTTTTCGCGCAGTTCTGAGAGAAAACGTTTACACCTTTCTCTCGTCTAGTCTTCGACTAGTAAAATCGATGTTCGTGAATCTCGCTAGTTTTGATCTAAAACAATGTATTCCGTTGTTTTGAGCCGGAATACAAGTTTTCGCGCAGTTCTGAGAGAAAAAGTTTACACCTTTCTCTCGTCTACTCTTCGACGACTTGCAAAATCGATGCTCGTGAATTTTGCTAGTTTCGATCTAAAACGATGTATCCCGATGTCTTGAGCCGGAATACAAGTTTTCGCGCAGTTCTGAGAGAAAAAGTGTACACCTTTCTCTCGTCTACTCTTCGACGACTAGTAAAATCGATGCTCGTGAATTTTGCTAGTTTCGATCTAAAACGATGTATGCCGATGTTTTGAGCCGGAATACAAGTTCTCGCGCAGTTCTGAGAGAAAAAGTTTACACCTTTCTCTCGTCTACTCTTCGACGACTAGTGAAATCGATGGTCGTGAATTTTGCTAGTTTCGATCTAAAACGATGTATCCCGTTGTTTCGAGACGGAATACAAGTTTTCGCGCAGTTCTGAGAGAAAAAGTTTACACCTTTCTCTCTTCTACTCTTCGACGAATTGCTAAATCGATGCTCGTGAATTTTGCTAGTTTCGATCTAAAACGATGTATCCCGATGTTTTGAGCCGGAATACAAGCTTTCGCGCAGTTCTGAGAGAAAACGTTTACACCTTTCTCTCGTCTAGTCTTCGACTAGTAAAATCGATGTTCGTGAATCTCGCTAGTTTCGATCTAAAACGATGTATCCCGTTGTTTTGAGCCGGAATACAAGTTCTCGCGCAGTTCTGAGAGAAAACGTTTACACCTTTCTCTCGTCTAGTCTTCGACTAGTAAAATCGATGTTCGTGAATCTCGCTAGTTTCGATCTAAAACGATGTATCCCGTTGTTTTGAGCCGGAATACAAGTTCTCGCGCAGTTCTGAGAGAAAAAGTTTACACCTTTCTCTCGTTTACTCTTCGACGGCTTGTAAAATCGATGCTCGTGAATTTTGCTAGTTTCAATCTAAAACGATGTATCCCGTTGTTTTGAGCCGGAATACAAGTTTTCGCGCAGTTCTGAGAGAAAAAGTTTACACCTTTCTCTCGTTTACTCTTCGACGGCTTGTAAAATCGATGCTCGCGAATTTTGCTAGTTTCGATCTAAAAGGATGTATCCCGTTGTTTTGAGCCGGAATACAAGTTTTCGCGCAGTTCTGAGAGAAAAAGTTTACACCTTTCTCTCGTCTACTCTTCGACGACTTGTAAAATCGATGCTCGTGAATTTTGCTAGTTCACTAAAACGATGTATCCCGTTGTTTTGAGCCGGAATACAAGTTTTCGCGCAGTTCTGAGAGAAAAAGTTTACACCTTTCTCTCGTCTACTCTTCGACGGCTAGTAAAATCGATGCTCGTGAATTTTGCTAGTTTCGATCTAAAACGATGTATCCCGTTGTTTTGAGCCGGAATACAAGTTTTCGCGCAGTTCTGAGAGAAAAAGTTTACACCTTTCTCTCGTCTAGTCTTCGACTAGTAAAATCGATGTTCGTGAATCTCGCTAGTTTTGATCTAAAACAATGTATCTCCGTTGTTTTGAGCCGGAATACAAGTTTTCGCGCAGTTCTGAGAGAAAAAGTTTACACCTTTCTCTCGTCTACTCTTCGACGACTTGTAAAATCGATGCTCGTGAATTTTGCTAGTTTCGATCTAAAACGATGTATCCCGTTGTTTTGAGCCGGAATACAAGTTTTCGCGCAGTTCTGAGAGAAAAAGTTTACACCTTTCTCTCGTCTACTCTTCGACGACTAGTAAAATCGATGCTCGTGAATTTTGCTAGTTTCGATCTAAAACGATGTATCCCGTTGTTTTGAGCCGGAATACAAGTTCTCGCGCAGTTCTGAGAGAAAAAGTTTACACCTTTCTCTCGTCTACTCTTCGACGACTAGTAAAATCGATGGTCGTGAATTTTGCTAGTTTCGATCTAAAACGATGTATCCCGTTGTTTCGAGCCGGAATACAAGTTTTCGCGCAGTTCTGAGAGAAAAAGTTTACACCTTTCTCTCGTCTACTCTTCGACGACTTGCTAAAATCGATGCTCGTGAATTTTGCTAGTTTCGATCTAAAACGATGTATCCCGATGTTTTGAGCCGGAATACAAGTTTTCGCGCAGTTCTGAGAGAAAAAGTTTACACCTTTCTCTCGTCTAGTCTTCGACTAGTAAAATCGATGTTCGTGAATCTCGCTAGTTTCGATCTAAAACGATGTATCCCGTTGTTTTGAGCCGGAATACAAGTTCTCGCGCAGTTCTGAGAGAAAAAGTTTACACCTTTCTCTCGTTTACTCTTCGACGGCTTGTAAAATCGATGCTCGTGAATTTTGCTAGTTTCAATCTAAAACGATGTATCCCGTTGTTTTGAGCCGGAATACAAGTTTTCGCGCAGTTCTGAGAGAAAAAGTTTACACCTTTCTCTCGTTTACTCTTCGACGGCTTGTAAAATCGATGCTCGCGAATTTTGCTAGTTTCGATCTAAAAGGATGTATCCCGTTGTTTTGAGCCGGAATACAAGTTTTCGCGCAGTTCTGAGAGAAAAAGTTTACACCTTTCTCTCGTCTACTCTTCGACGACTTGCAAAATCGATGCTCGTGAATTTTGCTAGTTTCGATCTAAAACGATGTATCCCGATGTTTTGAGCCGGAATACAAGTTTTCGCGCAGTTCTGAGAGAAAAAGTGTACACCTTTCTCTCGTCTACTCTTCGACGACTAGTAAAATCGATGCTCGTGAATTTTGCTAGTTTCGATCTAAAACGATGTATGCCGATGTTTTGAGCCGGAATACAAGTTCTCGCGCAGTTCTGAGAGAAAAAGTTTACACCTTTCTCTCGTCTACTCTTCGACGACTAGTGAAATCGATGGTCGTGAATTTTGCTAGTTTCGATCTAAAACGATGTATCCCGTTGTTTCGAGACGGAATACAAGTTTTCGCGCAGTTCTGAGAGAAAAAGTTTACACCTTTCTCTCGTCTACTCTTCGACGAATTGCTAAATCGATGCTCGTGAATTTTGCTAGTTTCGATCTAAAACGATGTATCCCGATGTTTTGAGCCGGAATACAAGCTTTCGCGCAGTTCTGAGAGAAAACGTTTACACCTTTCTCTCGTCTAGTCTTCGACTAGTAAAATCGATGTTCGTGAATCTCGCTAGTTTCGATCTAAAACGATGTATCCCGTTGTTTTGAGCCGGAATACAAGTTCTCGCGCAGTTCTGAGAGAAAACGTTTACACCTTTCTCTCGTCTAGTCTTCGACTAGTAAAATCGATGTTCGTGAATCTCGCTAGTTTCGATCTAAAACGATGTATCCCGTTGTTTTGAGCCGGAATACAAGTTCTCGCGCAGTTCTGAGAGAAAAAGTTTACACCTTTCTCTCGTTTACTCTTCGACGGCTTGTAAAATCGATGCTCGTGAATTTTGCTAGTTTCAATCTAAAACGATGTATCCCGTTGTTTTGAGCCGGAATACAAGTTTTCGCGCAGTTCTGAGAGAAAAAGTTTACACCTTTCTCTCGTCTACTCTTCGACGACTTGTAAAATCGATGCTCGTGAATTTTGCTAGTTTCGATCTAAAACGATGTATCCCGTTGTCTTGAGCCGGAATACAAGTTTTCGCGCAGTTCTGAGAGAAAAAGTTTACACCTTTCTCTCGTCTACTCTTCGACGACTAGTAAAATCGATGCTCGTGAATTTTGCTAGTTTCGATCTAAAACGATGTATCCCGTTGTTTTGAGCCGGAATACAAGTTCTCGCGCAGTTCTGAGAGAAAAAGTTTACACCTTTCTCTCGTCTACTCTTCGACGACTAGTAAAATCGATGGTCGTGAATTTTGCTAGTTTCGATCTAAAACGATGTATCCCGTTGTTTCGAGCCGGAATACAAGTTTTCGCGCAGTTCTGAGAGAAAAAGTTTACACCTTTCTCTCGTCTACTCTTCGACGACTTGTAAAATCGATGCTCGTGAATTTTGCTAGTTTCGATCTAAAACGATGTATCCCGTTGTTTTGAGCCGGAATACAAGTTTTCGCGCAGTTCTGAGAGAAAAAGTTTACACCTTTCTCTCGTCTAGTCTTCGACGACTAGTAAAATCGATGCTCGTGAATCTTGCTAGTTTCGATCTAAAACGATGTATCCCGTTGTTTTGAGCCGGAATACAAGTTTTCGCGCAGTTCTGAGAGAAAAAGTTTACACCTTTCTCTCGTCTACTCTTCGACGACTTGTAAAATCGATGCTCGTGAATTTTGCTAGTTTCGATCTAAAACGATGTATCCCGTTGTTTTGAGCCGGAATACAAGTTTTCGCGCAGTTCTGAGAGAAAAAGTTTACACCTTTCTCTCGTCTACTCTTCGACGGCTTGTAAAATCGATGCTCGTGAATTTTGCTAGTTTCGATCTAAAACGATGTATCCCGTTGTTTTGAGCCGGAATACAAGTTTTCGCGCAGTTCTGAGAGAAAAAGTTTACACCTTTCTCTCGTCTACTCTTCGACGACTTGTAAAATCGATGCTCGTGAATCTTGCTAGTTTCGATCTAAAACGATGTATCCCGTTGTTTTGAGCCGGAATACAAGTTTTCGCGCAGTTCTGAGAGAAAAAGTTTACACCTTTCTCTCGTCTACTCTTCGACGACTTGTAAAATCGATGCTCGTGAATTTTGCTAGTTTCGATCTAAAACGATGTATCCCGTTGTTTTGAGCCGGAATACAAGTTTTCGCGCAGTTCTGAGAGAAAAAGTTTACACCTTTCTCTCGTCTACTCTTCGACGACTAGTAAAATCGATGCTCGTGAATTTTGCTAGTTTCGATCTAAAACGATGTATCCCGTTGTTTTGAGCCGGAATACAAGTTTTCGCGCAGTTCTGAGAGAAAAAGTTTACACCTTTCTCTCGTCTACTCTTCGACGACTAGTAAAATCGATGCTCGTGAATTTTGCTAGTTTCGATCTAAAACGATGTATCCCGTTGTTTTGAGCCGGAATACAAGTTTTCGCGCAGTTCTGAGAGAAAAAGTTTACACCTTTCTCTCGTCTACTCTTCGACGACTTGTAAAATCGATGCTCGTGAATTTTGCTAGTTTCGATCTAAAACGATGTATCCCGTTGTTTTGAGCCGGAATACAAGTTTCGCGCAGTTCTGAGAGAAAAAGTTTACACCTTTCTCTCGTCTACTCTTCGACGACTTGTAAAATCGATGCTCGTGAATCTTGCTAGTTTCGATCTAAAACGATGTATCCCGTTGTTTTGAGCCGGAATACAAGTTCTCGCGCAGTTCTGAGAGAAAACGTTTACACCTTTCTCTCGTCTAGTCTTCGACTAGTAAAATCGATGTTCGTGAATCTCGCTAGTTTCGATCTAAAACGATGTATCCCGTTGTTTTGAGCCGGAATACAAGTTCTCGCGCAGTTCTGAGAGAAAAAGTTTACACCTTTCTCTCGTTTACTCTTCGACGGCTTGTAAAATCGATGCTCGTGAATTTTGCTAGTTTCGATCTAAAACGATGTATCCCGTTGTTTTGAGCCGGAATACAAGTTTTCGCGCAGTTCTGAGAGAAAAAGTTTACACCTTTCTCTCGTTTACTCTTCGACGGCTTGTAAAATCGATGCTCGTGAATTTTGCTAGTTTCGATCTAAAACGATGTATCCCGTTGTTTTGAGCCGGAATACAAGTTTTCGCGCAGTTCTGAGAGAAAAAGTTTACACCTTTCTCTCGTTTACTCTTCGACGGCTTGTAAAATCGATGCTCGTGAATTTTGCTAGTTTCGATCTAAAAGGATGTATCCCGTTGTTTTGAGCCGGAATACAAGTTTTCGCGCAGTTCTGAGAGAAAAAGTTTACACCTTTCTCTCGTCTACTCTTCGACGACTTGTAAAATCGATGCTCGTGAATTTTGCTAGTTTATCTAAAACAATGTATCCCGTTGTTTTGAGCCGGAATACAAGTTTTCGCGCAGTTCTGAGAGAAAAAGTTTACACCTTTCTCTCGTCTACTCTTCGACGACTTGTAAAATCGATGCTCGTGAATTTTGCTAGTTTCGATCTAAAACGATGTATCCCGTTGTTTTGAGCCGGAATACAAGTTTTCGCGCAGTTCTGAGAGAAAAAGTTTACACCTTTCTCTCGTCTAGTCTTCGACGACTAGTAAAATCGATGCTCGTGAATCTTGCTAGTTTCGATCTAAAACGATGTATCCCGTTGTTTTGAGCCGGAATACAAGTTTTCGCGCAGTTCTGAGAGAAAAAGTTTACACCTTTCTCTCGTCTACTCTTCGACGACTTGTAAAATCGATGCTCGTGAATTTTGCTAGTTTCGATCTAAAACGATGTATCCCGTTGTTTTGAGCCGGAATACAAGTTTTCGCGCAGTTCTGAGAGAAAAAGTTTACACCTTTCTCTCGTCTACTCTTCGACGACTAGTAAAATCGATGCTCGTGAATTTTGCTAGTTTCGATCTAAAACGATGTATCCCGTTGTTTTGAGCCGGAATACAAGTTCTCGCGCAGTTCTGAGAGAAAAAGTTTACACCTTTCTCTCGTCTACTCTTCGACGACTAGTAAAATCGATGGTCGTGAATTTTGCTAGTTTCGATCTAAAACGATGTATCCCGTTGTTTTGAGCCGGAATACAAGTTTTCGCGCAGTTCTGAGAGAAAAAGTTTACACCTTTCTCTCGTCTACTCTTCGACGACTTGTAAAATCGATGCTCGTGAATTTTGCTAGTTTCGATCTAAAACGATGTATCCCGTTGTTTTGAGCCGGAATACAAGTTTTCGCGCAGTTCTGAGAGAAAAAGTTTACACCTTTCTCTCGTCTAGTCTTCGACTAGTAAAATCGATGTTCGTGAATCTCGCTAGTTTCGATCTAAAACGATGTATCCCGTTGTTTTGAGCCGGAATACAAGTTCTCGCGCAGTTCTGAGAGAAAAAGTTTACACCTTTCTCTCGTTTACTCTTCGACGGCTTGTAAAATCGATGCTCGTGAATTTTGCTAGTTTCGATCTAAAACGATGTATCCCGTTGTTTTGAGCCGGAATACAAGTTTTCGCGCAGTTCTGAGAGAAAAAGTTTACACCTTTCTCTCGTTTACTCTTCGACGGCTTGTAAAATCGATGCTCGCGAATTTTGCTAGTTTCGATCTAAAAGGATGTATCCCGTTGTTTTGAGCCGGAATACAAGTTTTCGCGCAGTTCTGAGAGAAAAAGTTTACACCTTTCTCTCGTCTACTCTTCGACGACTTGCAAAATCGATGCTCGTGAATTTTGCTAGTTTCGATCTAAAACGATGTATCCCGATGTTTTGAGCCGGAATACAAGTTTTCGCGCAGTTCTGAGAGAAAAAGTTTACACCTTTCTCTCGTCTACTCTTCGACGACTAGTAAAATCGATGCTCGTGAATTTTGCTAGTTTCGATCTAAAACGATGTATCCCGTTGTTTTGAGCCGGAATACAAGTTCTCGCGCAGTTCTGAGAGAAAAAGTTTACACCTTTCTCTCGTCTACTCTTCGACGACTAGTAAAATCGATGCTCGTGAATTTTGCTAGTTTCGATCTAAAACGATGTATCCCGTTGTTTCGAGCCGGAATACAAGTTTTCGCGCAGTTCTGAGAGAAAAAGTTTACACCTTTCTCTCGTCTACTCTTCGACGACTTGTAAAATCGATGCTCGTGAATTTTGCTAGTTTCGATCTAAAACGATGTATCCCGTTGTTTTGAGCCGGAATACAAGTTTTCGCGCAGTTCTGAGAGAAAACGTTTACACCTTTCTCTCGTCTAGTCTTCGACTAGTAAAATCGATGTTCGTGAATCTCGCTAGTTTCGATCTAAAACGATGTATCCCGTTGTTTTGAGCCGGAATACAAGTTCTCGCGCAGTTCTGAGAGAAAACGTTTACACCTTTCTCTCGTCTAGTCTTCGACTAGTAAAATCGATGTTCGTGAATCTCGCTAGTTTCGATCTAAAACGATGTATCCCGTTGTTTTGAGCCGGAATACAAGTTCTCGCGCAGTTCTGAGAGAAAAAGTTTACACCTTTCTCTCGTTTACTCTTCGACGGCTTGTAAAATCGATGCTCGTGAATGTTGCTAGTTTCAATCTAAAACGATGTATCCCGTTGTTTTGAGCCGGAATACAAGTTTTCGCGCAGTTCTGAGAGAAAAAGTTTACACCTTTCTCTCGTCTACTCTTCGACGACTTGTAAAATCGATGCTCGTGAATTTTGCTAGTTTCGATCTAAAACGATGTATCCCGTTGTCTTGAGCCGGAATACAAGTTTTCGCGCAGTTCTGAGAGAAAAAGTTTACACCTTTCTCTCGTCTACTCTTCGACGACTAGTAAAATCGATGCTCGTGAATTTTGCTAGTTTCGATCTAAAACGATGTATGCCGTTGTTTTGAGCCGGAATACAAGTTCTCGCGCAGTTCTGAGAGAAAAAGTTTACACCTTTCTCTCGTCTACTCTTCGACGACTAGTGAAATCGATGGTCGTGAATTTTGCTAGTTTCGATCTAAAACGATGTATCCCGTTGTTTCGAGACGGAATACAAGTTTTCGCGCAGTTCTGAGAGAAAAAGTTTACACCTTTCTCTCTTCTACTCTTCGACGACTTGCTAAAATCGATGCTCGTGAATTTTGCTAGTTTCGATCTAAAACGATGTATCCCGTTGTTTTGAGCCGGAATACAAGCTTTCGCGCAGTTCTGAGAGAAAAAGTTTACACCTTTCTCTCGTCTACTCTTCGACTAGTAAAATCGATGTTCGTGAATCTCGCTAGTTTCGATCTAAAACGATGTATCCCGTTGTTTTGAGCCGGAATACAAGTTCTCGCGCAGTTCTGAGAGAAAACGTTTACACCTTTCTCTCGTCTAGTCTTCGACTAGTAAAATCGATGCTCGTGAATCTCGCTAGTTTCGATCTAAAACGATGTATCCCGTTGTTTTGAGCCGGAATACAAGTTCTCGTGCAGTTCTGAGAGAAAAAGTTTACACCTTTCTCTCGTTTACTCTTCGACGGCTTGTAAAATCGATGCTCGTGAATTTTGCTAGTTTCAATCTAAAACGATGTATCCCGTTGTTTTGAGCCGGAATACAAGTTTTCGCTCAGTTCTGAGAGAAAAAGTTTACACCTTTCTCTCGTTTACTCTTCGACGGCTTGTAAAATCGATGCTCGTGAATTTTGCTAGTTTCGATCTAAAACGATGTATCCCGATGTTTTGAGCCGGAATACAAGTTCTCGCGCAGTTCTGAGAGAAAAAGTTTACACCTTTCTCTCGTCTAGTCTTCGACTAGTAAAATCGATGTTCGTGAATCTCGCTAGTTTCGATCTAAAAGGATGTATCCCGTTGTTTTGAGCCGGAATACAAGTTTTCGCGCAGTTCTGAGAGAAAAAGTTTACACCTTTCTCTCGTCTACTCTTCGACGACTTGCAAAATCGATGCTCGTGAATTTTGCTAGTTTCGATCTAAAACGATGTATCCCGATGTTTTGAGCCGGAATACAAGTTTTCGCGCAGTTCTGAGAGAAAAAGTGTACACCTTTCTCTCGTCTACTCTTCGACGACTAGTAAAATCGATGCTCGTGAATTTTGCTAGTTTCGATCTAAAACGATGTATGCCGATGTTTTGAGCCGGAATACAAGTTTTCGCGCAGTTCTGAGAGAAAAAGTTTACACCTTTCTCTCGTCTACTCTTCGACGACTAGTGAAATCGATGGTCGTGAATTTTGCTAGTTTCGATCTAAAACGATGTATCCCGTTGTTTCGAGACGGAATACAAGTTTTCGCGCAGTTCTGAGAGAAAAAGTTTACACCTTTCTCTCTTCTACTCTTCGACGAATTGCTAAATCGATGCTCGTGAATTTTGCTAGTTTCGATCTAAAACGATGTATCCCGATGTTTTGAGCCGGAATACAAGTTTTCGCGCAGTTCTGAGAGAAAACGTTTACACCTTTCTCTCGTCTAGTCTTCGACTAGTAAAATCGATGTTCGTGAATCTCGCTAGTTTCGATCTAAAACGATGTATCCCGTTGTTTTGAGCCGGAATACAAGTTCTCGCGCAGTTCTGAGAGAAAAAGTTTACACCTTTCTCTCGTCTACTCTTCGACTAGTAAAATCGATGTTCGTGAATCTCGCTAGTTTCGATCTAAAACGATGTATCCCGTTGTTTTGAGCCGGAATACAAGTTTTCGCGCAGTTCTGAGAGAAAACGTTTACACCTTTCTCTCGTTTACTCTTCGACGGCTTGTAAAATCGATGCTCGTGAATTTTGCTAGTTTCGATCTAAAACGATGTATCCCGTTGTTTTGAGCCGGAATACAAGTTTTCGCGCAGTTCTGAGAGAAAAAGTTTACACCTTTCTCTCGTTTACTCTTCGACGGCTTGTAAAATCGATGCTCGCGAATTTTGCTAGTTTCGATCTAAAAGGATGTATCCCGTTGTTTTGAGCCGGAATACAAGTTTTCGCGCAGTTCTGAGAGAAAAAGTTTACACCTTTCTCTCGTCTACTCTTCGACGACTTGTAAAATCGATGCTCGTGAATTTTGCTAGTTTGACTAAAACAATGTATCCCGTTGTTTTGAGCCGGAATACAAGTTTTCGCGCAGTTCTGAGAGAAAAAGTTTACACCTTTCTCTCGTCTACTCTTCGACGACTTGCAAAATCGATGCTCGTGAATTTTGCTAGTTTCGATCTAAAACGATGTATCCCGATGTTTTGAGCCGGAATACAAGTTTTCGCGCAGTTCTGAGAGAAAAAGTTTACACCTTTCTCTCGTCTACTCTTCGACGACTAGTAAAATCGATGCTCGTGAATTTTGCTAGTTTCGATCTAAAACGATGTATGCCGATGTTTTGAGCCGGAATACAAGTTTTCGCGCAGTTCTGAGAGAAAAAGTTTACACCTTTCTCTCGTCTACTCTTCGACGACTAGTAAAATCGATGGTCGTGAATTTTGCTAGTTTCGATCTAAAACGATGTATCCCGTTGTTTCGAGCCGGAATACAAGTTTTCGCGCAGTTCTGAGAGAAAAAGTTTACACCTTTCTCTCGTCTACTCTTCGACGAATTGCTAAAATCGATGCTCGTGAATTTTGCTAGTTTCGATCTAAAACGATGTATGCCGTTGTTTTGAGCCGGAATACAAGTTCTCGCGCAGTTCTGAGAGAAAAAGTTTACACCTTTCTCTCGTCTACTCTTCGACGACTAGTAAAATCGATGGTCGTGAATTTTGCTAGTTTCGATCTAAAACGATGTATCCCGTTGTTTCGAGCCGGAATACAAGTTTTCGCGCAGTTCTGAGAGAAAAAGTTTACACCTTTCTCTCGTCTACTCTTCGACGAATTGCTAAAATCGATGCTCGTGAATTTTGCTAGTTTCGATCTAAAACGATGTATCCCGATGTTTTGAGCCGGAATACAAGCTTTCGCGCAGTTCTGAGAGAAAACGTTTACACCTTTCTCTCGTCTAGTCTTCGACTAGTAAAATCGATGTTCGTGAATCTCGCTAGTTTCGATCTAAAACGATGTATCCCGTTGTTTTGAGCCGGAATACAAGTTCTCGCGCAGTTCTGAGAGAAAACGTTTACACCTTTCTCTCGTCTAGTCTTCGACTAGTAAAATCGATGTTCGTGAATCTCGCTAGTTTCGATCTAAAACGATGTATCCCGTTGTTTTGAGCCGGAATACAAGTTCTCGCGCAGTTCTGAGAGAAAAAGTTTACACCTTTCTCTCGTTTACTCTTCGACGGCTTGTAAAATCGATGCTCGTGAATTTTGCTAGTTTCAATCTAAAACGATGTATCCCGTTGTTTTGAGCCGGAATACAAGTTTTCGCTCAGTTCTGAGAGAAAAAGTTTACACCTTTCTCTCGTTTACTCTTCGACGGCTTGTAAAATCGATGCTCGCGAATTTTGCTAGTTTCGATCTAAAAGGATGTATCCCGTTGTTTTGAGCCGGAATACAAGTTTTCGCGCAGTTCTGAGAGAAAAAGTTTACACCTTTCTCTCGTCTACTCTTCGACGACTTGTAAAATCGATGCTCGTGAATTTTGCTAGTTTATCTAAAACAATGTATCCCGTTGTTTTGAGCCGGAATACAAGTTTTCGCGCAGTTCTGAGAGAAAAAGTTTACACCTTTCTCTCGTCTACTCTTCGACGACTTGTAAAATCGAAGCTCGTGGATTTTGCTAGTTTTGATCTAAAACGATGAATCCCGTTGTTCTGAGCCGGAATACAAGTTTTCGCGCAGTTCTGAGAGAAAAAGTTTACACCTTTCTCTCGTCTAGTCTTCGACGACTAGTAAAATTGATGCTCGTGAATTTTGCTAGTTTCGATCTAAAACGATGTATCCCATTATTTTGAGCCGGAATACAAGTTTTCGCGCAGTTCTGAGAGAAAAAGTTTACACCTTTCTCTCGTCTACTCTTCGACGACTTGTAAAATTGATGCTCCTGAATTTCGCTAGTTTCGATCTAAAACGATGTATCCCGTTGTTTTGAGCCGGAATACAAGTCTTCGCGCAGTTCTGAGAGAAAAAGTTTACACCTTTCTCTCGTCTACTCTTCGACGACTTGTAAAATCGATGCTCGTGAATTCTGCTAGTTTCAATCTAAAACGATGTATCCCGTTGTTTTGAGCCGGAATACAAGTTTTCGCGCAGTTCTGAGAGAAAAAGTTTACACCTTTCTCTCGTCTAGTCTTCGACTAGTAAAATCGATGTTCGTGAATCTCGCTAGTTTTGATCTAAAAAATGTATCCCGTTGTATTGAACCGGAATACAAGTTTTCGCGCAGTCTGAGAGAAAAAGTTTACACCTTTCTCTCGTCTACTCTTCGACGAATTCTAAAATCGATGCTCATGAATTTTTCTAGTTTCGATCTAAAACGATGTATCCCGTTGTTTTGAGCCGGAATACAAGTTTTCGCGCAGTTCTGAGAGAAAACGTTTACACCTTTCTCTCGCCTAGTCTTCGACGACTAGTAAAATCGATGCTTGTGAATTTTGCTAGTTTCAATCTAAAACGATGTATCCCGTTATTTTGAGCCGGAATACAAGTTTTCGCGCAGTTCTGAGAGAAAACGTTTACACCTTTCTCTCTTCTACTCTTCGACGACTTGTAAAATCGATGCTCGTGAATTCTGCTAGTTTCAACCTAAAACGATGTATCCCGTTGTTTTGAGCCGGAATACAAGTTTTCGCGCAGTTCTGAGAGAAAAAGTTTACACCTTTCTCTCGTCTAGTCTTCGACTAGTAAAATCGATGTTCGTGAATCTCGCTAGTTTTGATCTAAAAAGATGTATCCCGTTGTATTGAACCGGAATACAAGTTTTCGCGCAGTCTGAGAGAAAAAGTTTACACCTTTCTCTCGTCTACTCTTCGACGAATTCTAATATCGATGCTCATGAATTTTTCTAGTTTCGATCTAAAACGATGTATCCCGTTGTTTTGAGCCGGAATACAAGTTTTCGCGCAGTTCTGAGAGAAAACGTTTACACCTTTCTCTCGCCTAGTCTTCGACGACTAGTAAAATCGATCAGTGAATCTCGCTAGTTTCGATCTAAAACTATGTATCCCGTTGTTTTGAGCCGGAATACAAGTTTTCGCGCAGTTCTGAGAGAAAAAGTTTACACCTTTCTCTCGTCTACTCTTCCACGACTTGTAAAATCGATGCTCCTGAATTTCGCTAGTTTCGATCTAAAACGATGTATCCCGTTGTTTGAGCCAGAATACAAGTTTTCGCCTAGTTCTGAGAGAAAAAGTTCTACTCTTCGACAAATTCTAAAATGATGCACGTGAGTTTTAATAGTTTCGATCTAAAACGATGTATCCCGTTGTTTTGAGCCGGAATACAAGTTTTCGCGCAGTTCTGAGAGAAAAAGTTTACACCTTTCTCTCGTCTACTCTTCTACTAGTAAAATCGATGTTCGTGAATCTCGCTAGTTTCGATCTAAAACGATGTATCGCGTTGTTTTGAGCCGGAATACAAGTTTTCGCGCAGTTCTGAGATAAAACGTTTACACCTTTCTCTCGTCTGCTCTTCGACGACTTGTAAAATCGATGCTGGTGAATTTTGCTAGTTTGTATCTAAAACGATGTATCCCGTTGTTTTGAGCCGGAATACAAGTTTTCGCGCAGTTCTGAGAGAAAACGTTTACATCTTTCTCTCGTCTACTCTTCGAATAGTAAAATCGATGTTCGTGAATCTCGCTAGTTTCGATCTAAAACGATGTATCCCGCTGTTTTGAGCCGGAATAGAAGTTTTCGCGCAGTTCTGAGAGAAAACGTTTACACCTTTCTCTCGTCTTACTCTTCGACGGCTTGTAAAATCGATGCTCGCGAATTTTGCTAGTTTCGATCTAAAAGGATGTATCCCGTTGTTTTGAGCTGGAATACAAGTTCTCGCGCAGTTCTGAGAGAAAAAGTTTACACCTTTCTCTCGTCTAGTCTTCGACGACTAGTAAAATCGATGCTCGTGATTTTTGCTAGTTTCGATCTAAAACGATGTATCCCGTTGTCTTGAGCCGGAATACAAGTTTTCGCGCAGTTCTGAGAGAAAAAGTTTACACCTTTCTCTCGTCTACTCTTCGACTAGTAAAATCGATGTTCGTGAATCTCGCTAGTTTTTATCTAAAACAATGTATCTAGTTGTTTCGAGCCGGAATACAAGTTTTCGCGCAGTTCTGAGAGAAAAAGTTTACACCTTTCTCTCGTCTACTCTTCGACGACTTGTAAAATCGAAGCTCGTGGATTTTGCTAGTTTCGATCTAAAACGATGTATCCCGTTGTTCTGAGCCGGAATACAAGTTTTCGCGCAGTTCTGAGAGAAAAAGTTTACACCTTTCTCTCGTCTAGTCTTCGACGACTAGTAAAATTGATGCTCGTGAATTTTGCTAGTTTCGATCTAAAACGATGTATCCCGTTGTTTTGAGCCGGAATACAAGTTTTCGCGCAGTTCTGAGAGAAAAAGTTTACACCTTTCTCTCGTCTACTCTTCGACGACTTGTAAAATCGATGCTCGTGAATTTTGCTAGTTTCGATCTAAAACGATGTATCCCGTTGTTTTGAGCCGGAATACAAGTTTTCGCGCAGTTCTGA
This sequence comes from Amblyomma americanum, assembly GCA_030143305.2. NCBI lineage: Eukaryota > Metazoa > Arthropoda > Arachnida > Ixodida > Ixodidae > Amblyomma > Amblyomma americanum. The sequence goes on along the minus strand of JARKHS020034297.1, from coordinate 47,872 downwards.
GAGAAAAAGTTTACACCTTTCTCTCGTCTACTCTTCGACGACTTGTAAAATCGATGCTCGTGAATTCTGCTAGTTTCGATCTAAAACGATGTATCCCGTTGTTTTGAGCCGGAATACAAGTTTTCGCGCAGTTCTGAGAGAAAAAGTTTACACCTTTCTCTCGTCTACTCTTCGACTAGTAAAATCGATGTTCGTGAATCTCGCTAGTTTCGATCTAAAACGATGTATCCCGTTGTTTGAGCCGGAATACAAGTTTTCGCGCAGTTCTGAGAGAAAAAGTTTACACCTTTCTCTCGTCTACTCTTCGACGACTTGTAAAATCGATGCTCGTGAATTTTGCTAGTTTCGATCTAAAACGATGTATCCCGTTGTTTTGAGCCGGAATACAAGTTTTCGCGCAGTTCTGAGAGAAAACGTTTACACCTTTCTCTCGTCTAGTCTTCGACGACTAGTAAAATCGATGCTCGTGAATTTTGCTAGTTTCGATCTAAAACGATGTATCCCGTTGTTTTGAGCCGGAATACAAGTTTTCGCGCAGTTCTGAGAGAAAAAGTTTACACCTTTCTCTCGTCTACTCTTCGACGACTTGTAAAATCGATGCTCGTGAATTTTGCTAGTTTCGATCTAAAACGATGTATCCCGTTGTTTTGAGCCGGAATACAAGTTTTCGCGCAGTTCTGAGAGAAAAAGTTTACACCTTTCTCTCGTCTACTCTTCGACTAGTAAAATCGATGTTCGTGAATCTCGCTAGTTTCGATCTAAAACGATGTATCCCGTTGTTTTGAGCCGGAATACAAGTTTTCGCGCAGTTCTGAGAGAAAAAGTTTACACCTTTCTCTCGTCTACTCTTCGACGAATTGTAAAATCGATGCTCGTGAATTTTGCTAGTTTCGATCTAAAACGATGTATCCCGTTGTTTTGAGCCGGAATACAAGTTTTCGCGCAGTTCTGAGAGAAAACGTTTACACCTTTCTCTCGTCTAGTCTTCGACGACTAGTAAAATCGATGCTCGTGAATCTCGCTAGTTTCGATCTAAAACGATGTATCCCGTTGTTTTGAGCCGGAATACAAGTTTTCGCGCAGTTCTGAGAGAAAAAGTTTACACCTTTCTCTCGTCTACTCTTCGACGACTTGTAAAATCGATGCTCGTGAATTTCGCTAGTTTCGATCTAAAACGATGTATCCCGTTGTTTGAGCCGGAATACAAGTTTTCGCGCTAGTTCTGAGAGAAAAAGTTACTACCTTCTCTCGACTAAACTTCACGTAAAATCGATGCACGTGAATTTTGCTAGTTTCGATCTAAAACGATGTATCCCGTTGTTTTGAGCCGGAATACAAGTTTTCGCGCAGTTCTGAGAGAAAAAGTTTACACCTTTCTCTCGTCTACTCTTCGACTAGTAAAATCGATGTTCGTGAATCTCGCTAGTTTCGATCTAAAACGATGTATCGCGTTGTTTTGAGCCGGAATACAAGTTTTCGCGCAGTTCTGAGAGAAAACGTTTACACCTTTCTCTCGTCTGCTCTTCGACGACTTGTAAAATCGATGCTGGTGAATTTTGCTAGTTTCGATCTAAAACGATGTATCCCGTTGTTTTGAGCCGGAATACAAGTTTTCGCGCAGTTCTGAGAGAAAACGTTTACACCTTTCTCTCGTCTACTCTTCGACATAGTAAAATCGATGTTCGTGAATCTCGCTAGTTTCGATCTAAAACGATGTATCCGGTTGTTTGGAGCCGGAATACAAGTTTTCGCGCAGTTCTGAGAGAAAAAGTTTACACCTTTCTCTCGTCTACTCTTCGACGACTTGTAAAATCGATGCTCGTGAATTTTGCTAGTTTCGATCTAAAACGATGTATCCCGTTGTTTTGAGCCGGAATACAAGTTTTCGCGCAGTTCTGAGAGAAAAAGTTTACACCTTTCTCTCGTTTACTCTTCGACGGCTTGTAAAATCGATGCTCGCGAATTTTGCTAGTTTCGATCTAAAAGGATGTATCCCGTTGTTTTGAGCTGGAATACAAGTTCTCGCGCAGTTCTGAGAGAAAAAGTTTACACCTTTCTCTCGTTTACTCTTCGACGGCTTGTAAAATCGATGCTCGTGAATTTTGCTAGTTTCAATCTAAAACGATGTATCCCGTTGTTTTGAGCCGGAATACAAGTTTTCGCTCAGTTCTGAGAGAAAAAGTTTACACCTTTCTCTCGTTTACTCTTCGACGGCTTGTAAAATCGATGCTCGCGAATTTTGCTAGTTTCGATCTAAAAGGATGTATCCCGTTGTTTTGAGCTGGAATACAAGTTTTCGCGCAGTTCTGAGAGAAAAAGTTTACACCTTTCTCTCGTCTACTCTTCGACGTTGTAAAATCGATGCTCGTGAATCTTGCTAGTTTCTATCTAAAACAGATGTATCCCGTTGTTTTGAGCCGGAATACAAGTTTTCGCGCAGTTCTGAGAGAAAAAGTTTACACCTTTCTCTCGTCTACTCTTCGACGACTTGTAAAATCGATGCTCGTGAATTTTGCTAGTTTCGATCTAAAACGATGTATCCCGTTGTTTTGAGCCGGAATACAAGTTTTCGCGCAGTTCTGAGAGAAAAAGTTTACACCTTTCTCTCGTCTAGTCTTCGACGACTAGTAAAATCGATGCTCGTGAATTTTGCTAGTTTCGATCTAAAACGATGTATCCCGTTGTTTTGAGCCGGAATACAAGTTTTCGCGCAGTTCTGAGAGAAAAAGTTTACACCTTTCTCTCGTCTACTCTTCGACGACTAGTAAAATCGATGCTCGTGAATTTTGCTAGTTTCGATCTAAAACGATGTATCCCGTTGTTTTGAGCCGGAATACAAGTTTTCGCGCAGTTCTGAGAGAAAAAGTTTACACCTTTCTCTCGTCTACTCTTCGACGACTTGTAAAATCGATGCTCGTGAATTTTGCTAGTTTCGATCTAAAACGATGTATCCCGTTGTTTTGAGCCGGAATACAAGTTCTCGCGCAGTTCTGAGAGAAAAAGTTTACACCTTTCTCTCGTCTACTCTTCGACGACTAGTAAAATCGATGCTCGTGAATTTTGCTAGTTTCGATCTAAAACGATGTATCCCGTTGTTTTGAGCCGGAATACAAGTTTTCGCGCAGTTCTGAGAGAAAACGTTTACACCTTTCTCTCGTCTACTCTTCGACGACTTGTAAAATCGATGCTCGTGAATTTTGCTAGTTTCGATCTAAAACGATGTATCCCGTTGTTTTGAGCCGGAATACAAGTTTTCGCGCAGTTCTGAGAGAAAAAGTTTACACCTTTCTCTCGTCTACTCTTCGACTAGTAAAATCGATGTTCGTGAATTTCGCTAGTTTCGATCTAAAACGATGTATCCCGTTGTTTTGAGCCGGAATACAAGTTTTCGCGCAGTTCTGAGAGAAAAAGTTTACACCTTTCTCTCGTCTACTCTTCGACGACTTGTAAAATCGATGCTCGTGAATTTTGCTAGTTTCGATCTAAAACGATGTATCCCGTTGTTTTGAGCCGGAATACAAGTTTTCGCGCAGTTCTGAGAGAAAAAGTTTACACCTTTCTCTCGTCTACTCTTCGACGACTTGTAAAATCGATGCTCGTGAATTTTGCTAGTTTCGATCTAAAACGATGTATCCCGTTGTTTTGAGCCGGAATACAAGTTTTCGCGCAGTTCTGAGAGAAAAAGTTTACACCTTTCTCTCGTCTACTCTTCGACTGTAAAATCGATGCTCGTGAATTTTGCTAGTTTCGATCTAAAACGATGTATCCCGTTGTTTTGAGCCGGAATACAAGTTTTCGCGCAGTTCTGAGAGAAAAAGTTTACACCTTTCTCTCGTCTACTCTTCGACGCTAGTAAAATCGATGCTCGTGAATCTTGCTAGTTTCGATCTAAAACGATGTATCCCGTTGTTTTGAGCCGGAATACAAGTTTTCGCGCAGTTCTGAGAGAAAACGTTTACACCTTTCTCTCGTCTGCTCTTCGACGACTTGTAAAATCGATGCTCGTGAATTTTGCTAGTTTCGATCTAAAACGATGTATCCCGTTGTTTTGAGCCGGAATACAAGTTTTCGCGCAGTTCTGAGAGAAAAAGTTTACACCTTTCTCTCGTCTACTCTTCGACTAGTAAAATCGATGTTCGTGAATCTCGCTAGTTTCGATCTAAAACGATGTATCCCGTTGTTTTGAGCCGGAATACAAGTTTTCGCGCAGTTCTGAGAGAAAAAGTTTACACCTTTCTCTCGTCTACTCTTCGACGACTTGTAAAATCGATGCTCGTGAATTTTGCTAGTTTCGATCTAAAACGATGTATCCCGTTGTTTTGAGCCGGAATACAAGTTTTCGCGCAGTTCTGAGAGAAAAAGTTTACACCTTTCTCTCGTCTACTCTTCGACGACTTGTAAAATCGATGCTCGTGAATTTTGCTAGTTTCGATCTAAAACGATGTATCCCGTTGTTTTGAGACGGAATACAAGTTTTCGCGCAGTTCTGAGAGAAAAAGTTTACACCTTTCTCTCGTCTACTCTTCGACGACTTGTAAAATCGATGCTCGTGAATTTTGCTAGTTTCGATCTAAAACGATGTATCCCGTTGTTTTGAGCCGGAATACAAGTTTTCGCGCAGTTCTGAGAGAAAAAGTTTACACCTTTCTCTCGTCTACTCTTCGACTAGTAAAATCGATGTTCGTGAATCTCGCTAGTTTCGATCTAAAACGATGTATCCGGTTGTTTGGAGCCGGAATACAAGTTTTCGCGCAGTTCTGAGAGAAAAAGTTCACACCTTTCTCTCGTCTACTCTTCGACGACTTGTAAAATCGATGCTCGTTAATTTTGCTAGTTTCGATCTAAAACGATGTATCCCGTTGTTTTGAGCCGGAATACAAGTTTTCGCGCAGTTCTGAGAGAAAAAGTTTACACCTTTCTCTCGTTTACTCTTCGACGGCTTGTAAAATCGATGCTCGCGAATTTTGCTAGTTTCGATCTAAAAGGATGTATCCCGTTGTTTTGAGCTGGAATACAAGTTCTCGCGCAGTTCTGAGAGAAAAAGTTTACACCTTTCTCTCGTTTACTCTTCGACGGCTTGTAAAATCGATGCTCGTGAATTTCGCTAGTTTCAATCTAAAACGATGTATCCCGTTGTTTTGAGCCGGAATACAAGTTTTCGCGCAGTTCTGAGAGAAAAAGTTTACACCTTTCTCTCGTTTACTCTTCGACGGCTTGTAAAATCGATGCTCGCGAATTTTGCTAGTTTCGATCTAAAACGATGTATCCCGTTGTTTTGAGCCGGAATACAAGTTTTCGCGCAGTCTGAGAGAAAAAGTTTACACCTTTCTCTCGTCTACTCTTCGACGAATTCTAAAATCGATGCTCATGAATTTTTCTAGTTTCGATCTAAAACGATGTATCCCGTTGTTTTGAGCCGGAATACAAGTTTTCGCGCAGTTCTGAGAGAAAACGTTTACACCTTTCTCTCGCCTAGTCTTCGACGACTAGTAAAATCGATATCAGTGAATCTCGCTAGTTTCGATCTAAAACTATGTATCCCGTTGTTTTGAGCCGGAATACAAGTTTTCGCGCAGTTCTGAGAGAAAAAGTTTACACCTTTCTCTCGTCTACTCTTCGACGACTTGTAAAATCGATGCTCCTGAATTTCGCTAGTTTCGATCTAAAACGATGTATCCCGTTGTTTGAGCCAGAATACAAGTTTTCGCCTAGTTCTGAGAGAAAAAGTTCTACTCTTCGACAAATTCTAAAATCGATGCACGTGAGTTTTACTAGTTTCGATCTAAAACGATGTATCCCGTTGTTTTGAGCCGGAATACAAGTTTTCGCGCAGTTCTGAGAGAAAAAGTTTACACCTTTCTCTCGTCTACTCTTCTACTAGTAAAATCGATGTTCGTGAATCTCGCTAGTTTCGATCTAAAACGATGTATCGCGTTGTTTTGAGCCGGAATACAAGTTTTCGCGCAGTTCTGAGAGAAAACGTTTACACCTTTCTCTCGTCTGCTCTTCGACGACTTGTAAAATCGATGCTGGTGAATTTTGCTAGTTTCTATCTAAAACGATGTATCCCGTTGTTTTGAGCCGGAATACAAGTTTTCGCGCAGTTCTGAGAGAAAACGTTTACATCTTTCTCTCGTCTACTCTTCGAATAGTAAAATCGATGTTCGTGAATCTCGCTAGTTTCGATCTAAAACGATGTATACGGTTGTTTGGAGCCGGTATACAAGTTTTCGCGCAGTTCTGAGAGAAAAAGTTCACACCTTTCTCTCGTCTACTCTTCGACGACTTGTAAAATCGATGCTCGTTAATTTTGCTAGTTTCGATCTAAAACGATGTATCCCGTTGTTTTGAGCCGGAATACAAGTTTTCGCTCAGTTCTGAGAGAAAAAGTTTACACCTTTCTCTCGTTTACTCTTCGACGGCTTGTAAAATCGATGCTCGCGAATTTTGCTAGTTTCTATCTAAAAGGATGTATCCCGTTGTTTTGAGCTGGAATACAAGTTCTCGCGCAGTTCTGAGAGAAAAAGTTTACACCTTTCTCTCGTTTATTCTTCGACGGCTTGTAAAATCGATGCTCGTGAATTTTGCTAGTTTCAATCTAAAACGATGTATCCCGTTGTTTTGAGCTGGAATACAAGTTTTCGCGCAGTTCTGAGAGAAAAAGTTTACACCTTTCTCTCGTCTACTCTTCGACTAGTAAAATTGATGTTCGTGAATCTCGCTAGTTTTTATCTAAAACAGTGTATCTAGTTGTTTCGAGCCGGAATACAAGTTTTCGCGCAGTTCTGAGAGAAAAAGTTTACACCTTTCTCTCGTCTACTCTTCGACGACTTGTAAAAACGAAGCTCGTGGATTTTGCTAGTTTCGATCTAAAACGATGAATCCCGTTGTTCTGAGCCGAAATACAAGTTTTCGCGCAGTTCTGAGAGAAAAAGTTTACACCTTTCTCTCGTCTAGTCTTCGACGACTAGTAAAATTGATGCTCGTGAATTTTGCTAGTTTCGATCTAAAACGTTGTATCCCGTTATTTTGAGCCGGAATACAAGTTTTCGCGCAGTTCTGAGAGATAAAGTTTACACCTTTCTCTCGTCTACTCTTCGACGACTAGTAAAATCGATGCTCGTGAATTTTGCTAGTTTCGATCTAAAACGACGTATCCCGTTGTTTTGAGCCGGAATAAAAGTTTTCGTGCAATTATAAGAGAAAAAGTTCACACCTTTCTCTCGTCTACTCTTCGACGACTAGTAAACTCGATGCTCGTGAATTTTGCTACTTTCGATCTAAAAAATGTATACCGTTGTATTGAGCCGGAATACAATTTTTCGCGCAGTCTGAGAGAAAAAGTGTACACCTTTCTCTCGTCTACTCTTCGACGAATTCTAAAATCGATGCTCATGAATTTTTCTAGTTTCGATCTAAAACGATGTATCCCGTTGTTTTGAGCCGGAATACAAGTTCTCGCGCAGTTCTGAGAGAAAAAGTTTACACCTTTCTCTCGTCTACTCTTCGACGACTAGTGAAATCGATGCTCGTGAATTTTGCAAGTTTCGATCTAAAACGATGTATCCCGTTGTTTCGAGACGGAATACAAGTTTTCGCCTAGTTCTGAGAGAAAAAGTTCTACTCTTCGACGAAATTCTAAAATCGATGCACGTGAATTTTACTAGTTTCGATCTAAAACGATGTATCCCGTTGTTTTGAGCCGGAATACAAGTTTTCGCGCAGTTCTGAGAGAAAAAGTTTACACCTTTCTCTCGTCTACTCTTCGACTAGTAAAATCGATGTTCGTGAATCTCGCTAGTTTCGATCTAAAACGACGTATCGCGTTGTTTTGAGCCGGAATACAAGTTTTCGCGCAGTTCTGAGATAAAACGATTACACCTTTCTCTCGTCTGCTCTTCAACGACTTGTAAAATCGATGCTGGTGAATTTTGCTAGTTTCTATCTAAAACGATGTATCCCGTTGTTTTGAGCCGGAATACAAGTTTTCGCGCAGTTCTGAGAGAAAACGTTTACATCTTTCTCTCGTCTACTCTTCGACTAGTAAAATCGATGTTCGTGAATGTCGCTAGTTTCGATCTAAAACGATGTATACGGTTGTTTGGAGCCGGTATACAAGTTTTCGCGCAGTTCTGAGAGAAAAAGTTCACACCTTTCTCTCGTCTAGTCTTCGACTAGTAAAATCGATGTTCGTGAATCTCGCTAGTTTCGATCTAAAACGATGTATACGGTTGTTTGGAGCCGGTATACAAGTTTTCGCGCAGTTCTGAGAGAAAAAGTTCACACCTTTCTCTCGTCTACTCTTCGACGACTTGTAAAATCGATGCTCGTTAATTTTGCTAGTTTCGATCTAAAACGATGTATCCCGTTGTTTTGAGCCGGAATACAAGTTCTCGCGCAGTTCTGAGAGAAAAAGTTTACACCTTTCTCTCGTCTACTCTTCGACGACTAGTGAAATCGATGCTCGTGAATTTTGCTAGTTTCGATCTAAAACGATGTATCCCGTTGTTTTGAGCCGGAATACAAGTTTTCGCGCAGTTCTGAGAGAAAAAGTTTACACCTTTCTCTCGTCTACTCTTCGACGACTTGTAAAATCGATGCTCGTGAATTTTGCTATTTAAAACAATGTATCCCGTTGTTTTGAGCCGGAATACAAGTTTTCGCGCAGTTCTGAGAGAAAAAGTTTACATCTTTCTCTCGTCTACTCTTCGACGGCTACTAAAATCGATGTTCGTGAATTTTGCTAGTTTCGATCTAAAACGATGTATCCCGTTGTTTTGAGCCGGAATAAAAGTTTTCGCGCAGTTCTGAGAGAAAAAGTTTACACCTTTCTCTCGTCTAGTCTTCGACTAGTAAAATCGATGTTCGTGAATCTCGCTAGTTTTGATCTAAAACAATGTATTCCGTTGTTTTGAGCCGGAATACAAGTTTTCGCGCAGTTCTGAGAGAAAAAGTTTACACCTTTCTCTCGTCTACTCTTCGACGACTTGCAAAATCGATGCTCGTGAATTTTGCTAGTTTCGATCTAAAACGATGTATCCCGATGTTTTGAGCCGGAATACAAGTTTTCGCGCAGTTCTGAGAGAAAAAGTGTACACCTTTCTCTCGTCTACTCTTCGACGACTAGTAAAATCGATGCTCGTGAATTTTGCTAGTTTCGATCTAAAACGATGTATGCCGATGTTTTGAGCCGGAATACAAGTTCTCGCGCAGTTCTGAGAGAAAAAGTTTACACCTTTCTCTCGTCTACTCTTCGACGACTAGTGAAATCGATGGTCGTGAATTTTGCTAGTTTCGATCTAAAACGATGTATCCCGTTGTTTCGAGACGGAATACAAGTTTTCGCGCAGTTCTGAGAGAAAAAGTTTACACCTTTCTCTCTTCTACTCTTCGACGACTCGCTAAATCGATGCTCGTGAATTTTGCTAGTTTCGATCTAAAACGATGTATCCCGATGTTTTGAGCCGGAATACAAGCTTTCGCGCAGTTCTGAGAGAAAACGTTTACACCTTTCTCTCGTCTACTCTTCTACTAGTAAAATCGATGTTCGTGAATCTCGCTAGTTTCGATCTAAAACGATGTATCCCGTTGTTTTGAGCCGGAATACAAGTTCTCGCGCAGTTCTGAGAGAAAAAGTTTACACCTTTCTCTCGTTTACTCTTCGACGGCTTGTAAAATCGATGCTCGTGAATTTTGCTAGTTTCAATCTAAAACGATGTATCCCGTTGTTTTGAGCCGGAATACAAGTTTTCGCTCAGTTCTGAGAGAAAAAGTTTACACCTTTCTCTCGTTTACTCTTCGACGGCTTGTAAAATCGATGCTCGCGAATTTTGCTAGTTTCGATCTAAAAGGATGTATCCCGTTGTTTTGAGCCGGAATACAAGTTTTCGCGCAGTTCTGAGAGAAAAAGTTTACACCTTTCTCTCGTCTACTCTTCGACGACTTGTAAAATCGATGCTCGTGAATTTTGCTATTTAAAACAATGTATCCCGTTGTTTTGAGCCGGAATACAAGTTTTCGCGCAGTTCTGAGAGAAAAAGTTTACATCTTTCTCTCGTCTACTCTTCGACGGCTACTAAAATCGATGCTCGTGAATTTTGCTAGTTTCGTTCTAAAACGATGTATCCCGTTGTTTTGAGCCGGAATACAAGTTTTCGCGCAGTTCTGAGAGAAAAATTTTACACCTTTCTCTCGTCTAGTCTTCGACTAGTAAAATCGATGTTCGTGAATCTCGCTAGTTTTGATCTAAAACAATGTATTCCGTTGTTTTGAGCCGGAATACAAGTTTTCGCGCAGTTCTGAGAGAAAAAGTTTACACCTTTCTCTCGTCTACTCTTCGACGACTTGCAAAATCGATGCTCGTGAATTTTGCTAGTTTCGATCTAAAACGATGTATCCCGATGTTTTGAGCCGGAATACAAGTTTTCGCGCAGTTCTGAGAGAAAAAGTGTACACCTTTCTCTCGTCTACTCTTCGACGACTAGTAAAATCGATGCTCGTGAATTTTGCTAGTTTCGATCTAAAACGATGTATGCCGATGTTTTGAGCCGGAATACAAGTTCTCGCGCAGTTCTGAGAGAAAAAGTTTACACCTTTCTCTCGTCTACTCTTCGACGACTAGTGAAATCGATGGTCGTGAATTTTGCTAGTTTCGATCTAAAACGATGTATCCCGTGGTTTCGAGACGGAATACAAGTTTTCGCGCAGTTCTGAGAGAAAAAGTTTACACCTTTCTCTCGTCTACTCTTCGACGACTAGTAAAATCGATGCTCGTGAATTTTGCTAGTTTCGATCTAAAACGATGTATGCCGATGTTTTGAGCCGGAATACAAGTTCTCGCGCAGTTCTGAGAGAAAAAGTTTACACCTTTCTCTCGTCTACTCTTCGACGACTAGTGAAATCGATGTTCGTGAATTTTGCTAGTTTCGATCTAAAACGATGTATCCCGTTGTTTTGAGCCGGAATACAAGTTTTCGCGCAGTTCTGAGAGAAAAAGTTTACACCTTTCTCTCGTCTAGTCTTCGACTAGTAAAATCGATGTTCGTGAATCTCGCTAGTTTTGATCTAAAACGATGTATCCCGTTGTTTTGAGCCGGAATACAAGTTTTCGCGCAGTTCTGAGAGAAAAAGTTTACACCTTTCTCTCGTCTACTCTTCGACGACTTGTAAAATCGATGCTCGTGAATTTTGCTAGTTTCGATCTAAAACGATGTATCCCGTTGTTTTGAGCCGGAATACAAGTTTTCGCGCAGTTCTGAGAGAAAAAGTTTACACCTTTCTCTCGTCTACTCTTCGACGACTAGTAAAATCGATGCTCGTGAATTTTGCTAGTTTCGATCTAAAACGATGTATGCCGTTGTTTTGAGCCGGAATACAAGTTTTCGCGCAGTTCTGAGAGAAAAAGTTTACACCTTTCTCTCGTCTACTCTTCGACGACTTGTAAAATCGATGCTCGTGAATTTTGCTATTTAAAACAATGTATCCCGTTGTTTTGAGCCGGAATACAAGTTTTCGCGCAGTTCTGAGAGAAAAAGTTTACATCTTTCTCTCGTCTACTCTTCGACGGCTACTAAAATCGATGTTCGTGAATTTTGCTAGTTTCGATCTAAAACGATGTATCCCGTTGTTTTGAGCCGGAATAAAAGTTTTCGCGCAGTTCTGAGAGAAAAAGTTTACACCTTTCTCTCGTCTAGTCTTCGACTAGTAAAATCGATGTTCGTGAATCTCGCTAGTTTTGATCTAAAACAATGTATTCCGTTGTTTTGAGCCGGAATACAAGTTTTCGCGCAGTTCTGAGAGAAAAAGTTTACACCTTTCTCTCGTCTACTCTTCGACGACTTGCAAAATCGATGCTCGTGAATTTTGCTAGTTTCGATCTAAAACGATGTATCCCGATGTTTTGAGCCGGAATACAAGTTTTCGCGCAGTTCTGAGAGAAAAAGTGTACACCTTTCTCTCGTCTACTCTTCGACGACTAGTAAAATCGATGCTCGTGAATTTTGCTAGTTTCGATCTAAAACGATGTATGCCGATGTTTTGAGCCGGAATACAAGTTCTCGCGCAGTTCTGAGAGAAAAAGTTTACACCTTTCTCTCGTCTACTCTTCGACGACTAGTGAAATCGATGGTCGTGAATTTTGCTAGTTTCGATCTAAAACGATGTATCCCGTTGTTTCGAGACGGAATACAAGTTTTCGCGCAGTTCTGAGAGAAAAAGTTTACACCTTTCTCTCTTCTACTCTTCGACGACTTGCTAAATCGATGCTCGTGAATTTTGCTAGTTTCGATCTAAAACGATGTATCCCGATGTTTTGAGCCGGAATACAAGCTTTCGCGCAGTTCTGAGAGAAAACGTTTACACCTTTCTCTCGTCTACTCTTCTACTAGTAAAATCGATGTTCGTGAATCTCGCTAGTTTCGATCTAAAACGATGTATCCCGTTGTTTTGAGCCGGAATACAAGTTCTCGCGCAGTTCTGAGAGAAAAAGTTTACACCTTTCTCTCGTTTACTCTTCGACGGCTTGTAAAATCGATGCTCGTGAATTTTGCTAGTTTCAATCTAAAACGATGCATCCCGTTGTTTTGAGCCGGAATACAAGTTTTCGCTCAGTTCTGAGAGAAAAAGTTTACACCTTTCTCTCGTTTACTCTTCGACGGCTTGTAAAATCGATGCTCGCGAATTTTGCTAGTTTCAATCTAAAAGGATGTATCCCGTTGTTTTGAGCCGGAATACAAGTTTTCGCGCAGTTCTGAGAGAAAAAGTTTACACCTTTCTCTCGTCTACTCTTCGACGACTTGTAAAATCGATGCTCGTGAATTTTGCTAGTTTAAAACAATGTATCCCGTTGTTTTGAGCCGGAATACAAGTTTTCGCGCAGTTCTGAGAGAAAAAGTTTACATCTTTCTCTCGTCTACTCTTCGACGGCTACTAAAATCGATGCTCGTGAATTTTGCTAGTTTCGATCTAAAACGATGTATCCCGTTGTTTTGAGCCGGAATACAAGTTTTCGCGCAGTTCTGAGAGAAAAATTTTACACCTTTCTCTCGTCTAGTCTTCGACTAGTAAAATCGATGTTCGTGAATCTCGCTAGTTTTGATCTAAAACAATGTATTCCGTTGTTTTGAGCCGGAATACAAGTTTTCGCGCAGTTCTGAGAGAAAAAGTTTACACCTTTCTCTCGTCTACTCTTCGACGACTTGCAAAATCGATGCTCGTGAATTTTGCTAGTTTCGATCTAAAACGATGTATCCCGATGTTTTGAGCCGGAATACAAGTTTTCGCGCAGTTCTGAGAGAAAAAGTGTACACCTTTCTCTCGTCTACTCTTCGACGACTAGTAAAATCGATGCTCGTGAATTTTGCTAGTTTCGATCTAAAACGATGTATGCCGATGTTTTGAGCCGGAATACAAGTTCTCGCGCAGTTCTGAGAGAAAAAGTTTACACCTTTCTCTCGTCTACTCTTCGACGACTAGTGAAATCGATGGTCGTGAATTTTGCTAGTTTCGATCTAAAACGATGTATCCCGTTGTTTCGAGACGGAATACAAGTTTTCGCGCAGTTCTGAGAGAAAAAGTTTACACCTTTCTCTCTTCTACTCTTCGACGACTTGCTAAATCGATGCTCGTGAATTTTGCTAGTTTCGATCTAAAACGATGTATCCCGATGTTTGGAGCCGGAATACAAGCTTTCGCGCAGTTCTGAGAGAAAACGTTTACACCTTTCTCTCGTCTACTCTTCTACTAGTAAAATCGATGTTCGTGAATCTCGCTAGTTTCGATCTAAAACGATGTATCCCGTTGTTTTGAGCCGGAATACAAGTTTTCGCGCAGTTCTGAGAGAAAACGTTTACACCTTTCTCTCGTCTACTCTTCTACTAGTAAAATCGATGGTCGTGAATTTTGCTAGTTTCGATCTAAAACGATGTATCCCGTTGTTTTGAGCCGGAATACAAGTTTTCGCGCAGTTCTGAGAGAAAACGTTGACACCTTTCTCTCGTCTGCTCTTCGACGACTTGTAAACTCGATGCTCGTGAATTTTGCTAGTTTTGATCTACAACGATGCATCCCGTTGTTTTGAGCCGGAATAAAATTTTCGCGCAGTTCTGAGAGAAATAGTTTACAGCTTTCTCTCGTCTACTCTTCGACGACTTGTAAAATCGATGCTCGTGAATTTTGCTAGTTTCTATCTAAAACGATGTATCCCGTTGTTTTGAGCCGGAATACAAGTTTTCGCGCAGTTCTGAGAGAAAAAGTTTACACCTTTCTCTCGTCTACTCTTCGACTAGTAAAATCGATGTTCGTGAATCTCGCTAGTTTCGATCTAAAACGATGTATCCCGTTGTTTTGAGCCGGAATACAAGTTTTCGCGCAGTTCTGAGAGAAAACGTTTACACCTTTCTCTCGTCTACTCTTCGACGACTTGTAAAATCGATGCTCGTGAATTTTGCTAGTTTCGATCTAAAACGATGTATCCCGTTGTTTTGAGCCGGAATACAAGTTTTCGCGCAGTTCTGAGAGAAAAAGTTTACACCTTTCTCTCGTCTACTCTTCGACGACTAGTAAAATCGATGTTCGTGAATCTCGCTAGTTTAGATCTAAAACGATGTATACGGTTGTTTGGAGCCGGTATACAAGTTTTCGCGCAGTTCTGAGAGAAAAAGTTTACACCTTTCTCTCGTCTACTCTTCGACGACTTGTAAAATCGATGCTCGTGAATTTTGCTAGTTTCGATCTAAAACGATGTATCCCGTTGTTTTGAGCCGGAATACAAGTTCTCGCGCAGTTCTGAGAGAAAAAGTTTACACCTTTCTCTCGTCTACTCTTCGACGACTAGTGAAATCGATGCTCGTGAATTTTGCTAGTTTCGATCTAAAACGATGTATCCCGTTGTTTCGAGCCGGAATACAAGTTTTCGCGCTAGTTCTGAGAGAAAAAGTTACTACTTTCTCTCGACAACATTCACTAAAATCGATGCACGTGAATTTTGCTAGTTTCGATCTAAAACGATGTATCCCGTTGTTTTGAGCCGGAATACAAGTTTTCGCGCAGTTCTGAGAGAAAAAGTTTACACCTTTCTCTCGTCTACTCTTCGACTAGTAAAATCGATGTTCGTGAATCTCGCTAGTTTCGATCTAAAACGATGTATCGCGTTGTTTTGAGCCGGAATACAAGTTTTCGCGCAGTTCTGAGATAAAACGATTACACCTTTCTCTCGTCTGCTCTTCGACGACTTGTAAAATCGATGCTGGTGAATTTTGCTAGTTTCTATCTAAAACGATGTATCCCGTTGTTTTGAGCCGGAATACAAGTTTTCGCGCAGTTCTGAGAGAAAACGTTTACATCTTTCTCTCGTCTACTCTTCGACTAGTAAAATCGATGTTCGTGAATGTCGCTAGTTTCGATCTAAAACGATGTATACGGTTGTTTGGAGCCGGTATACAAGTTTTCGCGCAGTTCTGAGAGAAAAAGTTCACACCTTTCTCTCGTCTAGTCTTCGACTAGTAAAATCGATGTTCGTGAATCTCGCTAGTTTCGATCTAAAACGATGTATACGGTTGTTTGGAGCCGGTATACAAGTTTTCGCGCAGTTCTGAGAGAAAAAGTTCACACCTTTCTCTCGTCTACTCTTCGACGACTTGTAAAATCGATGCTCGTGAATTTTGCTAGTTTCGATCTAAAACGATGTATCCCGTTGTTTTGAGCCGGAATACAAGTTTTCGCTCAGTTCTGAGAGAAAAAGTTTACACCTTTCTCTCGTTTACTCTTCGACGGCTTGTAAAATCGATGCTCGCGAATTTTGCTAGTTTCGATCTAAAAGGATGTATCCCGTTGTTTTGAGCCGGAATACAAGTTTTCGCGCAGTTCTGAGAGAAAAAGTTTACACCTTTCTCTCGTCTACTCTTCGACGACTTGTAAAATCGATGCTCGTGAATTTTGCTAGTTTCGATCTAAAACGATGTATCCCGTTGTTTTGAGCCGGAATACAAGTTTTCGCGCAGTTCTGAGAGAAAAAGTTTACACCTTTCTCTCGTCTACTCTTCGACGGCTTGTAAAATCGATGCTCGTGAATTTTGCTAGTTTCGATCTAAAACGATGTATCCCGTTGTTTTGAGCCGGAATACAAGTTTTCGCGCAGTTCTGAGAGAAAAAGTTTACACCTTTCTCTCGTCTAGTCTTCGACGCTAGTAAAATCGATGTTCGTGAATCTTGCTAGTTTTGATCTAAAACAATGTATCCCGTTGTTTTGAGCCGGAATACAAGTTTTCGCGCAGTTCTGAGAGAAAAAGTTTACACCTTTCTCTCGTCTACTCTTCGACGACTTGCAAAATCGATGCTCGTGAATTTTGCTAGTTTCGATCTAAAACGATGTATCCCGATGTTTTGAGCCGGAATACAAGTTTTCGCGCAGTTCTGAGAGAAAAAGTGTACACCTTTCTCTCGTCTACTCTTCGACGACTAGTAAAATCGATGCTCGTGAATTTTGCTAGTTTCGATCTAAAACGATGTATGCCGATGTTTTGAGCCGGAATACAAGTTTTCGCGCAGTTCTGAGAGAAAAAGTTTACACCTTTCTCTCGTCTACTCTTCGACGACTAGTGAAATCGATGGTCGTGAATTTTGCTAGTTTCGATCTAAAACGATGTATCCCGTTGTTTCGAGACGGAATACAAGTTTTCGCGCAGTTCTGAGAGAAAAAGTTTACACCTTTCTCTCGTCTACTCTTCGACGACTAGTAAAATCGATGCTCGTGAATTTTGCTAGTTTCGATCTAAAACGATGTATCCCGATGTTTTGAGCCGGAATACAAGTTCTCGCGCAGTTCTGAGAGAAAAAGTTTACACCTTTCTCTCGTCTACTCTTCGACGACTAGTAAAATCGATGCTCGTGAATTTTGCTAGTTTCGATCTAAAACGATGTATCCCGTTGTTTTGAGCCGGAATACAAGTTTTCGCGCAGTTCTGAGAGAAAAAGTTTACACCTTTCTCTCGTCTACTCTTCGACTAGTAAAATCGATGTTCGTGAATCTCGCTAGTTTCGATCTAAAACGATGTATCCCGTTGTTTTGAGCCGGAATACAAGTTTTCGCGCAGTTCTGAGAGAAAAAGTTTACACCTTTCTCTCGTCTACTCTTCGACGACTTGTAAAATCGATGCTCGTGAATTTTGCTAGTTTCGATCTAAAACGATGTATCCCGATGTTTTGAGCCGGAATACAAGTTTTCGCGCAGTTCTGAGAGAAAAAGTTTACACCTTTCTCTCGTCTACTCTTCGACGACTAGTAAAATCGATGCTCGTGAATTTTGCTAGTTTCGATCTAAAACGATGTATCCCGATGTTTTGAGCCGGAATACAAGTTTTCGCGCAGTTCTGAGAGAAAAAGTTTACACCTTTCTCTCGTCTACTCTTCGACGACTTGTAAAATCGATGCTCGTGAATTTTGCTAGTTTATAAACAATGTATCCCGTTGTTTTGAGCCGGAATACAAGTTTTCGCGCAGTTCTGAGAGAAAAAGTTTACATCTTTCTCTCGTCTACTCTTCGACGGCTACTAAAATCGATGTTCGTGAATTTTGCTAGTTTCGATCTAAAACGATGTATCCCGTTGTTTTGAGCCGGAATACAAGTTTTCGCGCAGTTCTGAGAGAAAAAGTTTACACCTTTCTCTCGTCTAGTCTTCGACTAGTAAAATCGATGTTCGTGAATCTCGCTAGTTTTGATCTAAAACAATGTATTCCGTTGTTTTGAGCCGGAATACAAGTTTTCGCGCAGTTCTGAGAGAAAAAGTTTACACCTTTCTCTCGTCTACTCTTCGACGACTTGCAAAATCGATGCTCGTGAATTTTGCTAGTTTCGATCTAAAACGATGTATCCCGATGTTTTGAGCCGGAATACAAGTTTTCGCGCAGTTCTGAGAGAAAAAGTGTACACCTTTCTCTCGTCTACTCTTCGACGACTAGTAAAATCGATGCTCGTGAATTTTGCTAGTTTCGATCTAAAACGATGTATGCCGATGTTTTGAGCCGGAATACAAGTTCTCGCGCAGTTCTGAGAGAAAAAGTTTACACCTTTCTCTCGTCTACTCTTCGACGACTAGTGAAATCGATGGTCGTGAATTTTGCTAGTTTCGATCTAAAACGATGTATCCCGTTGTTTCGAGACGGAATACAAGTTTTCGCGCAGTTCTGAGAGAAAAAGTTTACACCTTTCTCTCTTCTACTCTTCGACGACTTGCTAAATCGATGCTCGTGAATTTTGCTAGTTTCGATCTAAAACGATGTATCCCGATGTTTTGAGCCGGAATACAAGCTTTCGCGCAGTTCTGAGAGAAAACGTTTACACCTTTCTCTCGTCTACTCTTCTACTACTTGTAAAATCGATGCTCGTGAATCTCGCTAGTTTCGATCTAAAACGATGTATCCCGTTGTTTTGAGCCGGAATACAAGTTCTCGCGCAGTTCTGAGAGAAAAAGTTTACACCTTTCTCTCGTTTACTCTTCGACGGCTTGTAAAATCGATGCTCGTGAATTTTGCTAGTTTCAATCTAAAACGATGTATCCCGTTGTTTTGAGCCGGAATACAAGTTTTCGCTCAGTTCTGAGAGAAAAAGTTTACACCTTTCTCTCGTTTACTCTTCGACGGCTTGTAAAATCGATGCTCGCGAATTTTGCTAGTTTCAATCTAAAACGATGTATCCCGTTGTTTTGAGCCGGAATACAAGTTTTCGCGCAGTTCTGAGAGAAAAAGTTTACACCTTTCTCTCGTCTACTCTTCGACGACTTGTAAAATCGATGCTCGTGAATTTTGCTAGTTTGATCTAAACAATGTATCCCGTTGTTTTGAGCCGGAATACAAGTTTTCGCGCAGTTCTGAGAGAAAAAGTTTACATCTTTCTCTCGTCTACTCTTCGACGGCTAGTAAAATCGATGCTCGTGAATTTTGCTAGTTTCGATCTAAAACGATGTATCCCGTTGTTTTGAGCCGGAATACAAGTTTTCGCGCAGTTCTGAGAGAAAAAGTTTACACCTTTCTCTCGTCTAGTCTTCGACTAGTAAAATCGATGTTCGTGAATCTCGCTAGTTTTGATCTAAAACAATGTATCCCGTTGTTTTGAGCCGGAATACAAGTTTTCGCGCAGTTCTGAGAGAAAAAGTTTACACCTTTCTCTCGTCTACTCTTCGACGACTTGTAAAATCGATGCTCGTGAATTTTGCTAGTTTCGATCTAAAACGATGTATCCCGTTGTTTTGAGCCGGAATACAAGTTTTCGCGCAGTTCTGAGAGAAAAAGTGTACACCTTTCTCTCGTCTACTCTTCGACGACTAGTAAAATCGATGCTCGTGAATTTTGCTAGTTTCGATCTAAAACGATGTATGCCGTTGTTTTGAGCCGGAATACAAGTTTTCGCGCAGTTCTGAGAGAAAAAGTTTACACCTTTCTCTCGTCTACTCTTCGACGACTAGTGAAATCGATGCTCGTGAATTTTGCTAGTTTCGATCTAAAACGATGTATCCCGTTGTTTTGAGCCGGAATACAAGTTTTCGCGCAGTTCTGAGAGAAAAAGTTTACACCTTTCTCTCGTCTACTCTTCGACGACTTGTAAAATCGATGCTCGTGAATTTTGCTAGTTTCGATCTAAAACGATGTATCCCGTTGTTTGGAGCCGGAATACAAGCTTTCGCGCAGTTCTGAGAGAAAACGTTTACACCTTTCTCTCGTCTACTCTTCGACTAGTAAAATCGATGTTCGTGAATCTCGCTAGTTTCGATCTAAAACGATGTATCCCGTTGTTTTGAGCCGGAATACAAGTTTTCGCGCAGTTCTGAGAGAAAAAGTTTACACCTTTCTCTCGTCTACTCTTCGACGACTTGTAAAATCGATGCTCGTGAATTTTGCTAGTTTCGATCTAAAACGATGTATCCCGTTGTTTTGAGCCGGAATACAAGTTTTCGCGCAGTTCTGAGAGAAAAAGTTTACACCTTTCTCTCGTCTACTCTTCGACGACTTGTAAAATCGATGCTCGTGAATTTTGCTAGTTTCGATCTAAAACGATGTATCCCGTTGTTTTGAGCCGGAATACAAGTTTTCGCGCAGTTCTGAGAGAAAAAGTTTACACCTTTCTCTCGTCTACTCTTCGACGACTAGTAAAATCGATGCTCGTGAATCTCGCTAGTTTCGATCTAAAACGATGTATCCCGTTGTTTTGAGCCGGAATACAAGTTTTCGCGCAGTTCTGAGAGAAAAAGTTGACACCTTTCTCTCGTCTACTCTTCGACGACTTGTAAAATCGATGCTCGTGAATTTTGCTAGTTTCGATCTAAAACGATGTATCCCGTTGTTTTGAGCCGGAATACAAGTTTTCGCGCAGTTCTGAGAGAAAAAGTTTACACCTTTCTCTCGTCTACTCTTCGACGACTAGTAAAATCGATGCTCGTGAATTTCGCTAGTTTCGATCTAAAACGATGTATCCCGTTGTTTTGAGCCGGAATACAAGTTTTCGCGCAGTTCTGAGAGAAAAAGTTTACACCTTTCTCTCGTCTACTCTTCGACGACTTGTAAAATCGATGCTCGTGAATTTTGCTAGTTTCGATCTAAAACGATGTATCCCGTTGTTTTGAGCCGGAATACAAGTTTTCGCGCAGTTCTGAGAGAAAAAGTTTACACCTTTCTCTCGTCTACTCTTCGACGACTAGTAAAATCGATGCTCGTGAATTTTGCTAGTTTCGATCTAAAACGATGTATCCCGTTGTTTCGAGCCGGAATACAAGTTTTCGCGCTAGTTCTGAGAGAAAAAGTTCTACACTTTCTCTCGTCTACTATTCGACGACTTCTAAAATCGATGCACGTGAATTTTGCTAGTTTCGACCTAAAACGATGTATCCCGTTGTTTTGAGCCGGAATACAAGTTTTCGCGCAGTTCTGAGAGAAAAAGTTTACACCTTTCTCTCGTCTACTCTTCGACTAGTAAAATCGATGTTCGTGAATCTCGCTAGTTTCGATCTAAAACGATGTATCGCGTTGTTTTGAGCCGGAATACAAGTTTTCGCGCAGTTCTGAGAGAAAAAGTTTACACCTTTCTCTCGTCTACTCTTCGACGACTTGTAAAATCGATGCTCGTGAATTTTGCTAGTTTCGATCTAAAACGATGTATCCCGTTGTTTTGAGCCGGAATACAAGTTTTCGCGCAGTTCTGAGAGAAAAAGTTTACACCTTTCTCTCGTCTACTCTTCGACGACTTGTAAAATCGATGCTCGTGAATTCTGCTAGTTTCGATCTAAAACGATGTATCCCGTTGTTTTGAGCCGGAATACAAGTTTTCGCGCAGTTCTGAGAGAAAAAGTTTACACCTTTCTCTCGTCTAGTCTTCGACTAGTAAAATCGATGTTCGTGAATCTCGCTAGTTTCGATCTAAAACGATGTATACGGTTGTTTGGAGCCGGTATACAAGTTTTCGCGCAGTTCTGAGAGAAAAAGTTCACACCTTTCTCTCGTCTACTCTTCGACGACTTGTAAAATCGATGCTCGTTAATTTTGCTAGTTTCGATCTAAAACGATGTATCCCGTTGTTTTGAGCCGGAATACAAGTTTTCGCTCAGTTCTGAGAGAAAAAGTTTACACCTTTCTCTCGTTTACTCTTCGACGGCTTGTAAAATCGATGCTCGCGAATTTTGCTAGTTTCGATCTAAAAGGATGTATCCCGTTGTTTTGAGCTGGAATACAAGTTCTCGCGCAGTTCTGAGAGAAAAAGTTTACACCTTTCTCTCGTTTACTCTTCGACGGCTTGTAAAATCGATGCTCGTGAATTTTGCTAGTTTCAATCTAAAACGATGTATCCCGTTGTTTTGAGCCGGAATACAAGTTTTCGCGCAGTTCTGAGAGAAAAAGTTTACACCTTTCTCTCGTCTACTCTTCGACGACTTGTAAAATCGATGCTCGTGAATTTTGCTAGTTTCGATCTAAAACGATGTATCCCGTTGTTTTGAGCCGGAATACAAGTTTTCGCGCAGTTCTGAGAGAAAAAGTTTACACCTTTCTCTCGTCTACTCTTCGACGACTTGTAAAATCGATGCTCGTGAATTTTGCTAGTTTCGATCTAAAACGATGTATCCCGTTGTTTTGAGCCGGAATACAAGTTTTCGCGCAGTTCTGAGAGAAAAAGTTTACACCTTTCTCTCGTCTACTCTTCGACTAGTAAAATCGATGTTCGTGAATCTCGCTAGTTTCGATCTAAAACGATGTATACCGTTGTTTTGAGCCGGAATACAAGTTTTCGCGCAGTTCTGAGAGAAAAAGTTTACACCTTTCTCTCGTCTACTCTTCGACGACTTGTAAAATCGATGCTCGTGAATTTTGCTAGTTTCGATCTAAAACGATGTATCCCGTTGTTTTGAGCCGGAATACAAGTTTTCGCGCAGTTCTGAGAGAAAAAGTTTACACCTTTCTCTCGTCTACTCTTCGACGACTAGTAAAATCGATGCTCGTGAATTTTGCTAGGTTCGATCTAAAACGATGTATGCCGATGTTTTGAGCCGGAATACAAGTTTTCGCGCAGTTCTGAGAGAAAACGTTGACACCTTTCTCTCGTCTGCTCTTCGACGACTTGTAAACTCGATGCTCGTGAATTTTGCTAGTTTTGATCTACAACGATGCATCCCGTTGTTTTGAGCCGGAATAAAATTTTCGCGCCGTTCTGAGAGAAATAGTTTACAGCTTTCTCTCGTCTACTCTTCAACGACTTGTAAAATCGATGCTCGTGAATTTTGCTAGTTTCTATCTAAAACGATGTATCCCGTTGTTTTGAGCCGGAATACAAGTTTTCGCGCAGTTCTGAGAGAAAACGTTTACATCTTTCTCTCGTCTACTCTTCGACTAGTAAAATTGATGTTCGTGAATCTCGCTAGTTTACATCTAAAACGATGTATACGGTTGTTTGGAGCTGGTATACAAGTTTTCGCGCAGTTCTGAGAGAAAAAGTTTACACCTTTCTCTCGTCTACTCTTCGACGACTTGTAAAATCGATGCTCGTGAATTTTGCTAGTTTCGATTTAAAACAATGTATCCCGTTGTTTTGAGCCGGAATACAAGTTTTCGCGCAGTTCTGAGAGAAAAAGTTTACACCTTTCTCTCGTCTACTCTTCGACGACTTGTAAAATCGATGCTCGTGAATTTTGCTAGTTTCGATTTAAAACAATGTATCCCGTTGTTTTGAGCCGGAATACAAGTTTTCGCGCAGTTCTGAGAGAAAAAGTTTACACCTTTCTCTTCTACTCTTCGACAACTTGTAAAATCGATGCTCGTGAATTCTGCTAGTTTCAATCTAAAACGATGTATCCCGTTGTTTTGAGCCGGAATACAAGTTTTCGCGCAGTTCTGAGAGAAAAAGTTTACACCTTTCTCTCGTCTAGTCTTCGACTAGTAAAATCGATGTTCGTGAATCTCGCTAGTTTCGATCTAAAACGATGTATACGGTTGTTTGGAGCCGGTATACAAGTTTTCGCGCAGTGCTGAGAGAAAAAGTTCACACCTTTCTCTCGTCTACTCTTCGACGACTTGTAAAATCGATGCTCGTTAATTTTGATAGTTTCGATCTAAAACGATGTATCCCGTTGTTTTGAGCCGGAATACAAGTTTTCGCTCAGTTCTGAGAGAAAAAGTTTACACCTTTCTCTCGTTTACTCTTCGACGGCTTGTAAAATCGATGCTCGCGAATTTTGCTAGTTTCGATCTAAAAGGATGTATCCCGTTGTTTTGAGCTGGAATACAAGTTCTCGCGCAGTTCTGAGAGAAAAAGTTTACACCTTTCTCTCGTTTACTCTTCGACGGCTTGTAAAATCGATGCTCGTGAATTTTGCTAGTTTCAATCTAAAACGATGTATCCCGTTGTTTTGAGCCGGAATACAAGTTTTCGCTCAGTTCTGAGAGAAAAAGTTTACACCTTTCTCTCGTTTACTCTTCGACGGCTTGTAAAATCGATGCTCGCGAATTTTGCTAGTTTTGATCTAAAACGATGTATCCCGATGTTTGGAGCCGGAATACAAGCTTTCGCGCAGTTCTGAGAGAAAATGTTTACACCTTTCTCTCGTCTACTCTTCTACTAGTAAAATCGATGTTCGTGAATCTCGCTAGTTTCGATCTAAAACGATGTATCCCGTTGTTTTGAGCCGGAATACAAGTTTTCGCGCAGTTCTGAGAGAAAACGTTGACACCTTTCTCTCGTCTGCTCTTCGACGACTTGTAAACTCGATGCTCGTGAATTTTGCTAGTTTTGATCTACAACGATGCATCCCGTTGTTTTGAGCCGGAATAAAATTTTCGCGCAGTTCTGAGAGAAATAGTTTACAGCTTTCTCTCGTCTACTCTTCAACGACTTGTAAAATCGATGCTCGTGAATTTTGCTAGTTTCTATCTAAAACGATGTATCCCGTTGTTTTGAGCCGGAATACAAGTTTTCGCGCAGTTCTGAGAGAAAACGTTTACACCTTTCTCTCGTCTACTCTTCTACTAGTAAAATCGATGTTCGTGAATCTCGCTAGTTTCGATCTAAAACGATGTATCCCGTTGTTTTGAGCCGGAATACAAGTTTTCGCGCAGTTCTGAGAGAAAACGTTGACACCTTTCTCTCGTCTGCTCTTCGACGACTTGTAAACTCGATGCTCGTGAATTTTGCTAGTTTTGATCTACAACGATGCATCCCGTTGTTTTGAGCCGGAATAAAATTTTCGCGCAGTTCTGAGAGAAATAGTTTACAGCTTTCTCTCGTCTACTCTTCAACGACTAGTAAAATTGATGTTCGTGAATCTCGCTAGTTTAGATCTAAAACGATGTATACGGTTGTTTGGAGCCGGTATACAAGTTTTCGCGCAGTTCTGAGAGAAAAAGTTTACACCTTTCTCTCGTCTACTCTTCGACGACTTGTAAAATCGATGCTCGTGAATTTTGCTAGTTTCGATCTAAAACAATGTATCCCGTTGTTTTGAGCCGGAATACAAGTTTTCGCGCAGTTCTGAGAGAAAAAGTTTACACCTTTCTCTCGTCTACTCTTCGACGACTAGTAAAATTGATGCTCGTGAATTTTGCTACTTTCGATCTAAAAAATGTATACCGTTGTATTGAACCGGAATACAATTTTTCGCGCAGTCTGAGAGAAAAATTGTACACCTTTCTCTCGTCTACTCTTCGACGAATTCTAAAATCGATGCTCATGAATTTTTCTACTTTCGATCTAAAACGATGTATCCCGTTGTTTTGAGCCGGAATACAAGTTCTCGTGCAGTTCTGAGAGAAAAAGTTTACACCTTTCTCTCGTCCACTCTTCGACGACTAGTGAAATCGATGCTCGTGAATTTTGCAAGTTTCGATCTAAAACGATGTATCCCGTTGTTTCGAGACGGAATACAAGTTTTCGCCTAGTTCTGAGAGAAAAAGTTCTACTCTTCGACAAATTCTAAAATCGATGCACGTGAAGTTTACTAGTTTCGATCTAAAACGATGTATCCCGTTGTTTTGAGCCGGAATACAAGTTTTCGCGCAGTTCTGAGAGAAAAAGTTTACACCTTTCTCTCGTCTACTCTTCGACTAGTAAAATCGATGTTCGTGAATGTCGCTAGTTTCGATCTAAAACGATGTATACGGTTGTTAGGAGCCGGTATACAAGTTTTCGCGCAGTTCTGAGAGAAAAAGTTCACACCTTTCTCTCGTCTACTCTTCGACGACTTGTAAAATCGATGCTCGTTAATTTTGCTAGTTTCGATCTAAAACGATGTATCCCGTTGTTTTGAGCCGGAATACAAGTTCTCGCGCAGTTCTGAGAGAAAAAGTTTACACCTTTCTCTCGTCTACTCTTCGACGACTAGTGAAATCGATGCTCGTGAATTTTGCTAGTTTCGATCTAAAACGATGTATCCCGTTGTTTCGAGACGGAATACAAGTTTTCGCCTAGTTCTGAGAGAAAAAGTTCTACTCTTCGACAAATTCTAAAATCGATGCACGTGAATTTTACTAGTTTCGACCTAAAACGATGTATCCCGTTGTTTTGAGCCGGAATACAAGTTTTCGCGCAGTTCTGAGAGAAAAAGTTTACACCTTTCTCTCGTCTACTCTTCTATAAGTAAAATCGATGTTCGTGAATCTCGCTAGTTTCGATCTAAAACGACGTATCGCGTTGTTTTGAGCCGGAATACAAGTTTTCGCGCAGTTCTGAGATAAAACGAATACACCTTTCTCTCGTCTGCTCTTCAACGACTTGTAAAATCGATGCTGGTAAATTTTGCTAGTTTCTATCTAAAACGATGTATCCCGTTGTTTTGAGCCGGAATACAAGTTTTCGCGCAGTTCTGAGAGAAAACGTTTACATCTTTCTCTCGTCTACTCTTCGACTAGTAAAATCGATGTTCGTGAATGTCGCTAGTTTCGATCTAAAACGATGTATACGGTTGTTTGGAGCCGGTATACAAGTTTTCGCGCAGTTCTGAGAGAAAAAGTTCACACCTTTCTCTCGTCTAGTCTTCGACTAGTAAAATCGATGTTCGTGAATCTCGCTAGTTTCGATCTAAAACGATGTATACGGTTGTTTGGAGCCGGTATACAAGTTTTCGCGCAGTTCTGAGAGAAAAAGTTCACACCTTTCTCTCGTCTACTCTTCGACGACTTGTAAAATCGATGCTCGTTAATTTTGCTAGTTTCGATCTAAAACGATGTATCCCGTTGTTTTGAGCGGAAATACAAGTTTTCGCTCAGTTCTGAGAGAAAAAGTTTACACCTTTCTCTCGTTTACTCTTCGACGGCTTGTAAAATCGATGCTCGCGAATTTTGCTAGTTTCGATCTAAAAGGATGTATCCCGTTGTTTTGAGCTGGAATACAAGTTCTCGCGCAGTTCTGAGAGAAAAAGTTTACACCTTTCTCTCGTTTACTCTTCGACGGCTTGTAAAATCGATGCTCGTGAATTTTGCTAGTTTCAATCTAAAACGATGTATCCCGTTGTTTTGAGCCGGAATACAAGTTTTCGCTCAGTTCTGAGAGAGAAAGTTTACACCTTTCTCTCGTTTACTCTTCGACGGCTTGTAAAATCGATGCTCGCGAATTTTGCTAGTTTCGATCTAAAAGGATGTATCCCGTTGTTTTGAGCCGGAATACAAGTTTTCGCGCAGTTCTGAGAGAAAAAGTTTACACCTTTCTCTCGTCTACTCTTCGACGACTTGTAAAATCGATGCTCGTGAATTTTGCTATTTAAAACAATGTATCCCGTTGTTTTGAGCCGGAATACAAGTTTTCGCGCAGTTCTGAGAGAAAAAGTTTACATCTTTCTCTCGTCTACTCTTCGACGGCTACTAAAATCGATGCTCGTGAATTTTGCTAGTTTCGATCTAAAACGATGTATCCCGTTGTTTTGAGCCGGAATACAAGTTTTCGCGCAGTTCTGAGAGAAAAAGTTTACACCTTTCTCTCGTCTAGTCTTCGACTAGTAAAATCGATGTTCGTGAATCTCGCTAGTTTTGATCTAAAACAATGTATTCCGTTGTTTTGAGCCGGAATACAAGTTTTCGCGCAGTTCTGAGAGAAAAAGTTTACACCTTTCTCTCGTCTACTCTTCGACGACTTGCAAAATCGATGCTCGTGAATTTTGCTAGTTTCGATCTAAAACGATGTATACGATGTATCCCGATGTTTTGAGCCGGAATACAAGTTTTCGCGCAGTTCTGAGAGAAAAAGTGTACACCTTTCTCTCGTCTACTCTTCGACGACTAGTAAAATCGATGCTCGTGAATTTTGCTAGGTTCGATCTAAAACGATGTATGCCGATGTTTTGAGCCGGAATACAAGTTTTCGCGCAGTTCTGAGAGAAAACGTTGACACCTTTCTCTCGTCTGCTCTTCGACGACTTGTAAACTCGATGCTCGTGAATTTTGCTAGTTTTGATCTACAACGATGCATCCCGTTGTTTTGAGCCGGAATAAAATTTTCGCGCAGTTCTGAGAGAAATAGTTTACAGCTTTCTCTCGTCTACTCTTCAACGACTTGTAAAATCGATGCTCGTGAATTTTGCTAGTTTCTATCTAAAACGATGTATCCCGTTGTTTTGAGCCGGAATACAAGTTTTCGCGCAGTTCTGAGAGAAAACGTTTACATCTTTTTCTCGTCTACTCTTCGACTAGTAAAATTGATGTTCGTGAATCTCGCTAGTTTAGATCTAAAACGATGTATACGGTTGTTTGGAGCTGGTATACAAGTTTTCGCGCAGTTCTGAGAGAAAAAGTTTACACCTTTCTCTCGTCTACTCTTCGACGACTTGTAAAATCGATGCTCGTGAATTTTGCTAGTTTCGATTTAAAACAATGTATCCCGTTGTTTTGAGCCGGAATACAAGTTTTCGCGCAGTTCTGAGAGAAAAAGTTTACACCTTTCTCTCGTCTACTCTTCGACGACTTGTAAAATCGATGCTCGTGAATTTTGCTAGTTTCGATTTAAAACAATGTATCCCGTTGTTTTGAGCCGGAATACAAGTTTTCGCGCAGTTCTGAGAGAAAAAGTTTACACCTTTCTCTTCTACTCTTCGACGACTTGTAAAATCGATGCTCGTGAATTCTGCTAGTTTCAATCTAAAACGATGTATCCCGTTGTTTTGAGCCGGAATACAAGTTTTCGCGCAGTTCTGAGAGAAAAAGTTTACACCTTTCTCTCGTCTAGTCTTCGACTAGTAAAATCGATGTTCGTGAATCTCGCTAGTTTCGATCTAAAACGATGTATACGGTTGTTTGGAGCCGGTATACAAGTTTTCGCGCAGTGCTGAGAGAAAAAGTTCACACCTTTCTCTCGTCTACTCTTCGACGACTTGTAAAATCGATGCTCGTTAATTTTGATAGTTTCGATCTAAAACGATGTATCCCGTTGTTTTGAGCCGGAATACAAGTTTTCGCTCAGTTCTGAGAGAAAAAGTTTACACCTTTCTCTCGTTTACTCTTCGACGGCTTGTAAAATCGATGCTCGCGAATTTTGCTAGTTTCGATCTAAAAGGATGTATCCCGTTGTTTTGAGCTGGAATACAAGTTCCCGCGCAGTTCTGAGAGAAAAAGTTTACACCTTTCTCTCGTTTACTCTTCGACGGCTTGTAAAATCGATGCTCGTGAATTTTGCTAGTTTCAATCTAAAACGATGTATCCCGTTGTTTTGAGCCGGAATACAAGTTTTCGCTCAGTTCTGAGAGAAAAAGTTTACACCTTTCTCTCGTTTACTCTTCGACGGCTTGTAAAATCGATGCTCGCGAATTTTGCTAGTTTCGATCTAAAAGGATGTATCCCGTTGTTTTGAGCCGGAATACAAGTTTTCGCGCAGTTCTGAGAGAAAAAGTTTACACCTTTCTCTCGTCTACTCTTCGACGACTTGTAAAATCGATGCTCGTGAATTTTGCTATTTAAAACAATGTATCCCGTTGTTTTGAGCCGGAATACAAGTTTTCGCGCAGTTCTGAGAGAAAAAGTTTACATCTTTCTCTCGTCTACTCTTCGACGGCTACTAAAATCGATGCTCGTGAATTTTGCTAGTTTCGATCTAAAACGATGTATCCTGTTGTTTTGAGCCGGAATACAAGTTTTCGCGCAGTTCTGAGAGAAAAAGTTTACACCTTTCTCTCGTCTAGTCTTCGACTAGTAAAATCGATGTTCGTGAATCTCGCTAGTTTTGATCTAAAACAATGTATTCCGTTGTTTTGAGCCGGAATACAAGTTTTCGCGCAGTTCTGAGAGAAAAAGTTTACACCTTTCTCTCGTCTACTCTTCGACGACTTGCAAAATCGATGCTCGTGAATTTTGCTAGTTTCGATCTAAAACGATGTATCCCGATGTTTTGAGCCGGAATACAAGTTTTCGCGCAGTTCTGAGAGAAAAAGTTTACACCTTTCTCGCGTCTACTCTTCGACGACTAGTAAAATCGATGCTCGTGAATTTTGCTAGGTTCGATCTAAAACGATGTATGCCGATGTTTTGAGCCGGAATACAAGTTCTCGCGCAGTTCTGAGAGAAAAAGTTTACACCTTTCTCTCGTCTACTCTTCGACGACTAGTGAAATCGATGGTCGTGAATTTTGCTAGTTTCGATCTAAAACGATGTATCCCGTTGTTTCGAGACGGAATACAAGTTTTCGCGCAGTTCTGAGAGAAAAAGTTTACACCTTTCTCTCTTCTACTCTTCGACGACTTGCTAAATCGATGCTCGTGAATTTTGCTAGTTTCGATCTAAAACGATGTATCCCGATGTTTTGAGCCGGAATACAAGCTTTCGCGCAGTTCTGAGAGAAAACGTTTACACCTTTCTCTCGTCTACTCTTAACTAGTAAAATCGATGTTCGTGAATCTCGCTAGTTTCGATCTAAAACGATGTATCCCGTTGTTTTGAGCCGGAATACAAGTTTTCACGCAGTTCTGAGAGAAAACGTTGACACCTTTCTCTCGTCTGCTCTTCGACGACTTGTAAACTCGATGCTCGTGAATTTTGCTAGTTTTGATCTACAACGATGCATCCCGTTGATTTGAGCCGGAATAAAATTTTCGCGCAGTTCTGAGAGAAATAGTTTACAGCTTTCTCTCGTCTACTCTTCAACGACTTGTAAAATCGATGCTCGTGAATTTTGCTAGTTTCTATCTAAAACGATGTATCCCGTTGTTTTGAGCCGGAATACAAGTTTTCGCGCAGTTCTGAGAGAAAACGTTTACATCTTTCTCTCGTCTACTCTTCGACTAGTAAAATTGATGTTCGTGAATCTCGCTAGTTTAGATCTAAAACGATGTATACGGTTGTTTGGAGCCGGTATACAAGTTTTCGCGCAGTTCTGAGAGAAAAAGTTTACACCTTTCTCTCGTCTACTCTTCGACGACTTGTAAAATCGATGCTCGTGAATTTGCTAGTTTCGATCTAAAACAATGTATCCCGTTGTTTTGAGCCGAAATACAAGTTTTCGCGCAGTTCTGAGAGAAAAAGTTTACACCTTTCTCTCGTCTACTCTTCGACGACTTGTAAAATCGATGCTCGTGAATTTTGCTAGTTTCGATTTAAAACAATGTATCCCGTTGTTTTGAGCCGGAATACAAGTTTTCGCGCAGTTCTGAGAGAAAAAGTTTACACCTTTCTCTTCTACTCTTCGACGACTTGTAAAATCGATGCTCGTGAATTCTGCTAGTTTCAATCTAAAACGATGTATCCCGTTGTTTTGAGCCGGAATACAAGTTTTCGCGCAGTTCTGAGAGAAAAAGTTTACACCTTTCTCTCGTCTAGTCTTCGACTAGTAAAATCAATGTTCGTGAATCTCGCTAGTTTCGATCTAAAACGATGTATACGGTTGTTTGGAGCCGGTATACAAGTTTTCGCGCAGTTCTGAGAGAAAAAGTTCACACCTTTCTCTCGTCTACTCTTCGACGACTTGTAAAATCGATGCTCGTTAATTTTGATAGTTTCGATCTAAAACGATGTATCCCGTTGTTTTGAGCCGGAATACAAGTTTTCGCTCAGTTCTGAGAGAAAAAGTTTACACCTTTCTCTCGTTTACTCTTCGACGGCTTGTAAAATCGATGCTCGCGAATTTTGCTAGTTTCGATCTAAAAGGATGTATCCCGTTGTTTTGAGCTGGAATACAAGTTCTCGCGCAGTTCTGAGAGAAAAAGTTTACACCTTTCTCTCGTTTACTCTTCGACGGCTTGTAAAATCGATGCTCGTGAATTTTGCTAGTTTCAATCTAAAACGATGTATCCCGTTGTTTTGAGCCGGAATACAAGTTTTCGCTCAGTTCTGAGAGAAAAAGTTTACACCTTTCTCTCGTTTACTCTTCGACGGCTTGTAAAATCGATGCTCGCGAATTTTGCTAGTTTCGATCTAAAAGGATGTATCCCGTTGTTTTGAGCCGGAATACAAGTTTTCGCGCAGTTCTGAGAGAAAACGTTTACACCTTTCTCTCGTCTACTCTTCGACGACTTGTAAAATCGATGCTCGTGAATTTTGCTATTTAAAACAATGTATCCCGTTGTTTTGAGCCGGAATACAAGTTTTCGCGCAGTTCTGAGAGAAAAAGTTTACATCTTTCTCTCGTCTACTCTTCGACGGCTACTAAAATCGATGCTCGTGAATTTTGCTAGTTTCGATCTAAAACGATGTATCCTGTTGTTTTGAGCCGGAATACAAGTTTTCGCGCAGTTCTGAGAGAAAAAGTTTACACCTTTCTCTCGTCTAGTCTTCGACTAGTAAAATCGATGTTCGTGAATCTCGCTAGTTTTGATCTAAAACAATGTATTCCGTTGTTTTGAGCCGGAATACAAGTTTTCGCGCAGTTCTGAGAGAAAAAGTTTACACCTTTCTCTCGTCTACTCTTCGACGACTTGCAAAATCGATGCTCGTGAATTTTGCTAGTTTCGATCTAAAGCGATGTATCCCGATGTTTTGAGCCGGAATACAAGTTTTTGCGCAGTTCTGAGAGAAAAAGTTTACACCTTTCTCTTCTACTCTTCGACGACTTGTAAAATCGATGCTCGTGAATTCTGCTAGTTTCAATCTAAAACGATGTATCCCGTTGTTTTGAGCCGGAATACAAGTTTTCGCGCAGTTCTGAGAGAAAAAGTTTACACCTTTCTCTCGTCTAGTCTTCGACTAGTAAAATCGATGTTCGTGAATCTCGCTAGTTTCGATCTAAAACGATGTATACGGTTGTTTGGAGCCGGTATACAAGTTTTCGCGCAGTTCTGAGAGAAAAAGTTCACACCTTTCTCTCGTCTACTCTTCGACGACTTGTAAAATCGATGCTCGTTAATTTTGCTAGTTTCGATCTAAAACGATGTATCCCGTTGTTTTGAGCCGGAATACAAGTTTTCGCTCAGTTCTGAGAGAAAAAGTTTACACCTTTCTCTCGTTTACTCTTCGACGGCATGTAAAATCGATGCTCGCGAATTTTGCTAGTTTCGATCTAAAAGGATGTATCCCGTTGTTTTGAGCTGGAATACAAGTTCTCGCGCAGTTCTGAGAGAAAAAGTTTACACCTTTCTCTCGTTTACTCTTCGACGGCTTGTAAAATCGATGCTCGTGAATTTTGCTAGTTTCAATCTAAAACGATGTATCCCGTTGTTTTGAGCCGGAATACAAGTTTTCGCTCAGTTCTGAGAGAAAAAGTTTACACCTTTCTCTCGTTTACTCTTCGACGGCTTGTAAAATCGATGCTTGCGAATTTTGCTAGTTTCGATCTAAAAGGATGTATCCCGTTGTTTTGAGCTGGAATACAAGTTTTCGCGCAGTTCTGAGAGAAAAAGTTTACACCTTTCTCTCGTCTACTCTTCGACGACTTGCAAAATCGATGCTCGTGAATTTTGCTAGTTTCGATCTAAAACGATGTATCCCGATGTTTTGAGCCGGAATACAAGTTTTCGCGCAGTTCTGAGAGAAAAAGTGTACACCTTTCTCTCGTCTACTCTTCGACGACTAGTAAAATCGATGCTCGTGAATTTTGCTAGGTTCGATCTAAAACGATGTATGCCGATGTTTTGAGCCGGAATACAAGTTTTCGCGCAGTTCTGAGAGAAAACGTTTACACCTTTCTCTCGTCTGCTCTTCGACGACTTGTAAACTCGATGCTCGTGAATTTTGCTAGTTTCGATCTAAAACGATGTATCCCGTTGTTTTGAGCCGGAATACAATTTTCGCGCAGTTCTGAGAGAAAAAGTTTACACCTTTCTCTCGTCTACTCTTCAACGACTTGTAAAATCGATGCTCGTGAATTTTGCTAGTTTCGATCTAAAACGATGTATCCCGTTGTTTTGAGCCGGAATACAAGTTTTCGCGCAGTTCTGAGAGAAAACGTTTACACCTTTCTCTCGTCTACTCTTCGACGATAGTAAAATCGATGTTCGTGAATCTCGCTAGTTTCATCTAAAACGATGTATCCGGTTGTTTTGAGCCGGAATACAAGTTTTCGCGCAGTTCTGAGAGAAAAAGTTTACACCTTTCTCTCGTCTACTCTTCGACGACTTGTAAAATCGATGCTCGTGAATTTTGCTAGTTTCGATTTAAAACGATGTATCCCGTTGTTTTGAGCCGGAATACAAGTTTTCGCGCAGTTCTGAGAGAAAAAGTTTACACCTTTCTCTCGTCTACTCTTCGACGACTAGTAAAATCGATGCTCGTGAATTTTGCTAGTTTCGATCTAAAACGATGTATGCCGTTGTTTTGAGCCGGAATACAAGTTTTCGCGCAGTTCTGAGAGAAAACGTTGACACCTTTCTCTCGTCTGCTCTTCGACGACTTGTAAACTCGATGCTCGTGAATTTTGCTAGTTTTGATCTACAACGATGCATCCCGTTGTTTTGAGCCGGAATAAAATTTTCGCGCAGTTCTGAGAGAAATAGTTTACAGCTTTCTCTCGTCTACTCTTCGACGACTTGTAAAATCGATGCTCGTGAATTTTGCTAGTTTCTATCTAAAACGATGTATCCCGTTGTTTTGAGCCGGAATACAAGTTTTCGCGCAGTTCTGAGAGAAAACGTTTACATCTTTCTCTCGTCTACTCTTCGACTAGTAAAATCGATGTTCGTGAATCTCGCTAGTTTACGATCTAAAACGATGTATACGGTTGTTTGGAGCCGGTATACAAGTTTTCGCGCAGTTCTGAGAGAAAAAGTTTACACCTTTCTCTCGTCTACTCTTCGACGACTTGTAAAATCGATGCTCGTGAATTTTGCTAGTTTCGATTTAAAACAATGTATCCCGTTGTTTTGAGCCGGAATACAAGTTTTCGCGCAGTTCTGAGAGAAAAAGTTTACACCTTTCTCTCGTCTACTCTTCGACGACTTGTAAAATCGATGCTCGTGAATTTTGCTAGTTTCGATCTAAAACGATGTATCCCGTTGTTTTGAGCCGGAATACAAGTTTTCGCGCAGTTCTGAGAGAAAAAGTTTACACCTTTCTCTTCTACTCTTCGACGACTTGTAAAATCGATGCTCGTGAATTCTGCTAGTTTCAATCTAAAACGATGTATCCCGTTGTTTTGAGCCGGAATACAAGTTTTCGCGCAGTTCTGAGAGAAAAAGTTTACACCTTTCTCTCGTCTAGTCTTCGACTAGTAAAATCGATGTTCGTGAATCTCGCTAGTTTCGATCTAAAACGATGTATACGGTTGTTTGGAGCCGGTATACAAGTTTTCGCGCAGTTCTGAGAGAAAAAGTTCACACCTTTCTCTCGTCTACTCTTCGACGACTTGTAAAATCGATGCTCGTTAATTTTGATAGTTTCGATCTAAAACGATGTATCCCGTTGTTTTGAGCCGGAATACAAGTTTTCGCTCAGTTCTGAGAGAAAAAGTTTACACCTTTCTCTCGTTTACTCTTCGACGGCTTGTAAAATCGATGCTCGCGAATTTTGCTAGTTTCGATCTAAAAGGATGTATCCCGTTGTTTTGAGCTGGAATACAAGTTCTCGCGCAGTTCTGAGAGAAAAAGTTTACACCTTTCTCTCGTTTACTCTTCGACGGCTTGTAAAATCGATGCTCGTGAATTTTGCTAGTTTCAATCTAAAACGATGTATCCCGTTGTTTTGAGCCGGAATACAAGTTTTCGCTCAGTTCTGAGAGAAAAAGTTTACACCTTTCTCTCGTTTACTCTTCGACGGCTTGTAAAATCGATGCTCGCGAATTTTGCTAGTTTCGATCTAAAACGATGTATCCCGATGTTTTGAGCCGGAATACAAGCTTTCGCGCAGTTCTGAGAGAAAATGTTTACACCTTTCTCTCGTCTACTCTTCTACTAGTAAAATCGATGTTCGTGAATCTCGCTAGTTTCGATCTAAAACGATGTATCCCGTTGTTTTGAGCCGGAATACAAGTTTTCGCGCAGTTCTGAGAGAAAACGTTGACACCTTTCTCTCGTCTGCTCTTCGACGACTTGTAAACTCGATGCTCGTGAATTTTGCTAGTTTTGATCTACAACGATGCATCCCGTTGTTTTGAGCCGGAATAAAAGTTTTCGCGCAGTTCTGAGAGAAATAGTTTACAGCTTTCTCTCGTCTACTCTTCAACGACTTGTAAAATCGATGCTCGTGAATTTTGCTAGTTTCTATCTAAAACGATGTATCCCGTTGTTTTGAGCCGGAATACAAGTTTTCGCGCAGTTCTGAGAGAAAACGTTTACACCTTTCTCTCGTCTACTCTTCTACTAGTAAAATCGATGTTCGTGAATCTCGCTAGTTTCGATCTAAAACGATGTATCCCGTTGTTTTGAGCCGGAATACAAGTTTTCGCGCAGTTCTGAGAGAAAACGTTGACACCTTTCTCTCGTCTGCTCTTC
This sequence comes from Amblyomma americanum, assembly GCA_030143305.2. NCBI lineage: Eukaryota > Metazoa > Arthropoda > Arachnida > Ixodida > Ixodidae > Amblyomma > Amblyomma americanum. The sequence goes on along the minus strand of JARKHS020034297.1, from coordinate 11,576 downwards.
GACGACTTGTAAACTCGATGCTCGTGAATTTTGCTAGTTTTGATCTACAACGATGCATCCCGTTGTTTTGAGCCGGAATAAAATTTTCGCGCAGTTCTGAGAGAAATAGTTTACAGCTTTCTCTCGTCTACTCTTCAACGACTAGTAAAATTGATGTTCGTGAATCTCGCTAGTTTAGATCTAAAACGATGTATACGGTTGTTTGGAGCCGGTATACAAGTTTTCGCGCAGTTCTGAGAGAAAAAGTTTACACCTTTCTCTCGTCTACTCTTCGACGACTTGTAAAATCGATGCTCGTGAATTTTGCTAGTTTCGATCTAAAACAATGTATCCCGTTGTTTTGAGCCGGAATACAAGTTTTCGCGCAGTTCTGAGAGAAAAAGTTTACACCTTTCTCTCGTCTACTCTTCGACGACTAGTAAAATTGATGCTCGTGAATTTTGCTACTTTCGATCTAAAAAATGTATACCGTTGTATTGAACCGGAATACAATTTTTCGCGCAGTCTGAGAGAAAAATTGTACACCTTTCTCTCGTCTACTCTTCGACGAATTCTAAAATCGATGCTCATGAATTTTTCTACTTTCGATCTAAAACGATGTATCCCGTTGTTTTGAGCCGGAATACAAGTTCTCGTGCAGTTCTGAGAGAAAAAGTTTACACCTTTCTCTCGTCCACTCTTCGACGACTAGTGAAATCGATGCTCGTGAATTTTGCAAGTTTCGATCTAAAACGATGTATCCCGTTGTTTCGAGACGGAATACAAGTTTTCGCCTAGTTCTGAGAGAAAAAGTTCTACTCTTCGACAAATTCTAAAATCGATGCACGTGAAGTTTACTAGTTTCGATCTAAAACGATGTATCCCGTTGTTTTGAGCCGGAATACAAGTTTTCGCGCAGTTCTGAGAGAAAAAGTTTACACCTTTCTCTCGTCTACTCTTCGACTAGTAAAATCGATGTTCGTGAATGTCGCTAGTTTCGATCTAAAACGATGTATACGGTTGTTAGGAGCCGGTATACAAGTTTTCGCGCAGTTCTGAGAGAAAAAGTTCACACCTTTCTCTCGTCTACTCTTCGACGACTTGTAAAATCGATGCTCGTTAATTTTGCTAGTTTCGATCTAAAACGATGTATCCCGTTGTTTTGAGCCGGAATACAAGTTCTCGCGCAGTTCTGAGAGAAAAAGTTTACACCTTTCTCTCGTCTACTCTTCGACGACTAGTGAAATCGATGCTCGTGAATTTTGCTAGTTTCGATCTAAAACGATGTATCCCGTTGTTTCGAGACGGAATACAAGTTTTCGCCTAGTTCTGAGAGAAAAAGTTCTACTCTTCGACAAATTCTAAAATCGATGCACGTGAATTTTACTAGTTTCGACCTAAAACGATGTATCCCGTTGTTTTGAGCCGGAATACAAGTTTTCGCGCAGTTCTGAGAGAAAAAGTTTACACCTTTCTCTCGTCTACTCTTCTATAAGTAAAATCGATGTTCGTGAATCTCGCTAGTTTCGATCTAAAACGACGTATCGCGTTGTTTTGAGCCGGAATACAAGTTTTCGCGCAGTTCTGAGATAAAACGAATACACCTTTCTCTCGTCTGCTCTTCAACGACTTGTAAAATCGATGCTGGTAAATTTTGCTAGTTTCTATCTAAAACGATGTATCCCGTTGTTTTGAGCCGGAATACAAGTTTTCGCGCAGTTCTGAGAGAAAACGTTTACATCTTTCTCTCGTCTACTCTTCGACTAGTAAAATCGATGTTCGTGAATGTCGCTAGTTTCGATCTAAAACGATGTATACGGTTGTTTGGAGCCGGTATACAAGTTTTCGCGCAGTTCTGAGAGAAAAAGTTCACACCTTTCTCTCGTCTAGTCTTCGACTAGTAAAATCGATGTTCGTGAATCTCGCTAGTTTCGATCTAAAACGATGTATACGGTTGTTTGGAGCCGGTATACAAGTTTTCGCGCAGTTCTGAGAGAAAAAGTTCACACCTTTCTCTCGTCTACTCTTCGACGACTTGTAAAATCGATGCTCGTTAATTTTGCTAGTTTCGATCTAAAACGATGTATCCCGTTGTTTTGAGCCGGAATACAAGTTTTCGCTCAGTTCTGAGAGAAAAAGTTTACACCTTTCTCTCGTTTACTCTTCGACGGCTTGTAAAATCGATGCTCGCGAATTTTGCTAGTTTCGATCTAAAAGGATGTATCCCGTTGTTTTGAGCTGGAATACAAGTTCTCGCGCAGTTCTGAGAGAAAAAGTTTACACCTTTCTCTCGTTTACTCTTCGACGGCTTGTAAAATCGATGCTCGTGAATTTTGCTAGTTTCAATCTAAAACGATGTATCCCGTTGTTTTGAGCCGGAATACAAGTTTTCGCTCAGTTCTGAGAGAGAAAGTTTACACCTTTCTCTCGTTTACTCTTCGACGGCTTGTAAAATCGATGCTCGCGAATTTTGCTAGTTTCGATCTAAAAGGATGTATCCCGTTGTTTTGAGCCGGAATACAAGTTTTCGCGCAGTTCTGAGAGAAAAAGTTTACACCTTTCTCTCGTCTACTCTTCGACGACTTGTAAAATCGATGCTCGTGAATTTTGCTATTTAAAACAATGTATCCCGTTGTTTTGAGCCGGAATACAAGTTTTCGCGCAGTTCTGAGAGAAAAAGTTTACATCTTTCTCTCGTCTACTCTTCGACGGCTACTAAAATCGATGCTCGTGAATTTTGCTAGTTTCGATCTAAAACGATGTATCCCGTTGTTTTGAGCCGGAATACAAGTTTTCGCGCAGTTCTGAGAGAAAAAGTTTACACCTTTCTCTCGTCTAGTCTTCGACTAGTAAAATCGATGTTCGTGAATCTCGCTAGTTTTGATCTAAAACAATGTATTCCGTTGTTTTGAGCCGGAATACAAGTTTTCGCGCAGTTCTGAGAGAAAAAGTTTACACCTTTCTCTCGTCTACTCTTCGACGACTTGCAAAATCGATGCTCGTGAATTTTGCTAGTTTCGATCTAAAACGATGTATACGATGTATCCCGATGTTTTGAGCCGGAATACAAGTTTTCGCGCAGTTCTGAGAGAAAAAGTGTACACCTTTCTCTCGTCTACTCTTCGACGACTAGTAAAATCGATGCTCGTGAATTTTGCTAGGTTCGATCTAAAACGATGTATGCCGATGTTTTGAGCCGGAATACAAGTTTTCGCGCAGTTCTGAGAGAAAACGTTGACACCTTTCTCTCGTCTGCTCTTCGACGACTTGTAAACTCGATGCTCGTGAATTTTGCTAGTTTTGATCTACAACGATGCATCCCGTTGTTTTGAGCCGGAATAAAATTTTCGCGCAGTTCTGAGAGAAATAGTTTACAGCTTTCTCTCGTCTACTCTTCAACGACTTGTAAAATCGATGCTCGTGAATTTTGCTAGTTTCTATCTAAAACGATGTATCCCGTTGTTTTGAGCCGGAATACAAGTTTTCGCGCAGTTCTGAGAGAAAACGTTTACATCTTTTTCTCGTCTACTCTTCGACTAGTAAAATTGATGTTCGTGAATCTCGCTAGTTTAGATCTAAAACGATGTATACGGTTGTTTGGAGCTGGTATACAAGTTTTCGCGCAGTTCTGAGAGAAAAAGTTTACACCTTTCTCTCGTCTACTCTTCGACGACTTGTAAAATCGATGCTCGTGAATTTTGCTAGTTTCGATCTAAAACAATGTATCCCGTTGTTTTGAGCCGGAATACAAGTTTTCGCGCAGTTCTGAGAGAAAAAGTTTACACCTTTCTCTCGTCTACTCTTCGACGACTTGTAAAATCGATGCTCGTGAATTTTGCTAGTTTCGATTTAAAACAATGTATCCCGTTGTTTTGAGCCGGAATACAAGTTTTCGCGCAGTTCTGAGAGAAAAAGTTTACACCTTTCTCTTCTACTCTTCGACGACTTGTAAAATCGATGCTCGTGAATTCTGCTAGTTTCGATCTAAAACGATGTATCCCGTTGTTTTGAGCCGGAATACAAGTTTTCGCGCAGTTCTGAGAGAAAAAGTTTACACCTTTCTCTCGTCTAGTCTTCGACTAGTAAAATCGATGTTCGTGAATCTCGCTAGTTTCGATCTAAAACGATGTATCCCGTTGTTTTGAGCCGGAATACAAGTTTTCGCGCAGTTCTGAGAGAAAAAGTTTACACCTTTCTCTCGTTTACTCTTCGACGGCTTGTAAAATCGATGCTCGCGAATTTTGCTAGTTTCGATCTAAAAGGATGTATCCCGTTGTTTTGAGCTGGAATACAAGTTCCCGCGCAGTTCTGAGAGAAAAAGTTTACACCTTTCTCTCGTTTACTCTTCGACGGCTTGTAAAATCGATGCTCGTGAATTTTGCTAGTTTCAATCTAAAACGATGTATCCCGTTGTTTTGAGCCGGAATACAAGTTTTCGCTCAGTTCTGAGAGAAAAAGTTTACACCTTTCTCTCGTTTACTCTTCGACGGCTTGTAAAATCGATGCTCGCGAATTTTGCTAGTTTCGATCTAAAAGGATGTATCCCGTTGTTTTGAGCCGGAATACAAGTTTTCGCGCAGTTCTGAGAGAAAAAGTTTACACCTTTCTCTCGTCTACTCTTCGACGACTTGTAAAATCGATGCTCGTGAATTTTGCTAGTTTCAAAACAATGTATCCCGTTGTTTTGAGCCGGAATACAAGTTTTCGCGCAGTTCTGAGAGAAAAAGTTTACATCTTTCTCTCGTCTACTCTTCGACGGCTACTAAAATCGATGCTCGTGAATTTTGCTAGTTTCGATCTAAAACGATGTATCCTGTTGTTTTGAGCCGGAATACAAGTTTTCGCGCAGTTCTGAGAGAAAAAGTTTACACCTTTCTCTCGTCTAGTCTTCGACTAGTAAAATCGATGTTCGTGAATCTCGCTAGTTTTGATCTAAAACAATGTATTCCGTTGTTTTGAGCCGGAATACAAGTTTTCGCGCAGTTCTGAGAGAAAAAGTTTACACCTTTCTCTCGTCTACTCTTCGACGACTTGCAAAATCGATGCTCGTGAATTTTGCTAGTTTCGATCTAAAACGATGTATCCCGATGTTTTGAGCCGGAATACAAGTTTTCGCGCAGTTCTGAGAGAAAAAGTTTACACCTTTCTCGCGTCTACTCTTCGACGACTAGTAAAATCGATGCTCGTGAATTTTGCTAGGTTCGATCTAAAACGATGTATGCCGATGTTTTGAGCCGGAATACAAGTTCTCGCGCAGTTCTGAGAGAAAAAGTTTACACCTTTCTCTCGTCTACTCTTCGACGACTAGTGAAATCGATGGTCGTGAATTTTGCTAGTTTCGATCTAAAACGATGTATCCCGTTGTTTCGAGACGGAATACAAGTTTTCGCGCAGTTCTGAGAGAAAAAGTTTACACCTTTCTCTCTTCTACTCTTCGACGACTTGCTAAATCGATGCTCGTGAATTTTGCTAGTTTCGATCTAAAACGATGTATCCCGATGTTTTGAGCCGGAATACAAGCTTTCGCGCAGTTCTGAGAGAAAACGTTTACACCTTTCTCTCGTCTACTCTTAACTAGTAAAATCGATGTTCGTGAATCTCGCTAGTTTCGATCTAAAACGATGTATCCCGTTGTTTTGAGCCGGAATACAAGTTTTCACGCAGTTCTGAGAGAAAACGTTGACACCTTTCTCTCGTCTGCTCTTCGACGACTTGTAAACTCGATGCTCGTGAATTTTGCTAGTTTTGATCTACAACGATGCATCCCGTTGATTTGAGCCGGAATAAAATTTTCGCGCAGTTCTGAGAGAAATAGTTTACAGCTTTCTCTCGTCTACTCTTCAACGACTTGTAAAATCGATGCTCGTGAATTTTGCTAGTTTCTATCTAAAACGATGTATCCCGTTGTTTTGAGCCGGAATACAAGTTTTCGCGCAGTTCTGAGAGAAAACGTTTACATCTTTCTCTCGTCTACTCTTCGACTAGTAAAATTGATGTTCGTGAATCTCGCTAGTTTAGATCTAAAACGATGTATACGGTTGTTTGGAGCCGGTATACAAGTTTTCGCGCAGTTCTGAGAGAAAAAGTTTACACCTTTCTCTCGTCTACTCTTCGACGACTTGTAAAATCGATGCTCGTGAATTTGCTAGTTTCGATCTAAAACAATGTATCCCGTTGTTTTGAGCCGAAATACAAGTTTTCGCGCAGTTCTGAGAGAAAAAGTTTACACCTTTCTCTCGTCTACTCTTCGACGACTTGTAAAATCGATGCTCGTGAATTTTGCTAGTTTCGATTTAAAACAATGTATCCCGTTGTTTTGAGCCGGAATACAAGTTTTCGCGCAGTTCTGAGAGAAAAAGTTTACACCTTTCTCTTCTACTCTTCGACGACTTGTAAAATCGATGCTCGTGAATTCTGCTAGTTTCAATCTAAAACGATGTATCCCGTTGTTTTGAGCCGGAATACAAGTTTTCGCGCAGTTCTGAGAGAAAAAGTTTACACCTTTCTCTCGTCTAGTCTTCGACTAGTAAAATCAATGTTCGTGAATCTCGCTAGTTTCGATCTAAAACGATGTATACGGTTGTTTGGAGCCGGTATACAAGTTTTCGCGCAGTTCTGAGAGAAAAAGTTCACACCTTTCTCTCGTCTACTCTTCGACGACTTGTAAAATCGATGCTCGTTAATTTTGATAGTTTCGATCTAAAACGATGTATCCCGTTGTTTTGAGCCGGAATACAAGTTTTCGCTCAGTTCTGAGAGAAAAAGTTTACACCTTTCTCTCGTTTACTCTTCGACGGCTTGTAAAATCGATGCTCGCGAATTTTGCTAGTTTCGATCTAAAAGGATGTATCCCGTTGTTTTGAGCTGGAATACAAGTTCTCGCGCAGTTCTGAGAGAAAAAGTTTACACCTTTCTCTCGTTTACTCTTCGACGGCTTGTAAAATCGATGCTCGTGAATTTTGCTAGTTTCAATCTAAAACGATGTATCCCGTTGTTTTGAGCCGGAATACAAGTTTTCGCTCAGTTCTGAGAGAAAAAGTTTACACCTTTCTCTCGTTTACTCTTCGACGGCTTGTAAAATCGATGCTCGCGAATTTTGCTAGTTTCGATCTAAAAGGATGTATCCCGTTGTTTTGAGCCGGAATACAAGTTTTCGCGCAGTTCTGAGAGAAAACGTTTACACCTTTCTCTCGTCTACTCTTCGACGACTTGTAAAATCGATGCTCGTGAATTTTGCTATTTAAAACAATGTATCCCGTTGTTTTGAGCCGGAATACAAGTTTTCGCGCAGTTCTGAGAGAAAAAGTTTACATCTTTCTCTCGTCTACTCTTCGACGGCTACTAAAATCGATGCTCGTGAATTTTGCTAGTTTCGATCTAAAACGATGTATCCTGTTGTTTTGAGCCGGAATACAAGTTTTCGCGCAGTTCTGAGAGAAAAAGTTTACACCTTTCTCTCGTCTAGTCTTCGACTAGTAAAATCGATGTTCGTGAATCTCGCTAGTTTTGATCTAAAACAATGTATTCCGTTGTTTTGAGCCGGAATACAAGTTTTCGCGCAGTTCTGAGAGAAAAAGTTTACACCTTTCTCTCGTCTACTCTTCGACGACTTGCAAAATCGATGCTCGTGAATTTTGCTAGTTTCGATCTAAAGCGATGTATCCCGATGTTTTGAGCCGGAATACAAGTTTTTGCGCAGTTCTGAGAGAAAAAGTTTACACCTTTCTCTTCTACTCTTCGACGACTTGTAAAATCGATGCTCGTGAATTCTGCTAGTTTCAATCTAAAACGATGTATCCCGTTGTTTTGAGCCGGAATACAAGTTTTCGCGCAGTTCTGAGAGAAAAAGTTTACACCTTTCTCTCGTCTAGTCTTCGACTAGTAAAATCGATGTTCGTGAATCTCGCTAGTTTCGATCTAAAACGATGTATACGGTTGTTTGGAGCCGGTATACAAGTTTTCGCGCAGTTCTGAGAGAAAAAGTTCACACCTTTCTCTCGTCTACTCTTCGACGACTTGTAAAATCGATGCTCGTTAATTTTGCTAGTTTCGATCTAAAACGATGTATCCCGTTGTTTTGAGCCGGAATACAAGTTTTCGCTCAGTTCTGAGAGAAAAAGTTTACACCTTTCTCTCGTTTACTCTTCGACGGCATGTAAAATCGATGCTCGCGAATTTTGCTAGTTTCGATCTAAAAGGATGTATCCCGTTGTTTTGAGCTGGAATACAAGTTCTCGCGCAGTTCTGAGAGAAAAAGTTTACACCTTTCTCTCGTTTACTCTTCGACGGCTTGTAAAATCGATGCTCGTGAATTTTGCTAGTTTCAATCTAAAACGATGTATCCCGTTGTTTTGAGCCGGAATACAAGTTTTCGCTCAGTTCTGAGAGAAAAAGTTTACACCTTTCTCTCGTTTACTCTTCGACGGCTTGTAAAATCGATGCTTGCGAATTTTGCTAGTTTCGATCTAAAAGGATGTATCCCGTTGTTTTGAGCTGGAATACAAGTTTTCGCGCAGTTCTGAGAGAAAAAGTTTACACCTTTCTCTCGTCTACTCTTCGACTAGTAAAATCGATGTTCGTGAATCTCGCTAGTTTTTATCTAAAACAGATGTATCTAGTTGTTTCGAGCCGGAATACAAGTTTTCGCGCAGTTCTGAGAGAAAAAGTTCACACCTTTCTCTCGTCTACTCTTCGACGACTTGTAAAATCGAAGCTCGTGGATTTTGCTAGTTTCGATCTAAAACGATGTATCCCGTTGTTTTGAGCTGGAATACAAGTTCTCGCGCAGTTCTGAGAGAAAAAGTTTACACCTTTCTCTCGTCTACTCTTCGACGACTAGTAAAATCGATGCTCGTGAATTTTGCTAGTTTCGATCTAAAAAGATGTATACCGTTGTTTTGAGCCGGAATACAAGTTTTCGCGCAGTTCTGAGAGAAAAAGTGTACACCTTTCTCTCGTCTACTCTTCGACGAATTGTAAAATCGATGCTCGTGAATTTTGCTAGTTTCGATCTAAAACGATGTATCCCGTTGTTTTGAGCCGGAATACAAGTTTTCGCGCAGTTCTGAGAGAAAACGTTTACACCTTTCTCTCGTCTAGTCTTCGACGACTAGTAAAATCGATGCTCGTGAATTTTGCTAGTTTCGATCTAAAACGATGTATCCTGTTGTTTTGAGCCGGAATACAAGTTCTCGCGCAGTTCTGAGAGAAAAAGTTTACACCTTTCTCTCGTCTACTCTTCGACGACTAGTAAAATCGATGCTCGTGAATTTTGCTAGTTTCGATCTAAAACGATGTATGCCGTTGTTTTGAGCCGGAATACAAGTTTTCGCGCAGTTCTGAGAGAAAAAGTTTACACCTTTCTCTCGTCTACTCTTCGACGACTAGTGAAATCGATGCTCGTGAATTTTGCTAGTTTCGATCTAAAACGATGTATCCCGTTGTTTTGAGCCGGAATACAAGTTTTCGCGCAGTTCTGAGAGAAAAAGTTTACACCTTTCTCTCGTCTACTCTTCGACGACTTGTAAAATCGATGCTCGTGAATTCTGCTAGTTTCGATCTAAAACGATGTATCCCGTTGTTTTGAGCCGGAATACAAGTTTTCGCGCAGTTCTGAGAGAAAAAGTTTACACCTTTCTCTCGTCTAGTCTTCGACTAGTAAAATCGATGTTCGTGAATCTCGCTAGTTTCGATCTAAAACGATGTATACGGTTGTTTGGAGCCGGAATACAAGTTTTCGCGCAGTTCTGAGAGAAAAAGTTCACACCTTTCTCTCGTCTACTCTTCGACGACTTGTAAAATCGATGCTCGTGAATTTTGCTAGTTTCGATCTAAAACGATGTATCCCGTTGTTTTGAGCCGGAATACAAGTTTTCGCGCAGTTCTGAGAGAAAAAGTTTACACCTTTCTCTCGTCTACTCTTCGACGGCTTGTAAAATCGATGCTCGCGAATTTTGCTAGTTTCGATCTAAAAGGATGTATCCCGTTGTTTTGAGCTGGAATACAAGTTCTCGCGCAGTTCTGAGAGAAAAAGTTTACACCTTTCTCTCGTTTACTCTTCGACGGCTTGTAAAATCGATGCTCGTGAATTTTGCTAGTTTCAATCTAAAACGATGTATCCCGTTGTTTTGAGCCGGAATACAAGTTTTCGCGCAGTTCTGAGAGAAAAAGTTTACACCTTTCTCTCGTCTACTCTTCGACGGCTTGTAAAATCGATGCTCGTGAATTTTGCTAGTTTCGATCTAAAACGATGTATCCCGTTGTTTTGAGCCGGAATACAAGTTTTCGCGCAGTTCTGAGAGAAAACGTTTACACCTTTCTCTCGTCTACTCTTCGACGACTTGTAAAATCGATGCTCGTGAATTTTGCTAGTTTTATCTAAAACAATGTATCCCGTTGTTTTGAGCCGGAATACAAGTTTTCGCGCAGTTCTGAGAGAAAAAGTTTACACCTTTCTCTCGTCTACTCTTCGACGACTTGTAAAATCGATGCTCGTGAATTTTGCTAGTTTCGATCTAAAACGATGTATCCCGTTGTTTTGAGCCGGAATACAAGTTTTCGCGCAGTTCTGAGAGAAAAAGTTTACACCTTTCTCTCGTCTAGTCTTCGACTAGTAAAATCGATGTTCGTGAATCTCGCTAGTTTCGATCTAAAACGATGTATCCCGTTGTTTTGAGCCGGAATACAAGTTTTCGCGCAGTTCTGAGAGAAAAAGTTTACACCTTTCTCTCGTCTACTCTTCGACGACTTGTAAAATCGATGCTCGTGAATTTTGCTAGTTTCGATCTAAAACGATGTATCCCGTTGTTTTGAGCCGGAATACAAGTTTTCGCGCAGTTCTGAGAGAAAAAGTTTACACCTTTCTCTCGTCTACTCTTCGACGACTTGTAAAATCGATGCTCGTGAATTTTGCTAGTTTCGATCTAAAACGATGTATCCCGTTGTTTTGAGCCGGAATACAAGTTTTCGCGCAGTTCTGAGAGAAAAAGTTTACACCTTTCTCTCGTCTACTCTTCGACTAGTAAAATCGATGTTCGTGAATCTCGCTAGTTTCGATCTAAAACGATGTATACCGTTGTTTTGAGCCGGAATACAAGTTTTCGCGCAGTTCTGAGAGAAAAAGTTTACACCTTTCTCTCGTCTACTCTTCGACGACTTGTAAAATCGATGCTCGTGAATTTTGCTAGTTTCGATCTAAAACGATGTATCCCGTTGTTTTGAGCCGGAATACAAGTTTTCGCGCAGTTCTGAGAGAAAAAGTTTACACCTTTCTCTCGTCTACTCTTCGACGCTAGTAAAATCGATGCTCGTGAATCTTGCTAGTTTCGATCTAAAACGATGTATCCCGTTGTTTTGAGCCGGAATACAAGTTTTCGCGCAGTTCTGAGAGAAAACGTTTACACCTTTCTCTCGTCTACTCTTCGACGACTTGTAAAATCGATGCTCGTGAATTTTGCTAGTTTCGATCTAAAACGATGTATCCCGTTGTTTTGAGCCGGAATACAAGTTTTCGCGCAGTTCTGAGAGAAAACGTTTACACCTTTCTCTCGTCTACTCTTCGACGACTTGTAAAATCGATGCTCGTGAATTTTGCTAGT